>CM029604.1:84993602-85593602 GCA_017311375.1 Mytilus coruscus
AAAACTCCTGTCCTGCCTATTTTTTTTCAAATTTCATCCTAGCCCCCCCCTTAAAATCAAATGGTAGCTCCCTTAACACAAGATGGATTGTATGAATATATGACAATTATGTTTGTCATTATTTTGAAACTTTCGGATGCACAATTAAATTTCCCATTTGTGCATATGCGCAGATACGTAACCAACGTGGTTTAGATTAACCAAAGACAATTACAGTGGAGTCCCCGCTGTCCGCGCGGCTGGTGATATCGCGCATTACCTGATTTCGTCATATCAGCAATATTACACAAATAGAATCGTTCTTGTAATTATATTAGTCTTCCAAAGGGACAGAAAAGATTAAAATTGATAAGTTCAAGATTTAATTTAAAACTGCAATCCAATGATTAATCATATTTAGCAAATTTCCATTTAAAAAAATCACATCATCTGATAAAATTTGTTCCATTGATGTCAAATTTTATCAGTTTGAAATAAATTTTGCTCGGCATCCTCTGGGACTATTATAATAGTGCCAGGCATCCTTGGCAGTCTATTAGGTTCAAATTTAACAATATTTCATAGCATAAAATCTTTCCTTTATTTAAAATATGCTATTTTGAGAAGGCATGCACGAAATCACCAGACATTTGAAGAACAACAATCAATGAAAATTATTACCATTACCTATTAATGCTCCAAAACAAGCCATCAACTTTTAATTATTTTTTTTTCATGTGTTTTCATGAATTTCGAGAATTAATACCATATAAATATCTGAATAAGTTTATAAAACAATAATACCCATAATAATTAGTATTTATATAAATGCAAGGACGTATAAAACGTCCTTGATAAAAGTAATGAGAAGGAACCCAGGGCGAATGTACTTTATTGGCAAACGGACCAAGGGCGAACATGTAATCAGGCTGAACCGATCCGATACCAAAATCAAGCATGCGTACTACAAAAAGTACATTTAAAACATCCGGTTACAAGTGAACAAATAACGTTCATGTAAGATAAGATGAAATCTAATAATATACATAGATAACAGGGAAGATATTAATACATTAAAACATGAGAAATTATAACACTAACGATAGTGATTGTTTTCACGCCTAACTAATAAATTAAATGATGCAGATGCTAAGATCATGTGTAAACATTGGTGTGAAGAAATGGCACGGAAGTTGTTATGAAATTGTAAAGCACAGAAAGGGATATGGCATACAACCTGGTAACGGTTCAATGATTTTACAGCCGGCAGTAAAGGCTTTCAGAAGACTTGAAGTCTTCTTCCACCAAAAACTATTTTTTTGGTCATGTGAATTACTTACTTGTAATGAATAATAGGATGATAATATTTGGTCTATGGAATCCTTGCGAGGTCTTCATGTCTGTCAGACAGAGTTCACCTGACCCTGATTACATGATTAGGTCCATTTCTCAGAAACTATAGAATGACTCAAGGTGTACATGTCAGACTGGCAGGTTTTATCTGACTGACCTTTTGATTAAAGCATCCAGAAATTTCAGTCTATTTTCAGTAACTATGACCTTGACTTTGGATCTAGTGACCTAAAAATCAAGAATCCTTTGTATCATTATATGTGACCATATATTCAAGCAGGGTTGCAATCTCATATGTAGTATTTAATGTAGCATCCAGAAACCATTTTCTGCAGAAATTTCAGTCTATTTGTAGTAGCTATTACCTCAGAATCAATATGGATCTTTTCTCATTATATGTGACCATACATATATATCCAAGTATAGTTGCAATTCAATCTAAGGTATGGAGTTACCATCTGGAGACAAAAATGACTAACCACGGTATATGGATAGGTTTTTAACAGTCAATAAATAAATAAATAAATACCCCTCTACCTCGTATAAGAAACTTTGTTCTCAGCTTTCTGAATTCATCAAAAGTTAACCAAAAGTGTGACTTTATTATCTTTCTTTTCATTCATCCATAATAAAAATTCCAGACAAGTTGTATTTCCTCAATTGTTGTGCATGTTCTTTTAAATATTTTACACATTTGTTAAATGACATCACATATTAACTCTACTGCGGCATTTTCATCTTATTAAAGACTGAGATCTAACTCTATGACAATGGATAAAACAAACCATAAATATTTTGATTGCTTTTATTTTCTAAGCATCACAGGTTCTTGTTTTTTGGCATTGGCTTGATACAGGAAGAAAGGAAAAAGATAATTCTTGTTTATAAGAGAATGAACGTAATTGAAAATATCATTATTCTACAGAAGTCTTACAATAGGACAACTTAGAACAACAATTTTTCTGATATCTCATGAAGCATGTATTGTGATAAACCATTGGTTCAGTCAAACTTGATTTCTCCACCCCATCCCTCATAAGGTCACTCAAAGGACTTCTGGCCTTATTATTGAGATGACTTGCTGAGGGGTTGATTAAAAAAATAAACTGTTTTTGTGTATAATACAAAAGTCCTTGGAAGAGAGTTACCCTTTCTTTAGAAGGGCTTTATACAATAAAGACTTATATACAAATTTTGGTGTTTTAAAAAAAAAAAAAATTTTCCAGTACACAGGAGAATTAAAATCATGATTTGCCCTTACCAATTAAATCAATGACAATTATTGTCCCATAACTACTAATCAATCTGAAGCATGGTGTTTCTATCCTTATAACATGTTTTACTCAAAAATTTCTTTCATCAGATATACTTATATTTCCAATTATTTTTCTGGAATCAAGTTACTTTTCTTGGACTAACTAGGTGAAATGTGGTTAGTTGGATTTTTTTTTAATTCAGTTCATCTAGAAATACTTTTGTCAAGAAAATAAATAATTTAAAAATGTTTAAACAGATATATGTACTAATCAAAAATAGGGAAAAGTTTGAATCCAACAAAGATATTAAAAACTAAGCACTAGCTAGAAAAATACATAATTATTATTTACATCTTTAATTTCAAATAGAATAATTTTCTCTTTCTTGAGAATGATGGAACTTCTGATGAAAGAACTCTGCAAAGAAAAGAAGCTGGCTCTGATATCTATGTTAGAATACACCTGCATTTGACCATTTGAGGTAATATGTCAGTATAAAGATTTCCAATACTTAACGGTAGTTGTCAAAAAAATCATTCAAATCAAATTGTGAGCGACATCAAATTAAAAATAAATCCTAAAAATCTTTTGCTCCAAAATAAGCTTCTGCACTTGTACAAAAAGAAAATGGTTGTGACTTAAAATGTGTAACTGTCACTAAGAAAACATATTATGCTTCTCCTAATTTGAGTGGACTCATCTGTAACTTAAACATTGTTAAATAAAAATTACAAGGAAAAAATGTGTAATGAGCTCCCATTTAAAAATTCTCTCGTCAATTACATCTGGATTTCAAAGTGAATATAAGAACTAAAATCTACCACTTATATATGTTTTGCTACAAGTTCACACTCAAATAAGGAGCTAATTATTTTGTAACCCTAGTTGTAAAGTGACAAACATTAGAGTTATTCCATTTGAGGGTAAGTGCTAAGACTGTAATATACTTTCATATGTATTCTATGGTTCGTCCATATTGTTGTTCTATAACAGAACTGATAAAAATAAAAGTGTGAAAAATTAATCTGTTCAAAAGGTTGAACTGCAGGGATTGCAAAATTGTATATTTTACTTATAAAACTATTTGTTTACAACGGTGCCAATGTATCTAACTAAACAAATAATATATATATATATGTATACCATTTACAATATTTAACCTCAAAACTTAATAAAATAAAATCAACTAGTCTGAATTATTTATATGTATATATGTATATACGTGTATTGCTATACAATTACATGTACAGTATTTACAAAATTCTACTTTGTACAATTCCAAGTTTCGTTTGTGTTTTTAAATGCATTATACTTAAATGCTGGATCAAACTAATGTTCAAACATGCTCTAATGTAACCTTGTGCAAGTTCTATATAAATCATCTTTAAAAATTAAATTATAAACATATTGACTGTTACTAAAGAGATTTCTTCACCGAAGACCATTTCTGTTTGATTTAATTACAACTTTATAAAACTCTGGTTGATTTAGAGCTTATTATATATGTTTATTATTGTAGATTGTATGTTGACATCTGTAAATTATTTGAGTTGTTTGGTTGCTGTCGAATTGATGTATACCACATCTATCCTTTTATTTTCATTTATATTTAAACATGTTCCCAGCACATTAAATTTTATATACCGAGGTAAGTGGTAAAACTCAGAGTTCAATGTGTAGAGCATTTGATATTGTCATCATGAAATTTACATTGATTCACAAAGAATTGGTTTGATCTGTTCTGATTATATGAAATCTATGAAAAACTAATGAGAGATTAAAATAATTGAAGCGGTTATAATTGTTTGTTTCTATATCTTTGCAATACAATTTGTAGTAAAGATTTAAAAGAGACCAAATTATCTGATATACTTTACATTCTTTCTTTTACTTGTAAATCACAAAAAAAAATCCTTGAGAAAACTCTAAAGCCTTCCAAAACTATTGGCCTTAAAGCATTCTTGACAAAATTTCATTCAGACATGCTTAAAGCACAGCAAATTCAATAGCAATTTTGATTTACATTATAGTAGAGTTCACATATTAAATGTATATACAATAATTGGCAATAAAAGTACACCTCTGTAATATATTATATCACTAATTATCTTACATCACACTTGCTTTAAAACTTTAATTATTGTTCAAAATTTTTATAAATACAATTTAAGTATTTTCCATTTATTTTACGTTGGAAAAAAATAAAGTTGATGTTCTTCTACTTTAGAGACTTTAATAAAAATGCTATAATTCTAGCTTTTATAAAAACCCTACTTCCCAATTATACCATACTGCTTGCTTCTGCAGTCCCTTTAAGCAGTATAAAATGATACATTAAAAGAAAAACTATTATCATTTATTCCTCTATTTATTGAAGAGCACATTGCAGCTGTTGTAACATAAATATATAAATAGATTATTTTGATCTGAAACCTTAAATAAAGCACCTTTAACACATTTATATAAAAATACCTGTATCTTTCACATAAAAAAGCCTTTCTCCTTCTGCAGCAATTAATTACATTTATTACTTTGTCATTATGTATGTACCTTAATGTCAACAAATAGTATAAACTTGTATCTATCAATGGAAGACTTCAAAACTTTTCTTATGATTGTCAATCATTTCATTTCTTCTATAACCATATAATAAAATGCAAATGAGAATCATACAAAAATTGAAATCTAGGACCGACTTAAAAAGATATTTGAATACAGAGTACATTTGCAAAAAAAGTTGCCAAGATTTAAGTTTAAACACTATTTTACCCCAGTATCTCAGTTCATACAATCTGTTTCTAGATTTAAACACAAAGGAAAAATCCTTAGATAATAAACATTAAAATGATTCATTTACATGTATGGTATTCAATATACATGTCTGATATTTACAATGGTGACAAAACTGGGGGCAGGCTGCCAGATCTTCTTTAAGAATAGAAAAATTTTGTAGCAGGCGAAAAAGCATCATTCAGACAATAAATAATCATGATCTGAGACATACTTTAAAGAAAAAAAAATTGTAAATTTAAGTTTAAGAATTGACATAAAAATTTGCTTCACTGTCCAGTTCTGCCACATATGGATATCTAATATATACATGTATGATGTTCAACCTACAAGTGATTTTATGAACAAACCTTATGACAATAGTATATTGATGCATTTTGTCTTCTCTTTTTATGTAAATTACCCAAATGAAATAACTTGAGTATGGCATAATAAATGGTTTTAATGAAAACAGTTTCTGACAATGTTCTTAAACAATCTGACATGTTATATATATCAAAAACAATTATATTAAATATTCTAAATTGCTTAAACCCTAGGAAATAAATATGAAAAACAGACATCTAAAAATACTCTCAAATACAAAATACACATTTCCTTTAAAACGCTCACTCTGTAAATGTCTTGCAATACATAACAATCAATAATTGTAAGTTTTTTTGGTTACTGTAGACAAATCCATCTTAACAAGTTTGGTTTCTGATAAAAGATAGATTTTAAAACAAATCATTGTTACATATATTATCTACTAGCTAGTACTATTTTCATTGTCCGTAAAACGTACATGTGTAAAAGGGAAAACCCCTTTTCTTCCATTGATTTCTCCCTCCCACTGGCCATTGGAATTCATTTTAGTCACAAGTACTATATCTCCTTTCTGAAAAGATATATATCAATACAATATAAAATTTCAGTAAAGAATATGTTAATTCGCAGAGATGCTGATTTTTGCCCTCCATTTTACACGTTGGTTTCCGTGCAAGCAAATTACCATAAATCTATCCGAATTATTTAAACACTGATATTCTTTACAGCTCATAAGAAAAGTGCTTCTTTAAGCATTCACACATTTTAAACTACCCTGGCTGTTGAGCTTGAATAAAGTTTGCTATGCTGAGATTAATTTGGCTGCAGTTTGAGAGAATCTTGGATGAGAACAACTTTAGCACATTCAATATCAAATATTCAGAAAAGAATGATTTATGTACGAAGATTTAAGATAGGGCTATTCCAGAAAAAAGATATTTGGGGAGGAGAAGGAGGAGGAGAGGGGGGGGGTTGAAGGCACTTTATTTTTCTATAGGTGGGGGTAGGTCACGAAGTACAAATTGTGTGGTTATGTATGCAAAGTAAAATGCAATTGTATCGGTGATGGCCATAAAAATAAACTGCTCCACAGGGCGCAGCTTGATACAACGGCAGAGGTCAAACCCTGAACAGTTGGAGCAGGTATGAACATAACATACAAGCTTGAAACAGCTCTGAATTTGGATTGTGATTAAATATTTGACATAGCATAGGTTTCTGACACAAAATGAATCTGGTCTTAAAAAAAATGAAATAGGACATTTACATATTATGGTCCTTTATCCAAAATCTTAAATCATGGTTAGATTAAGCATATCAAAGAACCCAAAGAATTCACTTTTTGACTCAATGAGGACCAATTTAAAAACAGGGCCAAAAATCCAAAATCTAAATACAAGGGGATCCACCTTCGTCTTTGACAATTTTTATTTTAATTTTTAAATTTGAATCAATTCATTGTCTTTTGTTTAATAGAATTTATTTTGGTCAAAATCAAAATTGGACATATTATTTATCTTCTCTGAAAATCTTTTTTTTTTATTATATACAAATATAACTTTAAATGTTCCAAGCGTGTTACCCCCAGACCATTAAACAAAATTTCTATTAAAGATGTATTTTTTAGGTCATAGAAAAAGATTGGATGTAACAGAAACTGTTCTTCTGCTAGTGGTTTGCTTGTTTCTTAAGGATTTTAATACAGCATGAATTGTTAATCTTACATTAAACACTATGAAAATTGATATAATCTACTGATACCAGAGGTCTGTTTTATACTATTCCATAAGAAGCCTACATTTTCATGAATATTATTTCTAATCCAGTAGGGGCTTCGGTGGCCTAGTGGTCTAAGTGGTCGAACTACTGTATCACAATCCAGTCAACACTGAGGTTGTGAGTTCGAATCCCGCACGGGCAGGTGCACTTGACTCCAGTCTTAATTGACTAGGATTGTCAGTTTTCCTACCGAAGGTCGTCGTTCTCTCCAGGCACTCCGGCTTCCTCAACCAATAAAAACTGACCGCCAAGAAATAGCACAATAGTGTTGAAAGTAGCGTTAAACACCAATCAATCAATCAATCAATCAATCTAATCCAGTAACCAGTATAAATTGTGGTATCCTTACTTTCTGATTTATTTGTGTGTTCTCATATAATTTTTTTCTGTGTTCTTACCTCAAGTTTTAATTGTGTTTTATCATATAAATTTGGTATTCTTTGTTGAATCACAAGAGCTCTAGCAGGTAAAGTTATCTGTAAAGAAAATTAAAAATATATTTATAATTCTAATTTTTTGGCCACATCAATTTTATTCTTCCCTGAATTGTTCTGGAAATACTGGTAAATAAACCAGATTTGTCCAATTTTGCGAAATATTATCAAAAGAAAAGACAAATAATTCAATTTTTCTGATTTTCTCCTAAAACTAACTTATCAATCTAAATTTCTTCTTTCTAAAATAACCAAAGTATAACAATTATTTTGTTTTGGTTTTTTCTTTACTAAAGAATTGTGTTTCCCTAAATACAAATGTAATATATGGAAAATAACAGAAATTAGACCTCTTATTTATCAAAATAAGTATAGAAACCTGTGTTTTTATAAAAAATTGAATGTGAAATGTGAAAGGCTTTGAAGTTGATAGGTCGTTTACTGCAAATCTGAAATAAATATAGCTGAACTTGATACCATTAAGATATTGACAAGTTATCTTCTAATACATCTGATCTGAAATCATAAAATAAAGCAGAAAATATCACACAAAGATTGCATATAACAAGAAATAACTTACATCTTTGATGGATGGTTTTTGAGGATCTATATAACCTGGAGGCTCTGATATTGGTCGCTGACTAGGTATTGGAGGGTTGTTAGGATCAAACTGGAAAAAGACAATAAAAATATAATAGTGAATTCAAGGATATGGTGATAAGTGTAATACTACAACTTTATGTCATCAAAGAAAGGGTAAAGGTATACATGTCAATTTGAGAGAGGGGGAGGGGCACCCTTGAACCGTTTTATACCAGTAGCTGACACTATAAAATGAAGAACTGAAAAAAAATCTCCATGAGATTTAAGAAGAAGCAAAAATTCTAATTTTGACTGGAGGTTCCTTTTGAGCTTTTATCTCAAATATGGCATAACTACAACTGAGATGCATTGGGCCAATGCAACTGTATTCCAAACAGAGTTATCTTCTCAAAATTTCATTTAACATCCTGGTAAACAAGGATTTTTGAAATACCATCTTGTTTCTACAATTAAAGGATCACATTCATAACACCATCCATAAGAAAATAATATAAGATAGAATCATACTCAAGCAATATTTACATCAAATTACCATGATGCTAAAAAGCTGCTGGCAAATATCAATCATATACCATAAATCCTTATTCCATATATCTGAAAACTTGACATAAGATGTTGATGACAGAGAAGTACCATCATTTGAAAAAAGAAGCAGTTCTTGTAGGTCTTTTTTTTTTATTTATCATAAACGGATAGGCCAAAATGCCCTAAATAGATCAGTACCCTTTCTGCAAAGGAAACTGTAGCAGTAGGACCAGTTTAGTTTTAAGAGATTATAGCTTACCAAAACTTTGTTAAGGATATAAATGAATTTTAAAATTTAATTGAAATTCTAATTATTTGGGATATTCTGTTTCTTGGAAATTGTACTCGATCATTTACAAAAAGTGCTAGTGTGTAAAAGGAGGGGGCTATAATAAAAGAAGTTACTTTTAATCAAAGCATCTCAGCTATTTAATTAGAAATTCTTGTCAAGTAGTTATACAGCAAGTTTTGCCATGCATATTTTTTATTTTTATCAATTCAAGCATGAAAGAAAGCTGCAGAAATGCAAAATAAAATAGACTGGTAAGTGTCTACCAAAAGATTGGAAATATTTATCTCAATTTCCTTATTGTCATTAGCACTATGTAGCTTAAGCCTGCTCACTTAAAAAAACATACGTCTGTATTTTACCTTTTTAAATATGACTGAAGTATGTTCCTAAATATAATAACACAAATGAGTAAATCTTTTTTTCAATCGAACTGTTATGAAATTTGTAGGCTTAAGATGCTTTCCAGTAATAGTCATACTTGCCCTATAAGCTATAATCAGTGGTTTATTTCATAAATAAATCATCACATACATTTTGTTTACTTTATTCAATTGAATGGCATTGAGCACATGTCCCATAAATTTTGTTTACTTTTTCAATTGAATGGCATTGAGCACAAAACACTTTAACTAAAGATTTAGGATTCTGTCTGTACAAGATACTAAGCAATGACATTAGTATGTATGTTTGTTAAGTTAAACATGAAATCTAAATTGTTAAGTTTACTACCCACTGAGAGAAAACACTGTCATTTATAGTAAACCTTGATCATATAATGGAATAGGTTACAAAAGAATGGCTTAAGTATCCTGGTTCTTAGAAACCACTCTGAAAGACTAAGAAATAAATAAAATCGTTTGAAGTATACTGGGTATTTTTTTCCAGCTAAAGAGAACATAATATGCATTCATAATCTTTTTCTGGGAAAAGAACATATCAAATAAATAGATTCAAGAGACATTGAAATTACTTTACTTTACACACTTCATAAAAGCTTTATTAAGTGAGTGGTCCTCAATTTTTATATAACAATATTAAGTGTACATTATTTCAGAGTGTCTTGTCAACTTTTATCCATTCTTTATGTAATTTTAGTTTGAATACTAACCTTAGTTACATAAGGAACAGGTATTTGTCCTACATCCCCTTGACTGTTACGACAAGTCCACCATTCTTTTTCATCTTTAGAAATAAGTTCTAACACGTCACCTTTTTTAAATGGTAAATCTTCAGGGTCTTTACCAGTAAAATCAAACTTGGCTACATATTTAGCTCTTTTAGCCTAAAAATCAAAATATAAGTCAATTTATAACCTTATAAAAATATACAGTCAAGTTATTATGTCAAATAATAAGATATTAGTAGCAGTGAAATACCTTGATTTCTCTGAGAAAGAAATCCTGTATTCAACTGCATGATTTACTTCAGTATGTGATGGCAGTAGCAATGGCTATCCTCATTAATACCATAGTAGCATCAAGGAGACAAGATATAAATGATAAGTCCCTTTTAGTTCCAGCGGTTTTTCAGTTATTTCATTTCATTGCCAACATACTGTAATTCATAAATAATTGCAAGATTTTTATTAATGGGAATAATTTGACTAGGAGAGTATTGCAATAATAAGAACTCACATTCTGATATCTGATACACATATCTCTATGTAGCCTCTCTTGTAATCGCAAAAATTAATCTAAAATTTTGTTGTCAAGTCAAAATCGCAATACTAAATAGTGGCAATAATTTCTGAATTTACAGTACTCTTGGAATTTGAATATGGAAAATATACTATCAAATATGGTCTACATACAACTTGTGATATATAACATTGTTAATGTACATGTATAATAAATGTTAATACTAAATTCATTTATGTCATTTTTTATTTGCTATCTTCATGATCTTCACAAATTCAGGAAATATTTATTTGTTTGTCAATGACATTTTAACCATTTGAAGTTTTCACTCTAGCATTATTAACTGTTTCTAATATATAATTACCTTTCTTTGCGTAATTTCACTCATTTTTCATTTAATTTATATTCCATTAATTTTACTGAAATCAAGACATGGCAGAAGAACACAGCTTTAAAAGAGAAATTTCTAAAAAATTGCCCTCATAATGAAATATGAATATCTGTTAATGATATAGGACTATTGACATAAACAAATAGGCCTTTCAAATAGGAAAATTTGTTTTCATTTTAAATGTCTATAAAAAGAATCTTTTATACAGTAATTCAAAAAAAGAAAAATGTTTGTGTCAGATATAAAAGATCATATAAATTGTTTTAGTGAATTATGTCTTTGCTTTCTGTAGCCCTATAACTACTTATACTCAAATGTGCTTCATGACATTTTTAATATCTAATTTCGATGTTTATTTTTTCCAATTCTCTACATATACATAAAAAAAACTTCAAATGTTAAATTTTTCCTTGTAACTGGAAAAGGTTATCAATAAAAAAAAATCTGTTTACAGTTGCACCCTGACTGATGTATGGCAACCAAGAAAATCCATCTTATTAATCATCAAATTATATAACAGACCTGGTATGTATTAAATAAGCTTGTTAAATTTATAAATCAGTTTTATTGGCCTATAATCTAAAGTTTCACAAGCACCACTTTAATTAAAGCTTTAATTTCCTTGTATCTTTCCTTCCCTGTCCAGTCTATTTATAACTAAGGGTTAACCTTTGGACTATACTATTATATTTATAGTTGGGGGATGTGTTGCAATATTTGTAAAATGGTACTATAAGTTTAAGTCTTCTGGATCAAAGGAAGTAAATAAAGATGACAGACAGTTTTATTCACACACAAAAGGTGTTGAAAATTCAGAATTTGACAGTTTTCTCAACAGATTTTTAATAGTGAAAAGGCAGAACCCTAAAAAAGCTACCATGTCAACTTTGTAAATAATTACTTCATTTTAACCTTGTATATGTCATCCAGAAGTTTTTCATTTTACAAACTTATGCAATTAAACCCAGAAGTAATTAATTTTGTGTATTTATTTGTTCTAGAATTGAGAATGGAAAAGGGGAATGTGTTAAAGAGACAGCAACCCAACCAAAGAGCAGAAAACAGCCCAATGCCACCAATGGGTCTTCAACACAGAAAGAAAATCACACACACAAAGGTGGGCTTCAGCTGGCCCCTAAATAATAATGTAAACTTTAGTTTTCTCGTTTGAATTGTTTTACATTGTCATTTCGGGGCCTTTTATAGCTGACTATGCGGTATGGGCTTTGCTCATTGTTGAAGGCCGTACGGTGACCTATAGTTGTTAATTTCTGTGTCATTGTGGTCTCTTGTGGACAGTTGTCTCCTTGGCAATCATACCACATCTTCTTTTTTATATTGTTCAACGAAATGGATGCCACACTAAATTTTGCAACATATAAATGAACCAAAATTAAAAAACACACAAGACTAACAAAGGCTAGAGGTTCCCAACTTGGGACAGGCGCATAAATGTGGAGGAATTAAACATGTTTTGTGAGATCTCAACCCTCCCTCTATACCTACAGCAAATGTGGAACAAACAAACATACAGCAATTCACACAGTAAAACTCAGTTTAAAAGAAGTCCAAGTCAGATGTTAGAATGTAATAGAAGGAATTTAGCAACATGACAATGATCAACATAAATTAACAAAGGACTACTGGCATTTAGTGATATGCCAGCTCCAGACCTCAAGTAAACTGATCAAAAGATTATATCTTCATCATATGTATCTAGACTATATAAGTAGACCAGCCATGAGAAAATCTTTTTTTATATATCTTATTCAATATGAGAGTGTCAGGGAAAATAAGTTTTGTACAAACAGTGTTACATATAAAAAAATAGTTTTTGTTACATTTACCGGTAGTTAAAAGTTTTGAAAGAAATAACACTTGTATGGTTTGTGAACAATCACATGACAGAGAGATGGACATACTGCTATATCCCATTTGCAATTTTGTTGTTTGGAAATAAAAAAAATAGAATTTTATGAACACAAGAACCATAGAACAACTCATTCTTATCCATGTAAAAGCATGTTCATACAGGTTTAGAAACATTTATGATGCCTCTTGAAGTAGAATTTAATGCTTGTTAACTTTATAAAAATTTGTGTGTAAATTGTCAGGAACTATAAATACTAGTCCATCATAATATCCTTTATGCTTTTTCTTTGCACTATATTACTTCATACTTTTTGTGTTTGTAAGCAATTTTAAAAGTAGTAAATGATTTAATAATGATAAAAAGGGTAAAAGATATTAATTTTTTTTCTACCATCCATAAACCAAAACAATTCTATTATATCTACATATACAAATTTGATAAAACTCAGAAAAATATCTTACACATTTCCTTGAACGTAAAATGTATTAAAGGTCAACAAATGTGTCCTCACTTCACATTCCAGAATCATTACATGTATTGTTAGTGTACATGTACACAATATGTATGTAAAATTGGGAAAAATGGACATAGTGTATAAATTAATGACACAAAATCACAACATGTACTTTTCAAAACCAAAAGCAAAAAGAACAGAGCTCTTATTTTATTACATCAGTTTTAAAAGATCTAAAGAGCTTACGTTTTACTGTATTGTATGCTTTTACTGGCTTTAAATAAATTTGATTTGATTTGATTTGATTGCTGTTTTTCTTGTCAAAGTCACAGTGAGGCCTTCAACATGGAGTTCACATCTCAATGCAATTTCTAGATGGTCCCTTTCACTTGTTTGAATGGAATTCTGTGCTAGATATCGACCATGCTTCATCCGTGTATTGAAAAACACAGCTGCAGGGTTACATCAACAAATTATACCAAATAACTCTAAAGTATACTGTAATAAATTGTCAGACATAAATTGTCAGACAATCTCACTCCAAAATAAAGAAACACTTCACAAATTTATACAACTACTTGGCTTATCAAGATATTACTTGAGGAGAAACAATGTATGAATACGGCAATCAATTCTGATGGACTACATTATAATTCAAAAGACAGAAAATGAAGTTGTAGACATCAGCGTTATCTCAAGAATAAATACCCATGACTGTAATGATATAATAGAAGTTCTTTTGAATGAGTGTATCTGAATTTGAACTCACCAATCTACTCCAGTCAACCATTATGTGTCTTTGTTAATCATTTTGACTATCTTTGTTTTATTAAACAATAAAGGGATATGTCAAATAATTATACATCCTTCAACTTAATATAGGAAAAATCATCTAAGTTTTTCCTAATAAAAATTCCCCTATAAGTATATACATGTGACCCAATGCAATTAATTTCACGTGAAATTTAATATTGAGGAAGACCCCTTTCCTTCCTGGTCAACATATTCAAATATCAAATAAATACTTTAACATGTGAACACAATTTTTGTCTGTCCCATTTCTATGTCTGTTTTTGCTGTGTTTTGCTCATGTAGTTATGACTAAGAGGAAAAGTGGGACATACATCAATTACACAGTAACCCAACAATGAAAATAAAATGCTTCGCTGAGCGCAGCTGGATACGACCGCAGAGGTCCAACCCTGAACAGTTGGGGCAAAAATGGACACAATATTCGCGCTTGATACAGGTCTGAATTTGGATTGTAATTAAATATTAGACACATAATAGGTTTCTGACACAGAATAACTGTAGTCAAAGAACTTAGAATTGGTTATATGACCCCCCAAATTTTTTTCAACTCCCCCTTTTCCAAAAAAAAATTCTTTCCCTCAAGATATGGTCATAATCTCAATTCAAATTTTCAATGGAGTTTGCAACCATAATTAATAGAAAATGTCATACATAATCATGGCTAAAATTAATATTCCTTTAATAGTAACTTCTAAAAATTAATTGACAGCTAATCACCTCAAGACAATACAACATCTTTATACATAATTTAAAAGCAACGTAAGGGAGGTAATCCAATTTTTTTTTTCTAATACTTTAAATGTATTTGGATTACCTCCTAATTCCTAAACGGTTTGAGCCATAACCCCCCAAAGTCAATCTTAACTATCCCTTTGTGGTATGGAAACTTGTGGTATAATTTCAGAGAGATTCATACACCGTTCCACAAGTTATTGTCATGAAACTAGAAAAATGCTTATTTGGGCCCTTTTTGGCCCTAATTCCTTAACTGTTGGTATCATAACCCTCAAAATCAATCCCAACCTTCCTTTTGTAGTATTGAACCTTATGATGAAATTTCATAGCGATCCATTCACTTAAACTAAAGTTATTGTGCGAAAACCAATGTGTCTTCATACGACGACGCCAACGTCATACCAATATACGACCGCAAAATAATAACCAAAAGACATCTAGAAGGCAAAATAGTCTTAAACAATAGACATTCTATATTCTGATCGATTGTGAAATGGTATTATGTAAAAGAGATTCTATTGACATTTTCTCTGAAATTAGCTTCCGTTATAAGATGTCTAAGTCTTGTGTAGATCTCAAAAAGTAATTATTTTGCTTGGGGAAGCCTAAAAAATCCTTTGTACCAGTATCAAATAATAAAATAGGAGGTGCACCATGTCATTTCATACTCAAGAATTTATGATAGTCTCTGCGACTCTTTTCACAAAAAATCTTACGATTAAAATTGATCGTAAGTTATACTGAAATGTGTATGACTTACGAGTATTTTTACTCTTAAGATTTTTGTGAAAAGAGTCGCTGATTTAGAAGGAGTTGCAGATGTAAAATCTGGACAAACAAATGCAAAAAAGAAAGAATGAACAGAAAGAGATGAACATAAACAACTACAATATATTTCCACTTCAGTGTGGCAGGGTATAATAAAAGTATTATTCACATATTAGACAAGGAATTGTTATAAGTATATTGTTAAAGATGGACACTTGAGATACTTATGGAGAACCATTGATGTCATTACAAATATAGAAGACTGATAGAAGGACATAATACATGTACTGTATAAACTATTTGGCAGGTACAGATTTTTTTTAAGCTATTCTTAATGAAGTTATTTTTTTCATAGAAATTTCATTGTTCTGGCAAAAGATAACTTTTTAGAATTTTCTAGCTTCCTCTATATTATTCAACATGAGTTGCATTTCCTTATTTTATTGGTTAGATTTACAGATACAGTTTAGAGTCGTTCCCATACTATTTACAGTGACAATAATTTACATTTCCATTTACAGTTTTTACTTCCCTGTTTAGTTGTGCACATAAATTTAGCATTGATTAATTATTGTTTGCTTAACGTCCAGTGGCAAATATTTCATGCATGTTCAGGATAAGAACAAATTAACAATATATCAGCATAAATTTAGCAGGTTAATAATTCTTAAGCAAACAAATTTAAAAGGGATTAGTAGAGTTTTCAGGGTTCTCTCTAACTACATATTGTCTTTTGAGCTCCAATTTGTTTATCAAAGTACTTTTTGTATAGTTTTATTTTTAGGCATTTTCTGTCCCATTAATGTTGTTATACTGTACATTGTTGTTTTCATTAAGATCATAAAATGATACTACCTAAGCCCTTTCCTAGTATTCATCTTATAAAATAAGGAGATGTCGTATGATTGCCAATGAGACAACTGTCCACCAAAGTTAAAACGAAGTGGATGTAAGCAATTATAAGCAACAGTACGGCCTTCAACAATGAGAAAAACCCATACCGTATGGTCGACTATAGAAGGCCCCGACATAAAAAATATGAAACAATTCAATTGAGAAAACTAATGGCCTAATTTTATAACAAAACAATTTACGAAAAATAAGTATGACAGACACGAAGCAACGACAACCACTGAACTACAGTCTCCTGACTTGGGACAGGCACATAAAGAATGTGCTGGGGTTAAACATGTTTGTGAGCACTTAGTATATTTTATTTAATATTGACCCTTATTTGTAACACACACTGGAGGTGGGCATCAATATCCTTCAGATGAATTTATACATGGTTACATTTTTGTAAGACCAAATAATTCACATATGGTGGCATGCTACATATCCAGCCTTACTATCAACCTTTACTAGTAACTTATAATAAACTAAATTTAAAATTATGGATGCAAAAATTGAAACCATTTTATCTATACATTCGGACTTAGACTGTACCTGTAGAAAACTTATTACAAACGGGAGAGCATATACAAATTTTTATGGTGATATTGTTTACCAAGCCAGTAAATTAAGATACGATATGGGTAAACTTATCCATCCTTTAAATAAACTTATTCTTAAAGGTTACCAATTCAACAAGGTAATTAGATTTTTGAACATTGTTTTTATCAATATAAATATTGATTTTGTTTTCAATAAATCAAAACCCAAACTAAATATTATTGTTATACATATATGAACAGTCACGGTCTAACAATCTGTCTATACCTATAATTTGACATTGCACAAGGTCATGTTTTTCGCTGACTGTTACTGACTTCTTTACACTAAATCCAATGGATGTTGGAATTGCACTGATTGATATTTTAGTCTTAGTAACATGATTTTTCTATTAATTGTTATTGGCTTTAAACTAGCTTTCAGTAAGTAACTGCAAATACTCTTAGATCTGTACATTGTGTCTTTTGAGTTTTTGTTAGGGTTTTTTATGCTTTGTATCAATACATTGTGTCTTTTGTGTTTTTGTTAGGGTTTTTTATGCTTTGTATCAATCTAATGAGTAACACCTTTTTCAACTGATTTTTATAGTTTGTTCTTATGTTGTACTGTTACACCACTGTCCCAGGTTAGGGGGAGGGTATGGCGCCATGCTTAACCAGACATATTCTGTATGTGCCTGTCCCAAATCAGGAGCCTGTAATTCAGTGGTTGTTGTTTGTTGCTGTATATCATATTTGCTTTTTGTTTAGTGTTTTGTACATAAATCAGGCCATTAGTTTTCTTGTTTAAATTGTTTTACATTAGTCATTTTGGGCCTTTTATAGCTTGCTATGCCATATGGTTATGCTTATTGTTGAAGGCTGTACAGTGACCTATAGTTGTTAACTTCTATGTCATTTGGTCCCTGGTAAAGAGTTGTCAATCATACACCATCTTCTTATTTTTATATTGGAAGGAATAAAGTGTGTGATTTTTCTACATTTCTGACTGAAAATTGGTATTTAATATCTTGTAATGGTAAACTAAAATTTTATATTTGTCTACAAATACATATATACCTACCGGTTTTATTAACGATGTTGTGTCTAAATAATGCGTTTTATAGAAGTTTAATAAACTAGGTATATCTGAGAACTCCTGATCTCCAATTCTAAACCTTGTTATTCCAGCAGGATTTGTTATCTTGTTAATGATATAGTGACTTATTTTATTTTCTTCTCTGAAAATAAAAAGAACATATCATTATCTATATCTAAATATTGAAAGGGCTAAACTCAAATAAGTATCTGCAACACTAAGTCGGTTTAAAGTATACAAAACAGCTTAAATATTTAGTGTCTGAAATTTTAATTGAAACCAAGTATTTTCAAAGAGCATAATATTTTCCAAAGAAATAAAGGTTGCTATGAACAGATTAAGCAATATTGACATCTCACATAGAATTCTGCTTAAACCAGCATTATGAGCTCTCTTGAAATTATAATGAGGTGTTAATTTTTGCTATATGTTGAAGGCTTCACTGTGACTTAAAGATGAAACACTACAATAAAAAGTTATTCCTTTGCTTTTTGTTAGTACATTGAACGTGTAATGATTTAGCGTCATAAATTATTACACCATATTCCTTTTTTTCCAATTTTTTCTTTACTTGCAACACTTCGTTTAGGTCTTTCAGGAAAATTGCAGGTCACAGGGTCTAAAGAGTTATCTAAATATGTTACAATTTACGTGCACCTAACATGCCTAACGTCACAAGAAAGTAGAACTACAAAATCTAGAAATAAATATTGAACCTCTTAAGGAAAAAATTAGAAGTAAAGGTTAGGACAGAATTCAATAAATCAACACAACTTTGATGAAAAAGACAGTGATTTTTTTTTTCTTTCTTGATACTTACTTTACACATAAAACGAAATCTCCTCTTATAGACTGACTCTCTCGGACAAGAAATACACCTGGTTCTTTTTCTGGTATCAATATTTCATTGGTTTCTTCTCTATTTAGTGGACCGAAGTACCAACTGAAATACAGTAAAAAATTTACTTTAAGGTAAATCAAATTTGGTATTTTTTCGCTAATCCTACATTTTTGCGCAAAAAAAACATAGATAATCTATAAAACTAACATAATCCACTTGATTTTTTAGGCCATGATATATTTAATGGGAAATGCATGCATTTATTATTTTAAAAATATCAGACCGTCTAGCATACGTGCTAGACAATAGTCAAAAGGTGCCCTGCCCCACTCTGGCTATGTCTTTTTGCCCCAATATAATTGTGTCATTATTTCAAAAGTATGACCTATTTTCGAGGAAGTCCTTACTGAGTTAAGGGTCTTTTATTGAAAAAAAAATAAAAATAAATTTTTACAACCCATGTAAACTAGCTTTCATGAATTCTTACTACTAGACAACTAGGGGTAAGAGTCGTCCTTCCCATCTGTCAATTCGCTTTTCTAGACAGCCAAAAGCGATATCAAACAGTCACACTAATCATTGATAATTTTGATTTTTTTGCAAGTTGATTTAACAGTACTTTTATGTTTTAAAGCCATAAAGAATTTATTTCTGGAGAACTAGAAACGAAGTGAAATCATTGACATTGTAGACAGGTCGTACATTATTTCAAAGAAACAGCTTAATTCACACAAATAGAAGTACTGGGGATTCATTATTACTCCTGAGATAGGAATTCATTATTACTCCTGAGATAGGAATTTTCGTGGAATTTGTGGGTTAACGTGAATCACAAATTTAAATGTTCAACAAAGTACATATTTTTTATGGCTTGTATGCAGGTACAAGGACATCATTCGTAAATATAAATCAACATGCAGACATCTTATACGTTCCGGTATTTCACATCCAATCTTTTATGGTTATTTTCTATACAAAGCACAAAAATGTAAACATTCACCTCAAAAGCTAACCAAACCTTTAAACAGACTTATTCAGAAGGGATATAGTTAAGATACGTTTGTCAGGTCATTAAAGATGGCATATTTTGGTATTAATATTGATTCACTCATACGGTCTTTGCATAGGAAATAAACACATTTATTCTAAAACCAGTTGTTGGCATGATATGGGTTATGTTCTTCTCATATATTTTATGACGGTATGATACTAAACCCCTAACTGGAGGGATTGTGCTTGATTTTCATATATGATGAAGACATAATCTTTCAATGTTTAATTGAGGTCTGGAGCTGGCATGTCAGTAACTGCTAGTAGTCCTTTGTTGATTTATGTATAATTGTCATTTTACTTAGTTTCTTTTGTTACCTATTCTGACATCGGACTCGGACTCCTTTTAAACTGAGTTTTACTGTGTGTATTGCTGTGTATTGTTTATTCTACATTAGCTAAAGGTATAGGGGGAGGGTTGAGATCTCATAAAACATGTTTAACCCCACCACATTTTTGCGCCTGTCCCAAGTTAGGAGCCTCTGGCCTTTGTTAGTCTTGTATGTTTTTTTAATTTTAGTTCATTTACATGTTTTGGAGTTTAGTGTGACGTCCATATTCATTAACTAGTACAAAACAATGTACACATGTTTGTTAAGGGGCCAGCTGAAGCCCGCTTCAGGGTGTGGGATTCTCTAGCTGTGTTGAAGACCATTGGTGGCTTTCGGCTGTTTTCTGCTCTTTGGTCGGGTTGTTGTCTCTAACACATTCCCCATTTCCATTCTCAATTCTAGGCTTTGGCAAAACCACAAAATCAAATATCCACTAAAATACAACTTTCCCTCAATTCACGAAAATCAGTACCCATGAGAATAATGAATCCACAGTCTTATCTTTCACTTCTAACACTTGTAACCACAGTTCTCCAAATTGTTGTTAGTATTTCATGCATAAGACTCATGTGCGACAACTTCAATTTATCATGTTTATTAAAAAAAGTCCTGAAAAACTTACCCCAAGTATGTATTTAATGATTTGTTGTTTTATCAAGAATTGCTTGGCCAATTAAAACATTGCTAATTTTAGCTGGTAACTGATTTCACAATGTCTAGGGTTTTCTATTTATCAGTCAAAGCTATCTAATTCGTAATAATTGGTTGATAAGTATACAACACTTACATGTAAGCCCATCATTTCTATCAGTTTCATTTAGGTTATTTTTAAATGATAAATTTAGATGATTGAGAGTGGGTTGATTTTGGGGACTGGACCCTTAACCAGATAAAATTCAAAGAATTATATTTTCAAAAGTTTAATACCATAGTAAAATGAGTTATTTATTTATAGTAGAATTACAATTTTGAAATTGTTGACCTAAAAACTAGGACAGTTTTATATGTTCTACTTTATACTGTTGATCTGTTTTTGGAGAATGATTTATATCACAAATTTTCATAATTTTGTTTAAAAAATATTGGATGTCCAAGACATCATGTCAGTTGTAACTTGAGATTCTCATGAATGATTGTAGGCCAATAAATGAAGATATCTGTCTTTCACATATTAATTAACCAAGTATACATCAGAGCTAATATTTATTTTTTTTTTCATTAAAGATGTCAGATTTTAAGAATTGGTCGTAAACTGCTGATCCCCAGCTGACCATGCTTTGTACGTGTACTTGCAATCAAATTATTCATCGGCTGTTTTGAACTTTTCAAGTTTCAATTTTAATAAAATAATAGAAAGAAATCCGCCATTAATATCCACCCTAAACCTGGCGAAAAGTACAACTGGTCGGCTTGTAATAAATAAAAATATAACAAACATGCTGAGTGATTACGCAACATTCTCATGACACAAAGTATTCATTGTTATTATGATAACTCAAACAATCGCTCAGTTCTGCGTTAAAATTGTTTTGAATGTAAAACAAGGGGGTACAAAGTCAATGTTGTATTCATTGCACTTAATTATCGACAGTATTAGTCCTTGGTGACTTCCAAAATCTCGATTTTCCTTGTCAGTCACCATTTGTGTTTACCTGTGCGACTTGTACCAACTTTGATGGCGACACGACTTGCTATGAAGTCAGTTGACCATCGAGTGTTACTGACTTTGAAATTTTAGCAACTTAAACTGTCATTTCACCGGCAAGATTATGCTCTTAAACGAAATAGGCCATGCACCCGGTGCGGAGGCTACCTTCACAACTTAGATAACTGGTTCCTTATCAAAAATATTACCATAATTTTGAGCTATGCTACAAAAGTTTGTTTACAGAAGTTACCAGTTTAAAAGCTATCTGAATACCAAAAAGCCTGATAGACTTAATCATTCCAATTAAATTTATTAGAAGCAAACCAGTGAAATTTTAGAAAATAAATTTAAAATATAGACGGATCGATGTCTGATACAAAAAAGTTAACCTGTCACTTGAACTGGTAAATTTCAGCTGTCAGACAATTAATTAACCTTGATTGTAATGAGGCGCTTGTTTTTATAGTTCTTGTTCATCATATCACTTTTATGACAGGAAAGGTGGGCCTGTTTTAAGGCAAGAGGTCAGGTCAAAAAGATTGCATAAACTTCATTTTTTTTCTTAATTTTGTTAAAATGGCAAACCCAGGTTAGAAATCCAGTTCAGACTCAGCACATGCATGACATGTGTACACAACAGGACTAGAATATAAGGTATCAGAATTGTCTGGACAATACGACTGTTTTGGAAGCTCTGAACCGATATGCTGAAGAAATCCTAATTTAACGTAAGGGTCAGTCACAGTTTTGGAAGCTCTGAACCGATATGCTGAAGAAATCCTAATTTAACGTAAGGGTCAGTCACGAAACCATATGCGGGATTTACAAGATATGGTTGTTTCTAGTAAATTTTAATTAGTTTGAAGTTGTTTTTTATTCAAATATTACAATTTTCATACAATTGAGCATTCAATGAAGCACACTGTACAATTATTTATGAAACTGTTTGACATTAGCCATCTTTGCTAGTCAAGGGTTACAATCCAGTCCCCTCCTCTCCACCCTTTGCAGATTAAGCCAACATTTGTGATTACAATGCTGCGACATTTACTGTTAGATAAAAGTCACGCCCATTCCGACTACACCATTCTTGACCAATGGCAGCACTTGAATTCTCTTCAGTGTGGAGGGGTAAAAATGGTTGTGTCTAGTGTTTACAAATTTTGTGAAGCAGGAACTGAAAATGTTCATTGACATTCCAACATATGCGCTAAAAACATACCCAGGAACTTCAATTAGTTGATTAAGAACTTTGAAATTGTCACTAAATATCGTTCTATGTTTTGGGGGGTAAAGACTTGCACAATCAGCACGTGGCAATTGTTTACCTACATTTTTTACATTTACACTTGATCATCTTAAACATGTTAATGGCGCTTTTTGATTGGATGCAGCCAGTTACAACTGCTACCAATGGAAATCATTACCTAGTGGATCCAAAATTCTATCTTAATCCGCCAAGGGTGGAGAGGAGGGGACTGGATCATAACCCTTGACTAGCGAAGATGGACATTAGCATGTCTTATTGTTAGAAATCAAAGCCTTAAAGGATGTTAAAGCAATTGCTGCCTAGTTAATTTTTTTGTGACTTTTATTTTTCATCCTCATGTAAAAGAATTAAACCTGAGAGGAGTCTTATCTAGTGAGAAGTAAGGATGTTTTAACTTTATATCAATAAAAGACTTATCAAGCAGAAAGTCATTATTACAATGTTTTACATACCCCAGCGGGACAACACATTAACCCGGCTTAAGGTGGAGGCAATAGAAATAAGAAGATGTGGTATGAGTGCCAAATATATTTGTGGAAATGTATAACTCCCGAAAAAATCATAACAGATTATCCCCTTGTAGAGTGTTTATTACTGGGCAATAATTTACATGACAATCCATGCACCTGGCTTCATTATCTTTATTGCTTCTATTTTAATTTTAAGTATATCATAATTGGTTTAAATTTAACCATTCAGTTGATAATTTCAACTTTCGTGATGTGAGTGATCTACCGAACTTTAGATTTTTTATAATAAGAATCATTCATTCATATATACCGATTAAAGGTTTGAAGATGGGACTGGCTTCTGAAATTTTCATGAAATGCACGTTAACTGTCGATTAACCTGGGAAATGGCTAACGCTTTACCCTTATGTCATTACTAATGACATAATCGTGTAAAAAAATTAATGCAACAGATTTTAAAATAAGAAATTTTCAGTTAAAAGTTTCATGAAGTCACAGTCAATACGCTTGACGATTTTCTGCATAGGATTGTAAATCAAATATTTTTAAAACACTCATCATGCTCATGTAGTACAAAAGAAGTCATTCAAACTCTTTTTTGTTTCTTTCTTTTTTTGCAATTCTTCTTTCAAATGTCTTTCCCGCTTGGGCATTGTGATAGAAATAAGACAAAAGTTTTATGATAGTACTGCATCTTTGAATTTTGCCAATCAGCCATGCTTTTCTTCTTAGGCTGTGTAAGAAGCTTCTTCCAGATGAAAATTCATCTGCCATGATCATGATTTGTACAATTCCAGAGAGAGAATTACAACTCAAATGTTCTAAACAAGTTCAAAATTTAGCATGTTTGCAATGCACAATAATCACAAGAAACAACAATTTTGATTGGATGATCATGATTGTCTTCCTTAAGAAATTCAAAATCAGAAACAATCATTTTTTCATGTAGAAATTCACAAAATCGGGCAGGGTGTCTTAAAAAGGGCACAGGGCGTCAGTCGGGAAAGGGCGGTTGGACCGCCCTGTGAAAACAATCAAACTGGAACACTGAATTGGTGAAAGCTAGAAAGATCTATTTTAAACCATCCAATGAAAAGACAATGATCACGCAGCATTTAATACACAAAACTAGAGACATGACGAAACATTATAAAAGTAAATAAAAAGATTATCTGGGTTTAACATACAACAAACAGAAACACTCTTTCAGTTAAATGTTTTTGATTTTTAAAACTTCACAATATAAAACACAACACTTTTCAATTCCTGAGAATTACAGGTAATCATTTTCAATTGCCTAGAGGGTCATTATGACATTTGACACGGTCTCGAGAAGTAACCTTGATCAGTTGATCATTATATAATTTGTTTACAGAGTGGAGTCTATCAGTATCAATCAGCAATAATTAAGGATACCCATAATAAATAACAGGGTCCATAAAAAGTTCAAGGAAGTTTAAAGTGTAATCAGAACGCATAAAATGTGCTCCTTTGAATTTAAAACAAATAAATCAACAACTGACATGATTCAATATTTTGTTGAAACATCTCAAGAACAAAATTGCAGGTATAAAAATGTACTTTTTCACTCGGACTTACATTCTTTGATAGTCAAACAGTTGTCCCCTTAAATACAAGAATTCATCTACAAGAACATATTTTGAAACTTCACAAACCCACTGTTGTTTTTCAACTGTTTCAATTAATGTATTTCATTAGAAAACATACAAAGGATTTTTAGAACGACAGAAGAGGAATCTGCTCAAAAACCTTGGCTTGATCTAGGTCACAAAGATGTCTATACGCCATAGCATTAAAGCGATTGCTTTAGACAGGCGGACTTAGTCTTATCCAACAGTGTTGTCGTCCAGACAATTATCTAAAATCAGCAGTTTCACTCTATTTTAAATAAAATGCTTCGCTAAACGCAGCCTGATATGACCGCAGAGGTAGAACCCTGAACAGTTGGGGCAAATCTGGACACAATATTCAAGCTTTCAAGATACTGTCTGAATTTGGATTGTGATATTATTTTTGACATAATATAGGTTTCTGACACAAAATAAATGTGGTCAAAGATCTTACAAATCTATTGCGCAATACTGTGCAATTGAAGATTTCTTCTAGAAACTTTTCAAAAATTAGAAATTTGAAAAATTTTGAAAAAAAAATATGAATCCTTTAAAAAAATTATAAACAAAAAATCCCCCCCCAACTTATTGAAACCCTCCTTGGAGCAATAACCCCAAAACTCAATCCCAGCCTTTCCTTTGTAGTATGGAATCTTGTAGTATAATTTCAGAGAGATCCATACACTTAAACACAAGTTATTGTCTCGAAACTAGAAAAATGCTTCTTTTTGGCCCCTAATTCCTACATGTTTGGGGCAATTAACCCCAAACTTAATCCCAGCCTTCCCTTTGTTATATGGAACCTTGTGGTACAATGTCTGAGAGATTCATACACTTACACGCAAGTTATTGTCCTGAAACTAGAAAAATGCTTGTTTTTGGCCCTTAACTCCTAAACTGTTTGCCCCATAACCCTTAAAATAAATCCCAACCTTCTACTTGTGGTATTAAACATTGTGGTACAATTTCAGAGCAATTGAAATACTTATACACAAGTTATTGTCCTGAAACTAGATAAATGCTTGTTTTGGGCCCCTTTTGGGCCCCTAATTCCTAAACGGTTGGGACCATCATCCCTTAAATCAATCCCAACCTTCTTAAAAAATTTCATAGAGATCCATTCACTTAAACTAAAGTTATTGTCCAGAATCAAATGTTTCTTCGGACAACGACGCAGACGACGACATCATACCATTATACGATCCCAACAAATTTTTTGCGGTTGTATAATTAATTGCATTTGTCAAAAATGTGGCCTTTTGGATGGTGAAGATGGTCTATGTCAAGGCAAAATTATATTGACACAAAAAAAAAATGTAATGGATCACTCCTAAAATATGTAACCAGCAAGCAGTTACCAGTTGGTAAGCCGTCCACCAAAACCTATAACCATAATCACTTCATTTTCCCATAAACTATGGTACAGGACAAGAGTATTTCGTGTGAAAAAAAGAGGTCTGACCTACTCTATTCAAATAATATATTATTTCATTATGCAACAAGTCAACATATTAAATACAATCAGGGAGAACAGGTATTAGGCGAACAGACCAGGATTCAATCAGCGCGACCAAAGAGAACTATTACAACTAAAAAGTTGAATAATTATCAGGCAAAAAAGCATTTTGACGAAGCAAGTGAGAAATAATCCAAGGTGCTTTCAAATTCGCTCAAGCAGGACACAACATTCTCATATTTCATCTCATTCTTTGTGAAAACTGATAGATTTGAACTACTAAGAACATGAAGAAGAAACTGTTGTGTGCAAGAATCATGTGTTGAGATCTTTGAATCTACTCTGACTTATTGATGGCACCATCCTCCCAATGTATCAAACATCTACATTTGTACATCTACATCATTGAAATGAAAAGGGTCTAAGAACTAAATCAGTCATTCAATATGGTGCTCATTAAAAACATTTTAAAAATTATTATTTTCTTGCATTGACTACTCTATTAAATAAGATGTGAGGCTGTTCTTGAATGCCTCTGCATCAACTATATTTAATAGTTTTGTTGGTTAACTGTTCCAGTCTTTGATGGTACATTTTGTACAAGGAAAGAAACTGTATTTGTAAGTGTTGGTTGATGTTTGAAGATTTATAAAGTATTCATACACACATGTACAGGTTGGGGAAGATGCTCATAAATGGGTACTATCCCAATTTATGGTATCATACCCAAAATTGGGTATCAATTTACAGTGATAAAAAATTTATTTTGTATATCATCATGACAGCTGTCATGGTGCAAACATTCATACAAATAGCAACATATTTCCCTTTAAGACCATAGTTCAAATGAGTACTGAATACAAGGATAATGGCTTCCAAAAATTCAATTTTTGAAGGCTACAATGTAGTAACTTTTATCCAGATGATATTTTTATCATGTTGTCTTAGGTAAAATGTTGTCATTTCCCTCAAATGTTTGCGCCATGACGGCAAATATCTTGAAATACAAAGTTTATATTTTCATCATTGGAAATTTGTACCTGATTTGAGGTACATGTATAATACCCATTAATCAGTGTTAATGAGGATCTTCCCAACCTGACTTTTTTCTTCTTCCGAATACGGGAGTAGACTCCTAGGTAGGAGTGTAAAACTTCCCGGAACTTGTGTGCTATGTACATATGGACTTAATTAAAATTACTATAAACAATAAGGTAAAATAATTTATAGAATAACATATATACATTATGTACAGTGGCTTTGGTGGTTTAATAAGTTGGTGTGGGTCCTTCAAATGTTCAGTCAAGGATATAACTCTATAGGGTTATTAGAGAAAAATAACATATAGATATAAGAAGATGTGGTATGAGTGCCAATGAGACAACTCTCCATCCAAGTCAAAATTTATAAATGTAAACCATTATAGGTCAAAGTACGGTCTTCAACACGGAGCCTAGGCTCACACCGAACAGTAAGCTATAAAGGGCCCCAAAAATTACTAGTGTAAAACCATTCAAACGGAAAACCAACGGTCTAATCTATATAAAAGCGAAACGAGAAACACTTATGAACCACATCAACAAACGACAACTACTGAACATCAGATTCCTGACTTAGGACAGGTGCAAACAAATGCAGCAGATTTAAACGTTTAAATATGTTTGTTATTGTGGACTAAAAAATCAAAGACCTGTGATAACATATGTATGTTACATGTTTCAAAGGGACAATATACATCATTAGATTTGTTAAAATGTATACAGGTTCTATTGATATTACTATTGTCTTTATGTATACTTAAATATAGAAAGATATAACAGTTCATATTTTGACAATCATGCATAGTACACCTATGTTATTACAGAAAAAATTGGCCTGTAATAACTAAAGGGTGTTATTACAGCTTCTCTGTATCACTCCAAAGCATTTGCTCAGACATACATCATGCTTAATTACAATTTATTTTAATTCATTGTAAGAAATAATGACCAGAGCATGTAATGAGGTTCTGCGCAAGTTTCCCAGTAATTCCCAAGTGTCTCATATAATAAGTTACATGCCTTTAATAACTAAGCCTTGTTATTACAGCTAAATTAATCACTTAAAAGCCTCGTCTCATTGATTTACCATGGTTGATGATAAGTGTATTAATTTAATTCAAAAATTAGTTAAGGCTATGCATTTAGTTTCTGCGCAAAGTTTCCAGAGTTCCCTTGAGCCCACTAGAAATTAAAATGTTGATCATTTATTTTACAAATAACAAACATATGTTATTACAGATTTAGAAAATTTTAGGTTTAAAGAGTAGACAACTCATAAAAATATCTGTAATAACACATGCAAGATATTTCCTGTAATAACCCTATAGAGTTATATCCCTGACTGATGTTAGAGTGGATATGCCACTTTTGAAGGATTCCAAGGTGTCAGACATACCTAAAATGTATTGCTTCAGGTAATGAATTCCAATCAGAGATGGTGTTCAAAAAAAAGAATAACATCTTTTTGATTGCCATATGCCAATGAAAACATCTAGCCAATGATTTTGCTAGATCTTGAATACTGATAAATAATGAGTTGGGTCTCGCAAGACCTTTTACTCCTAAACCCATGTTGACTGTCATTCAATATACATGTATTATAAAAATTTATTTGCAAGATGTTTTCGAATACATACAGATACCAAAGTTCAGTCTTTTCTTTTGTCTGGTAAGTCGGTTCATTTATTATTAAAAAAATGAACAAACTGACCATATGAAACTAGCAGATTACAGAATTGCAAAAAATATCATCAAGCAGCAAAGGAACGGTAGCAAGTCAACTCGTACCATGTCAACTTGTACTACTAAAAGTCAACTCGTACCAATGTTAACTCGTACCACTGCAAACTCGTACCATTAAAGGGAAACTTCGCAAAAAAATGAAAAATTGATATTATGTTCATCATGTATGAAAAAGCACAAATTCATATATATTAAAGTTTTATTCTGCTAGATAAGAGATCACCATCGATTTTAAATTTAGAATATCAATTCTCCGCATGCAGCCATTTTGACACCCTCCCTGTATAGAAACCATGATATATCTATAAACCACAAAGGACCAAAACACACAGTAACCTAACGTACATGTAGCCGTAATTGAGTGTCGATATCTTGTCAAGCGTACGGTTGTTTTATCCGACAAGGAAAGCATAAAAAGTTTCACAGGTCACAAAAAAGATTATAATAGACATGGTTGTGCAACCTTTCCTAACTAACTTGATACGGAAAATGTAATTATATAAATATTTTTTAAAATAACTAGTACCATGAGTACTATGGTCTGTCATTTTGAAACTGTTTTTTTACAAAGTTTTTGAAACAAGAAATTTTAATGGAAATTAATTAAAAAGTCAAAGTTCAAAGTCATAAATAAGTGTTCCGTGTAAAATTGTTTTCGAAAATCTAGTTTGTTCATAATTCTTTTATGTAATATACTTATTTAAATAAATTCGGACCTTCCCTTATCTGATCACCAGCATGGCTAAAGGAATTGTTCCCAGAGGTATTGTGAGGTGACACGTCCAGGTATTCAAGCCATTTCCTGTCGGGCTTTAAAACTGTTATTACACAAATAAAAGCAAGTTCGTGCATCACTTAACTTCTGAGGGTATTGATCTGTGTACACGGCCAATAACTTTGTAACTTTCCATTTTTAAACTATCGTGTAATATACATCTTTGTCTTGCGTGTTGGATAGTGATATACTAGTCATAACTAAACTCATACACTTGTTTATAAATAACATTTCTGGTATTAAGAATGATATTTATGAAAATCTAAATAATTCCAAAAAAGATTTTATAAAATAAAAATCTATTTACATATTTTCCAAGGGTAAATTGGGGAAAATGTAAGTCGTGGATGCACTTTGAAGCGCATTATAAGTTGATTATCGAACAAGACTTAAAATGAGATTAATCCACTCCCGGCATGCAAAAAGACTTAAACTATGTCACAGAAGTCAGGAAGTTGGAATAAATAAAATTAATAATTCCCAATTTTCTTCTTCATTAGTGTTCATATCCAGATAAAACTTGGTGAATATGTTTTTTATGGTATTATGAACATAATAAGATGATAAGTAAAAAATCGTGAATTTTCCCTTTAAAAATATATTGTTTTTGCAAATCTTTATGAAATATTAATTGATTTTCCTGAATTTTATTTAATTTTAGATTGAAAAAATATACAATGAACAAATGTTTCATGCAAATCTTTATAAAATATCAATTTATTTTCCTGCTGGGAATTTGAAGATGGGGACCACAGCTTATGTTAGCCTTTGACTGATTAACGATAGATGCCAAATATAATAACACTATAGGAATAATCTATAGTTAATGAAACAAAAGCAGTTACAACATGATGAACAAAACATAACTTGATTTCCAAATATAACTTTTATAAAGTAAACTCCAAATACATCAAAATGGAGCAGCTGACAGCCTGTGGAAGAGTTAAGGTATGTGGTAATTGCCTTATCCTTAATAAATTTGGATTATCTTGGCTATCCTTCCAGTCCTTAATTTTAAAACTTTTCAAAACAAGATAAATAATTTCTCTAAATAAATACATTTCTTTTTTAAACAAATCATAAATACCAAAATCTATCCAATTAACTTATTTGTAATGATTTAACATTTAAGCAAATATTAATCAGTAAAAGTTAGATAATGGAATTGTTCAAGGGAGACAACAAAGCCAATCTGCTACAGTTTTCTTCGTCCAATTAGCCAAGGAACAATCAGCTGCAAATTTGTCATTGTGATTTCAAATTACATATTTTTTACAGACTTATGAGTTATTCTGTGAAATTTAAATATATATATTCATCATTTGATTGCATTTAAATAAGTCTGTACGAGTTTGCAATGCCAATGGTACGAATTTACAGTGGTACAAGTTAGCAATGGTACGAGTTTGCAGTGGTACTAGTTTGCTTTTTGTGGTACCAATTGACATTGGTACGAGTTTGCAATGGAATTCCAAAGGAACTACCCAGAGTCCACACTGTCACTGATAGAGATATACCACTGCTTCATAATTTAACCAAAGAATCTAGGAAGAGATTTTGCTGAATAAAATAGCCATTATTACGATAATCTAAAGCAGAAAATCACCACCACGAGTACTTTTTCAGTGAATCATGTGCTCCAAAAAGAGGAGAGGCGAAAGGGACTCTAAAAACTTAAAAAAGGGGGGTTGTTGAAATTTTCTTGTAAAAACCGTCATTAAAATATCACTTTTAAGAATAACCTATATTTATCCTCTGGGTCAAAGTCTGCTGCCATGTTAGCAACCTTTGACTAAAACGTCAAGACCAAAAAAGTGTCACATTTGACTTGTTTTCGTGGTTTATCCAGGAAGTTTCCGAGTTCCCAAAACAAATATGGCGGGTATATATACGGGCATTTATTAAAGTCTCAAACCAAATGAAATTCATACATATTTTGTAAAATGAAATTATTCGGCGATAGTGGAATAACAAAAATATTATGTCGTGTTGTATTTGTACTCAATTTATATTTGTTATTCTAGATTTTTTTTTATTTTTGTAGTTTTCAGACTAGAATTCAAAATGGCAGCCGCCAGTAGCATTAGGATGGCGGCAATTTTCAACATGCCGATCTATTTTTTGACTATTTTTACATTGTTTCTTTTTATATCATCCACACAAACTGCACGTTTGAGTGATCCTAAGATATTGCTCCCCTATCACAGTTCTGCAATAGTCAATTATACCCTTCATGTGAATCTGACAAGGGATGAAGTGAAGTTTGCCGACTCCAGTTGCTTTACATGGTAATGTGTAAAATAAAAATACACGCGAATTTGGAATATTCATTTTATTCTGGGGAACTTAAGTTCCACTTAGTTTTCATTTAGCTATCAATTATACCCTTCATGTTCTGACAAGGGATGAAGTGAAGTTTGCCGACTCAGTTGCTTTAAAATGTGTATAAAAATACTCATTTTATTCTGGGGAACTTAAGTTCCACTTAGTTTTCATTATATGTTAGCTTTTAAAAATATCTCTGAAATCGCTTAGCCAATATTCTGACCCTAACTTGGCCACCTTCGGTATATCTAAATGGTATCGGGTCCGTTCGCCCTAATTACATGTTCGCCCTGGGTCCGTTCGCCCATAGAGTCCGTTCGCCCTAATTTAAATAATAAAAAAAAAATAATATCAATGGTTTAATTTAAACATGTTAAAGTTTTGTAATCTTAATCAGGTTATTTAAATGGTAAATATCATAAATGTATATCTCCAAATTCATGAATAAACATTGAAATTAAAAAAAAAAGGTTTTTGTTTTGGAGCATTTATCAGGCTAATTGGCTTCATTGTTACATTTGTTTTTATTCAGAATTACTTTTAATGACTGTTGATTGTAAATGCCAGACACACGTTTCGTCTACAAAAGACTCATCAGTGACGCTTGAATCCAAAAAGTTAATAAGGCCAAATAAAGTACGAAGTTGAAGAGCATTGAGGACCCAAAATTCCTTAAAGTTTTGCCAAATACAGCTAAGGTAATACAGTGTTCCAGCTTGAATCTCAGGGCAGAAGGGTGCTAGTTGTCTGAAAGGGCACTTTAGCGTAATAAACTAGATTGTAAGGGCACTGTTGGACAGTGTATAAATAACCTTGAATATTGCTAGGCTCAGCTGTAGAACATTATTTGTACTTAAACCATATTCAGAAATTAATGTGTTCTTGATGTTGGTTTCAGTAAGATTTAGTTTTATCAAATTAACATACCATGAAGCAAAGCATATCATTTTGATGTTAATCTAAACAAACCTGTACATTTGGTAAGGAAAATAATCATCAGAAATTTCAATGTTTTATAACTTATACCAGTCTATAAAATAAACAAGTAGTTTTGAAAGATGGAGTTATACATGCAAAATTGAATGTTAAATCTAATTAGATTATCTACATTTAAATTGTTTGATCAAACATATAGTATATTGTTATTAAAGTTATTTATTATCATTTCAAGTGTTACAAATAAGTATTTTAAGTGCACATCAAAGTGCTTCTAAGTAAGAGTTTTATAAAAATAACAGGTGAGACAGGAGATGATCATATTATATTGATGCAATAATATATTGCATATATTACAGGAGGTATAAACAGTTACTTTTTTCCATCATTGTTAAAAATAAAAGCATTTGTTGAGTGCTCCTATAAAGGAGGATTATAAAATACAAGAGGTAAAACAGGAAGTTATGTTCAAAGTACAAATTTCTTTGATTCTTCTTTAAATTTCATACTCATGGTTATAAAACAAACCATTTTTACCAATTTAGTCAAAACTATGTATGCCTTTAAAATTGTTTTAGATTTTATTTTTATATTATGCCTACTGAAATAAATTTATCAGGTGTACATGCTGTACATAAACATTGCAAATGGATAACATATGGACTTAATTCTGTATTAAATATCTAGTATTTGTTCAATTATCTTAAATCCACTAATTAGCAGTAAACAATCATTAACAGAGGTGATAAAACTGCCAAAGGCATTAAGTATTTAACTTAATCCCATTGTCAGTTAATTAGTGTTACACAATCAGGTAACAATTTTACGGAGACGCCAATAGGCATGAAATTTTGAAATCGTATTTTTTGAAAAGGCAGAGGTGCATTCTTTGCTTTGGAAGGCAGAAGGCGGGGTAAGGGCACCAAGGGCGGGCCGCCCTTCTATTTAGGGCAGGCGGGAACACTGTAATATATTTCTGAGGTGGAAAAGCCTTAGTATTTCGAAAATTCAAAGTTTTGTTATTCTGAATGCTGATTAGATATGATTACGATGTCTTTGATCTCTCTGATTGTTTTAGTTATCAAGTTGTTTTTGATGGATTGATAATGAAATTGTTTTTTTTTTTAAATAAACAAGTCAGCTTGGAATGAGTTAAAACAATTTAAGAATTAAAAGACATTAAAGAGAAATTGTTTTCGCAGCTTGGCTTCTTTGATCTTGAGGCGTTGGATGAGTTGGATCTTATTATACCTGTTTGGATTGTTTTGAAATTGTTACAAGGTTTCAGAAAAGATAAATTCATACAGATAACTTGGTCTCCAGTTCCTGAACACTTCTTCTTTTTCAAAATACTGTCCACATTCAACATGGTGAATATTCTGACAAGAATATTCAATGCAAATCAAAAGAAAAATAATTATCTGGTAGCAGCAATACAACATAAATATTTCGGCGGAATTTTCAACAAACTTTAACATAATTAATTCAAATAATTCATATTATACAAGACAACAAAATAAAATAGAAATCAGGGCGAAAGGACTCAGTGCGAACAGGAATTAGGGCGAACGGACCCAGGGCGAACAGGTATTAGGGCGAACAGGTACTAGGGCGAACACGAATCAGGGCGAACGGACCTGGATTCTATCTAAATAGACTGCTAAGGATTGTTTAGTGCACTAAGGACTTATAATATGCCACTAAGGACTAGAAGGGGAGCTGTTACATGTATTGTTTTTGGTGGAAGAAGACTTTGAAGTCTTCTGAAATCCTATACTGCCGGCTGTAAAATCATTGAACCATCACCAGGAGTGTTGCCGTATCCCTTTCTGTGCTTTACAATTTCATAACTTCCGTGCCATATCTTGACACCGATGTTTACACATGATTGATTGGTTTCAAGTTTGTAAAATAGCATCTGCATCATTTTATAAAACAAATGTACAGTTAGGCTTGAAAAAACAATCACTACCGTTAGTGTTATAATTTCTTATGTTTTAATATCTACCTATTTATTTATGTTAGTTATTAGATTTCATCTCATCTTACATGTACATTATTTATTTACTTGTAACCGGATGTTTTTAAAGTAGATTTGGTAGTACGCATGCGTTGATTTAATAATCCGAAACTAACTCGAATGATACAGCGCCCTCCATCCACTGCCGTTTCTCGTTGGAGTAATCGGAATAAAACAACTGGATTATTCGGGTTAATCCAAACCACGTTGGTTACGTATCTGCGCATGTGCACAAATGGGAAATTTAATTGTGCATCCGAAAAGTTTGATAAACAGAATTTTCATTAATTCATACAATGCATCTTATGTTAATTTCAAGTATCTACGCGGAGCGTACGACTTCAACTCAATGATGCTTGACAAAATACATGGATTTAGTTAATCCGTTTGTGTTCAGATTTTAACGCAATCAAGTTACATTCCGGTTTAAGAAAACATGCATTTTTTAAAACGAAAGTTAGAATATTTCAGTATGTTATTGGGATAATAAAGAGTCAAGGGCACGCGTAAATCTGCTGATGCATTACACTTCAAACGATGCACCGTCGGTTGACAGAAATATCAATGTACGAACTAATGTCAGTTGACGGAATCCATATCGATAGTACGTCTTGAGTTTTCATGTCAGTCATTGTCGGAATGTCCCCAATGATTACCTTTATTGCATTACGTTTCAAAGTTTTAAGTGATGAAAAACGGGATTTAACAAATAAATAGTCCAGCTTTTTACTGTTATTTGTCATGAAGGTACCACAATTACGACCCTCGAGTACGGAACCAGTAATTCGTTGCTGTCAATGGTATATTATTTTTCATGAAACATTTCAGAAAATGACCATTTGACGCCTGACAGAAAAGGGCATTCCTACCCTCGTACTTTTGTGTAAAAATTTTAGATGAAAAACAAATATGGTTAACAGCAGCAAATAAGTGGTTCCCGATTTGGGTCAAACACATACAGAAAATGAACGGGTTTGAAATGTTAACAAGTGCTAAATGCCCAATCCCTGACCTGAGACAAATCTGCATTGGATATATTTAGCATTTTTCAATATATGTTTATAATGAAAAAAAACAAGTAACTGTGAACAACTATAACAATTCATGATTAACTGATTGATGTTGGTGTTAAACCCTTCTTTAAGCACACTTGACTAAAATCATGGTGGCCAGTTTTTTTTATAGGAAGGAGTTATAATTCTTTATTTATTTGTATTGCATGAAACCATAATGTCAGCAATAATTTATTTGATATTCTATGCTCAAAAGCCTTAATATACCAATAATTCCCAAGACTTAAGTTGAAATGCTCTTATTATTTTTAGAATCGTTTGTGTTAATTTAGAGCAAAAGATATAATTTTGTCAGAAATAAAATTATGCTTCGTACAAATTTAAATAGCTTAGAAAATGTTCTTTTATCAAATGATGTGAAAATGAAAACTTCTGTAATACAAGATTATATAAATATCCCATGAAAAAATGAAGCAAAAAAAAACCATTTGTCTAACATAATTTATTATCATATGAAGAACACATTTGAGCAATATATTTCTGGACAAAAACGAATTCAATATGATGAGAAAATTTTACTACTTGCAACCATGCAAACTTATTTTATACAATATCTTAAACTTACAATTTGGTCCCACTAATGGGTCATTTGAATATATATATGTAATATATTAAAATACATCTCCATCACCATTGTCTTGGACAGTCAAGGGACTTACTTAAATGAGTGATTTTCTAAATCACTGATTCAAGTAACATTATGTCCATGAAGGTTGGAAGTAAGAGTTGTCTTTCTTTAATAATCACCTATTTAAGTAGTACAAATTAATCACTAGACTAAGTGATTTAATTTTATTGTAGCTTTAAATATAGAATACTAATGATCCAGGGACTAATTATGTTGCTAAAATTATCAGAACCAACATCTGTGTTGATAGGATGACCGGGTCATGTCAGGTGATGACCTTGTACTAAATCTAGGATAATGTCAGACATAAAAATCACTTGTTAAAGTATCATACCTCAATTTCCTTCCAAAAAATCACTTCCTTAAGTATCATTATTTTAATAACCCCCACTAATTTCAACACCCCCGAACAGTGAAATTTTGAAAATCGCAAACAGTAGAATTTTATTACGTAATCTATAAGATGAAACCTTGAATTTTACAGGAAAAATACTCCCACTGCTGGGAAAAATCTGTTAAGAAAGTATCAATTCATTATGTAAAGCCATTTTTATAGCATTTTTTCAACTAAAATAGAACTTGCAGCTAAATGATTGCATCAAAGGCATAAACCTTGCTGCTTAAAAGAAGCAAAAAGTTCATTTTTTTTAATTTTACTATTGAAAAGATACTATATAAATCTATGTGTTTAAAATTTTGGTAAAACTACAAAATCACAATTTGTGACAAAACTTCTAATTTGCTACTTAAATAAGTGATTTAAAAATCACTTATTTCAATAAGTCCCCTGACTGTTGGAAGATTTCAACTATTGGATGGTATAAGGGATGTAGACGCTGTACATTAAAACAAATGAATTTTAATAAATACATTATTAGTGGTGTTCAGATGATCGGAAATCAGTTGGTTGGGCTCAATGATGTTGATAATCGATAGGGATTTTGTTCAATCGCATGTCTTTATGTTTTCTGGAATTTTAGAATATCAACTTCTGGTCTGTTTCCGGTTTCCGTTTTACATGTGCAGTCATACAAATTGTCACAAAAACAATGTCAACATCCAATAATGAAAGACATGAATAATTTCTTTCTTTAGAAATGTGGTTAAATCATTGACTTTAAAGATTGGTCGTATGCTTTTTAAAAGAAACAACTTTTTATGAAATATTTTCTTTCACGTCCAGTACTTTCTACTCAACAGCGTACCTCAAAACATTCTGATTTTCAGCAAAATAAATTTACTACTTTAGAACGTGATGAAAATCATCTTTAGTTAATGTTTCTTCTATTTATTGCATTAAAAAATCATATTCCTTTCCAAATCGCTTGTCAATTTTTATTTACTTTTGTCCGGCATTGAAAATATAAACAAATCACGGATCAAATACCGATTAACTATGATGGAAATCCGCATTCTTACATAAATAACTACAGACACACGAAGGGCACAGGTGACAGAAGAAGAATGATCACGAAAGTGACAAATATACATTTAATTATGGACATTTGGTTGGATCCCTTGGTTAAATGTATATATATTTCATTGCATTTATTGTTCAATTTATTGATTTAAGATGCTAAAAGTTAAATACTTTATATATCTTTTTAATGAGAATCATTCAAATTTTGATACAGCTATTTATTTGAAATCATCATGTGAGTGATGTGAAAAATACATGTCATGCATGTACCATTGAAATTTACAAATTTTAGTGTCATTGTTGTGATTAAATGTTGTGATTATAAGACAAAATATGAATTGCTGCCTCCCAGGTGCTAGAGTCTGCCACTAGAGATCACAGGGTCACACAGAAAAAGAGAAAGGGTCTATAAAGTGTTCGGTTTGATGTCCAATGTTTACTGTCAGACCAAAAATGTTACAGAAAGGGAAGTCATATACTTGTGATTATATATATATTCTGAGTTATGAAATAAAATATCTGAATGAATAAAGTTTCATATTTTCTTAGTACAAAAATAAAGAACTACAGAGAGATTGGGTCTTGCAGGCTCTGTCACTGGTCTGGTTGGATCCCCGATAATGGTTGGTCTTACAGTAGACAAACAAACTTTCGATAATAACAAGCTACTAGCATATAATTCAGCAGTTAAGTAACAATGTTGTCACTTATTTAAAATCTTCCAATAAACCCAAATTCAAGATTAATATCACCTTACAACATTATAAAGCATCAACTTAGCATAATAAAAGCAACAACATATAAGTACCCTAGAACCGTCAATAAAACAACCTAAGCACTGTTGCTAACAACCTTAGCACCGTCACCGACACACACACACTTAATTTTCACCATCAATAACTACATTAACAGTGTCCCTGGCAATCTTAATTAGTACCAGGAACCTCAACTTATTTACATGTAGCACTGCCAAAAACAACTTGACCACAACCACTAGCTACATTGGCACCATCACCGGCAATATTATTTAGTCTCATCATTTATAAAATAATTACTATCAATAAGAAACTTAATAACTATCCATGGCAATATTATTTAATACCTGCACCTACAACCTTAGCACTGACACCGACAACCTTAGAACCATCACTGGCAACTGTATTTAATACCTTAGTACCGTCACCAGCACGGACAACCTTTGATATAAACAAAGTTAAATATTATCATATACAGTATTAACCAACTTTCAATGCTTGGTTGTAATTATCAGACATAGTTTAGCTTCTATTTAAATTTGCCGCCTTCTAACATTGTCAACCCAACAATCTGTCAGTTCTTTTGTTGTTTTTGCTTTTATACTTCTGACTGACAAATGACAGAGCTTGTTACATATTGTTTACAAATCAGCAACCATGGATCAACATTAAGGGAAATTCCCTTAATGTTGATATTGTTTGTAAACATGGATTGATCTTCATCAATAAAGATAGGTTTCGACTTCAAATTTATAAGTAGCTCATTAGAAGCGTTTTATTTGAGTTTATAGTCAAATCAGGAAACTGCAGAGAAAATATGGAGGCAGAACGTGAAACCTAACTTCCTAACATACTTAAATCTCTCGCTTTCCAGTAATCACATATTGAAACAACAGCCAAAACAACAAATTGCAATTCTTTATATTACTTTCAACATAGGACATCTCACTAACATCTATCCCTTATCCTCAATAATTTCAAGAAACTATACAAACATAAGTTTACCATAAAAAGGGGGAGGCCGGTATTACAACAAGTGCAATCTGAATCTGGTTTCTAATTGATTCACTGTTTTAATTGCTAACTAAAATATGCAAAGTAAACAAAAGATCATACATTAACAAATAAAACTCTGCAATGATATGGAATATATGCATAAGACATGTACAATGTGGCTGAATGCATGATTTCATATTAAAAAACAAAGAGCAAGCAATAATGATGCGATTATAACGGATAGTCGGTTGGTTGCTGTCAACTGATAGTTATAGATAATCGTTTGGTAATTTCAACTGATTATCCAACACTATGTAACATTATACTATATATACATGTAGTAGTATGTGACTATATGAATAAAATGTACTAATCTTTGCATTATTTACATTTCAAAGTGGACAATTTTTCATGAATTTAATACATATATATATACATACATCTTAACAAGTCTAAATTGAAAACAACGTTCAAACCTATGATTTCGTTGGATAAAAACCGCAATTTTTATACGTGTGCATGGAAAACAAATTTCTTGTAAAAGGTCTAAATACAGCACAAACAACATTTTCCAAAAGACCAAAAAAAGTGAAAAAGTATATTTTAACAAAACGCATTTGACTAGCAGGTCGAACAACGGATGTTCTTAAACCTTGCTGACTGCCATTGGTGATTGCCAAATAAATGGATTACCAGATGTAACAAAATGGATCTTAACTATTAATTTAATACCAAACAGAAAACAATAAACTTGCGGAAAAGATGGTATACCGCAAACAAAAGGTGCAAAAATTAGTACACCATATCCAGATTTCGACAATTAATGTCTCTTCAGTGATGTTAGGAATTGAAACGGTATTTGGAAGGCCATATAATTTACCTCAATTTAGGATAGACTCTTGAATTTTGAAGAGTCGAAATAGGATGAACGGATCATATAAACCCGAAGGTAAATATAATACAAGCCCAAACGAAAAAATATAAACAAGTCTAAATTGAAAACAACGTTCAAACCTATGATTGCGTTGGATAAAAACCACAATTTTTATACGTGTGCATGGAAAACAAATTTCTTGTAAAAGGGTCTAAATACAGCACAAACAACATTTTCCAAAACACCAAAAAAAGTGAAAAAATATATTTTAACAAAACGCATTTGACTAGCAGGTCGAACAACGGATGTTCTTAAACCCTGCTGACTGCCATTGGTGATTGCCAAATAAACAGATCACCAGATGTAACAAAATGGATCTTAACTATTAATTTAATACCAAACAGAAAACAATAAACTTGCGGAAAAGATGGTATACCGCAAACAAAAGGTGCAAAAATTAGTACACCATATCCGGATTTCGACAATTAATGTCTCTTCAGTGATACATACATCTTTACACCTTTAAGTTTATTTTCCAGGAGTACAAATACACCAGAAACTGCATCTTTAACCCTTGTTAACAGTACTGATGGAGAGTGTGCATTTTCTGCTATTGTTTCTGTTATGTCTAAATCACCGCATCGTAAACAAGCTATCATTATGACAGAAAATAAAGGTAATATGCCTTCTCCGCCATTGTTTCTGTTATGTCTAAATCACCTCATCGTAAACAAGCTATTATTATGACAGAAAATAAAGGTAATGTGCTTTCTCCGCCATTGTTTCTGCTATGTCTAAATGACTACATGGCAATATGCAATCTTCACTTTTATTTCTACATGTTAATCTGACACCTTATTGTTATTAACAAGCTATCATTATAACATAATTAAGGTATGATTATATAATCAGGCAAAGTTTCCATTCATCAGTAAAAATGGGCTCATTACATTTGTGTGCATTTGGGGATTAACATTTTTTACATTTGCACGTAGCTTTTGATTACATTTGAGTGCATTCATTTTACAGGTGACACAGGTAAAAATAAAAGATAATTCATTATAAATATGACTAAAGTTATTAATTTTGAACATATTTGTAAATTTGAATTATATATTTTTGACATTAAATTCTTAAAAAAAATATGAAGTGATCATGAGAAATCCTGTAATAGCTTAAGGCATACATGTTGTACATGTAACTTAACTTTATGAATATTTCAGAGTGAATAGCATCCTGCTTCCTAATTTTACCGAATAGTGGTCGCTTTAGTAAATGATTTAAGTCAGTTTGTAAAGTAAGGTCAAGGCACAAACATGGAGTTTCATTTGTCAGAAACATTATTAGTGTACGACAGAACACTTAATTCAAGGGATATTTCATGTTGATGCACAGTAAAATGGTGAGCAGGGAACTTAGACTTAACAGAAGGGGACTTGTACTTGTAAATAGTTAAATTAACATGATAAATAAAAGATACTTCAATAAATAAATAAATAAAGAAGTATAATCTACCTGCATTTACCTGAGATTGCCTGTAAAACAAATTTGTGCAAATGTAATCAAAGCTGTGCACAAACATGTCATATGCTAATATTGTTTTACTTTGCAGTTACTGGTGAGAAATTGAAATGCATTGTGATTGTAAAAGCTATATCTCAATTTGAGATACAGACGACAACTAGAGCTTTGTATTTGGAAGATTCTCCTGAAGAACTTATTATACAAGGATATGATGATGCAGGTAAATATAAATTCTGAGGTCAAAATAATATATGTATGTTAAATGTGATACGTATTAATTAACATGATTAACCTGAAAAAATTTATATACATCATTTAAAGTATAAGATTTTACGTTTTAAAATGTATTTTTTTATTATATTCATTTAATTTTAAATGATCAGTCAGGGTGAGCCAGTTACAAATTTTATGAATAAAAATTATACAGAAGCACAGTTGCAATCTTTATAGATTTGTAGTAGAAGATGTAGATTTTTGTGTGGAGTAGATTGAAGAATGTTAAGTCTGCTAACAATTTATTTCAACTAGTGGAAAACATTGATGTCTGTATACAGGACAGGATTCATTACATTTATGGCGAGTTTGACTTCATGGCAACAAGGCTAAAAAACGTTCAATACAAAAGTAGTGGTCACTTTTTTATACGCCCATCAAAATTTTGACGGGACGTATTATGGTATACAAATGTCGTCTGTCTGTCCGGCGTAAACATGTCGCACCGTAACTTGAGAACGACTTATCCAAATTTCATGAAACTTAACATAGTTGTTCCTTATGATGGTCAAACGATCTGTATACTTTTTGGTGAAAATAAGATTAAAACTTTTTGAGTTACGGGACTTGGTAACTAAAACAGGTGTGTGTTTTTTTTCACATGTTGCGCCGTATCTCAAAAACAATTTATGATTATTGCTTAAAACTTCACACACTTCTTAGTTATATTAATCTTAAGATCTGTATTCTTTTTGGTGATTCAAAATTTTATTTTAGAGATATTGAGTATTTTGTTAAAAAAAGGGGAGGGTTTTTCACATGTCGCGCCGTATCTCAAAAACAGTTTATGATTATTGCTTAAAACTTTACACATTTCTTAGTTATATTAATCTACAGATCTGTATACTTTTTGGTGATGATTCAAAATTTCATTATTGAGTTATTGAGTATTTTGTGAAAAAAAGGGGGAGGGGTTTTTCACATGTCGCGCCGTATCTCAAAAACAATTTATGATTATTGCTTAAAATTTTACACACTTCTTTGTTATATTATCTACAGATCTGTATACTTTTTGGTTGTGATTCAAAATTTTATTTTAGAGATATTGAGTTTTTGTAAAAAAACAATTTATGGGTTATATTATCTACAGATTTATACTTTTGGTTGTGATTCAAAATTTTATTTTAGTATTGAGTTTTTGTAAAAAGGGGTTTTCAGTCAGCCGTATGTCAGAAACTATTTATAATTATTGCATAAAAATTCACATACAAGATGACGGGCGTATCATGCGCTCATGGCGCAGCTGTTTATTCAAATTATCAATTATTGATGACCCTAAGCCTATTCATCAGTCAAATTCTCCTTTTGACTTTTCAACTACAATGAGTTCTAAAATAAATTGACATATAAAGTAAAGTCAGAGAACAGGTTTATCTTATCTAAGTCGTCGAAGCATAATGAATTGTTATATATTATTTTTGAATTTGTTACAGGGAATGTCTTTTCCAGCTTAGCAGGATTAGAGTTTGAATGGAGCCTTTTATCAGATGCTGAAAAAAGTGAAGCTTTTGATGCATATAACATATTAAGGTTTGTAAATATATAATTATTGGCTAATGGTAAACTGCAATTGTTTATGGCTCAGAGATGTTTGATCAAGGTCAATGTGACAACAACCAAAGAACATTGAATATTCCAAAACTTGTTTTATTAGGGCTGCCTGGAAGTGTAACAAATATTTATGTTGTTTTTCAACCTAGATAACCCTGAATGTTATCAAATAGTCCGTTTCTATGTATGTTGGCGTTTGTTTTTGTAGCAGTTCAATGTTTCTGTTGTTCCATTGTTTTCCTCGGTTTTGGTTTGTGACCCGGATTTATTTCAGTTAAATCGATTTATGACTATTGAACAGCAGTATACTACTGTTGCCTTTATTTATTACCTTTGATGAGTTAATTGGTATTGTAGAAGTATTAATGTAATTCATTTATATTCCTTGCCCGGTTTTGGCTATACTTTTTTTTCTTTTTGGTTTTATCGACTCTTCATATTTTCAATAAGTTTTGGATTTCCAAATACTTTCGTCTCGAGCATCACTAAAGAATATTGTTGAAATGTGCATCTGGTGCAATAATATTGGTACTGTTAATGTTTTAGATGTAAAAATTTAGTTATGTATCTTCAAAGGTAACTTTCCATCTTTTCAGTAGTATGATATGAGCCATTTTCAGAAGGTTTCAAAGTGACTTTTTTTTTTAGGATTTTACGATTCTTTGAATCTGATTATTCAGCGCCAGCACATATTCGTCAAATAGAGGACCGAGGAGTACAAGGAGATATAATATTAGTGGAGGGCATACGTACAGGAAGTGCTAAGGTCAAAGCAAGAATTAAAGATTCAGCATATAAGGTATAAATCACTACTCGTTATTTGAACTATTATTATTATCATTTATATTAAATTAGATGAAACAAACAGAAAACTTTACATATGTTCTATGTATTGACACTATCACTGCTGTGCCTTAGGAGGATTTTGCTGTAACGAGTTATCAAAAACTCGTCTGTGAGACAATGTCTATATACATGCATGTCAAAATGTCCAAACAGATATCTTTTATGGGTCAGGAGTTGGTTTCACAAAAAACTTACGACTAAGATTGATCGTAAGTATACGGAATTGTTCATGACTTATGATCAATCTTAGTCATAAGTATTTTTGTGAAATCGACTCCTGATGATTATAGTTACAAATGGAGTTGTCAAACCATTGAATACAGTTGATTCATATTCATTTTGTGTCTTTGTTTAGAAATTTGTGTCCAGAACTTTTTATCGTCAAAAGTACTGCTTTATTTCAATTCAAAAAAATGCAACAGTTCATATGTATTTACAATAGATTTTAGTGACTACAACTCGTTCATTGCTTGTTGTTTTAGTAAGAGATGTACTGAATTCTATTGTCTTTGTATTTTCACATTAAGTGTTTTTTGACATAACGTTTGTCTTTTTTTTCTCATCCATGGTACTGTCTCTGATTTCTGACTTTTTAATTACCTTTTGTTTTTAATTCTTATTCATTAACAATCATAAATGAATAACTTTACCATACCTAAATAAAGTTACTCTCTCAGTCATTCAGTGTTAACTCATGCCTTGCTCTATCTTTTATTTTTAGGATGTTCCAACATCAATAGTAAAGATAATGGTAGTAGCCAACTTGAACATTAAACCTACAGAATCTTATGTACTGATGTTAGCTACAGTAAAATATTCAGTAGAACTGGTCAAGGCTACATCTATCATAGGTATTGTTTATTACTTAGGTTATAGGTTATTGTTGCTAGCATTATGGAAAAATTGTTCATTGTCTGGTTATGTAAAACTTATGTTCAAGGCTTAGAAACATGGAAATGGAAGACGAGCAAATAGAATTAAAATTTATATCTGAGGCAGTGTGTGGATAGTCCCTTCATACTTAAATGTTAAAAATATTAAAAAAACCCAATATTTTGGTATGAATCAAATTGCATAAAAATTGTTCAAACATTGCTATGCTAGGGATATATTTCAACAGACCGTTCTATAGACATAAGTGCCCTTGTTAAGATATGAACAATAAAGTTTTCCAAACAATATAAAGAATAAAAAAACTTTTCAGCTTGAATACTACATTTGTAATTATAACATATATTCTAGGAAATTTAAAATTAAAACAAATAAAGTCATAATGACAGATATGACATCAGAAAATGCCATTAGAAAAGATTTACTGAAATTGTTTGCACAGGATAGGCAATAAATACTGCATAGGACATGGAGTTCATTTGAAAATTGTCACCATGGAAGGGTTAAACATGAAGCAACATTAATAATCTGATGTGGAAATATGTCACTGACATCACTAATAATTCTGCATATTTTATGTTGTGCTACCAAGATTCAACATGTTAACCAGTTTTTTAATCTGTTTTACAGAAATAAATATGCCATCTCCACAGTTTTTGTTAGAAGTACAGGACACAATGATTTGTACCTTGGATGCCAGTACTTCAACAGCTACAGCATTAGAACTAGGTTCTACTGAGATTGTACTCACAGATAAAAGTAAGTTCATTTGTTCTCCAGCTTAAACTTTCTACAGCACTGGAACTAGGGTTTACTAAGATTGTACGCACAGATAAAAGTAAGTTCATTTGTACTAAGTGTCCTGGTACCTTGACAGCAACATAAAGGTTGTCGCTGGTGCTGCAGTATCTGATAGGTCTTCGATAGCACCTAAGTTTACCCCAAATGTTTAGTAGACATGCTCAATCATAAGTGTTTGTGTTTTAGGTCATGTTTTGTCTGTCCCTCTTCTACTTATGATTTTACTTATTTTCCCTTAGAATCTTCTTGGTTTTTTTTTTTTACATTCAATTTAAATCCCTTTGATAGACTGTTTACAGATTGAATTGAAAATACTAGAACTGAGATATTGAAAGGATTAAAACACATAAAAGTTATTCTTATGAGAAATTTGTACATTCAATTAACTATTTACAGTTTCAGTTATAATTTGTAAGTTCTATTGAAAACCATGAAATTTTCTACATCTATAAATAGTATTGAAGTCTAATTTCAAATTAATTTGTTATTTATCTATATACATTATGACTTGATTTTATTAAAACTTAAGATAAAATTATTGCAAAATGCTTCCTTTTGTTTTACATTAAATTGAGAAAACTTTGAAGTCAGAATATATATAGTAGTAAGTTAAGGCTTTTCCATTATTCCAGTATCCCCCCCCCCAGCAACAACCAATACACTATCTTTGAGAAATTGAACATCAAATGGAAATACAACCATTAATGATGCACAACCCTTGTCCAAAAATAAAACTTCCTTTCATACCCCTCCCCCATTCCCCACATCCATTTTAAGGAATATCCCTTAAGAGGTTTATAATCTCTATGGAGGGAAGCTTATGTACAAGATTGAACCATATTTAACCTAAATGCTAAATTAGAGTTTTTACAAATAACTTTTTTTCAGAGTACACTTTAAATCTTAAAAATGAATTTTTGTTTGTTTTTTTAGATATAAAAGAAAATGATAGTTTGACAAAACCATCAGCCATGTTATATGTTGTTACTGCAAGTTATTTGGGTAAGTTAAATTATGAGGTAAATTAAATGCATTTAGAATAGTTAACAGCACATATCATACATTTCATGGATTTTAATTGGTAGCACTTATTATTATAGATTTCATGGTTTCTTATAGTAATCAACATCTGTTATGATGTCAAATTTTAACTAATCTTATTTACAAAATTGCAATTGACATCAACAAAGTTTGAATGATCAATTTATCATAACTTAATGGTAGCTGTAGAAAATTGTAAAAAATTCTAAGATTCACTGTTTTCCATTAGTCGAAAAGTATAAAGATAATAAAAAAAATTCAGTTTTGTTTGATAAGAACAGATGTATTATTTCTTGAAAAAATGCAGTACAATGAAGTCAGGTCTTATTTGAATGGAAAGTGTATAATCAAATTTACATAGTATTTATATTGGACCAATATTTTTTAATTTGTATTGTGATTTTCTAAGATATTTTACTATTTTACCAAACTAAAGATAACTTATTTGATTTCAGCATTTGTTGTCCTGCCACACAGAAAATGGGTGTTAGAAACTGGAAGAAAATATGAGATCCTTATAGAGTTATATGATAAAGATAGTCACAGAATCCATCCATCTGATGTAAGATTTCATTCGCATTAACATGGGTATTGTACAACCTGCATTAATGTGATGGACAGATACAAAACATAGTCACATATGTGCATAAGCACAGTCATCATTTGAGGTTGGGTATGAATTTATGGTGCATCAGTAAAATTTCTGTCTATTAAAGGGTATAAGCTAAGCCTGATTGATTTTTTTAATTGCATCACAATTTACTTATTTACTCGAGCAGGGCCCTCTGTGATGGCTCCTGTCACTATCCTATAGCTTCAGTAGTTATTTACTGGAGCAGTGCCCTCTGTAATGGCGTCTGTGACTATCCTATAGCTTCAGTAGTTGTTTTGAGAGATATGCTGGAATTATTGGTTGTTTAGAGAATATTTACTAGTTTCAGTAGTTGATTGGAGGATATTAGTTTCATTTGTTGTAAAGAGGATGATACATGGTTTCAATTGTTGCTAAACTATATATACAGATGTCAGTCTACAATCTGGAAATTTTTTAGTAGTATTAATATAGGGGTTTTGAACATAAAAGTTTTGGCAATATTTTGGTTTATTAAATTTGGCTTTTTAGTCTCAATTCTGTATTTAGCCCTTTATTTGTTGGTATAAGATATAGGTTTAAATTAACTTTAAGATATCTTGTAAACTTCAAAGTACAAAAATTATTTACACACCACTTAAGTATTCTTAAGCTAATGGTGCTATATATTCCTTAGATGGAATGGGATTTTTTAAGTTTCTGTACAAATGCCTTAATGTCTAAAAAAAAAATTACAGAGTGGGTTTGATCATCAGTTACAAAAGTTGTTCCAAATATATATTTTGTTGATATAATGTTTTTCGGCTATTAAAAATTTCAGAATATAATTATTGATGCTGCCTTCCCAGACACATACTTTGAATTACATTACTCAACTAAAAATGGGACATACCACACAGTAACAACATTACAGAAGGGAAAAACAAATATAGATGGAGCCCTGACAACCATTATAAGAAAGGTAAAACTTATCTTTGTGTATTTTTATGAGCTCAAATAGTCTTATTTTTAAAAATTTAATAAAAACATTGTATATAATTTAAATTAATGTTTGTACTAAGTATAAAAACTGTGGTTAATATTTATTTAATCATTAGTTATTGAATGAGAGTTTTACATACATGGCACAGTTGTTTATAACTGAATTACATTGTGGGCTTTAATTTTGTTGTGCTATAGATTTTAAGACAGTGTTCTTAAAGGGGACATTAGGAAAAGTAATTTAATTAATAAGTTATGATGTGTGTTTTTGAAATTTAATAAATAAAAAAATGTTTATGAGATTTTTATCTAATGCCAAATCTTTGGTAGTCTGTATTTTGAAATATATTTCAGGATGGATCAGAGTATGCCATTAATCCAGTAATCAAACAGACCCAAGATGTGGAGATTTATGATCCTATTCAAGTACACCCTCCATTGTTATACTTCCCATGGGATCCTGTTAGAGAGACAAATCACAGATACCAACTGAAGGTATAATCAACAAGAAAATTGTTCTAACTTTAAAATAGTCAATGTTTGAATATTTGGTAGACAGGGCACAATTGTAGGTTTGATAGATTTACTGGAAACTAAGCAAAGTACAAAATTATTTAGGAATCCCCAAAAATGACAAAGTAATTTTTCATTAAACTTTAAGAAACTTTTACCTAATCAGTGCAGTAAAGGAAATATATCCCTTGCCATACGTAACTCAGATATTCACTAATGTCCAACAAAGTCTGTAAAACATTTGAAAAAAAGACTTCATAGTTTTCATTAAGAATTCTTTGTTCATTAGCTTCATTACCAGAAGCAACCTTCTTTATATTCAAATTTTCATTAAAATATAAATTTGTAACACATGATTTATGATGATGTCAAAACTGCAACATCATTTATACAAGTATTGTCATATAAGCTGCTAGAAATTATAGTGTGAAACTTTGATTTCATATCTACATTAATATCTATTAAAATTGAGTTTTTTATGTCAGCAATAAGTTTGTTTTAGCTTTTGAAATGGGCAGTCCTTGCTTTAACTTTACCCAACATTATGAATACATTTTCTCATGTAATTTCAGAGCTGTCAGTAATTTTATCTTAAATTTTAGCTTACAATTTCTCTCATAGTGTATTTATTATTAATTTTGTGTATTTAATCTATTTTTACAGGCAACCGGTGGCAGTGGAGACTATATATGGTCATCAAATAACCTTGAAACAACCTCTGTCAATGTGAGAGGGGAGATAACTACTAGCAACTTGGGAAAATCTATTGTTACAGCAGCAGACACCAGAAATCAGGCTCATAAAGGATCTTCTACGGTTAGACAAATTATTTCTTTCATAATATTCTAGATTCATTGTGATATAGAAATAAGAAGATGTGGTATGATTGCCAATGAGACCAAATGACATAAAAGGTTAGCAACTATAGGTCACTGTGAGCAGACTTAATATTTTGGTGTGTTTTCTCATTCATCACTCAACTTCCTGAAAATGGAATGCTTATGTGTTTTAACACAGAATGGTAATGTGTGAAAGTTTAATTGCATTTTCTCAGGAACTGCTATAAATCCAAGACTTCTTAAATTTTGTATCAAGCTGCATGTGAACATTTTAAACCTTGTGATGCATTTTCATATCCATCCTTCATTGATTTAATGATTTCAGCTTATAATATCTGTTCTCAGATATTTTTTGAAGGATGGTGGATTGACTGGTAGAATGGTGATCATGAATTTTAAAAGGATGGGGTCTTTTATAGAGTAATAGGGTATTTAAATTTAAAGGATTCCGGTAGATATAGATTAATGCATGGGAGCCCATTAATCTTTAACCCTCCAGGGAAAACACTTATGTGATATTAATGAGTATTAGTTCACAGTTCAACTTGTTTTTATCTTGTAATGTCTGATGAAGACATTAAAGGAGGACCTGTATCACTTTCAGTCTTCTAGTCTTTTCTTTATTCAACTTTAAACATAATTATGGTAGCAATGTCAAACAAACCTACATCAAGTCACATCCAGTATCACTTCTACAAACCTACTTCAAGTCACATCCAGTATCACTCCTACAACCCTGTGACTGGTAATGATGTATTACCTAGTTTATACGGTAAGAGAATGTTTTGTCTTAATTTTAAATTAAAAAGTATTAATATATTAATATTAAATATTATATAATAAGTATCATATTTATTTATATAATTAATATAAATTATTAATATTTCAGATCCATGTCTTGCCACCATCCAAAATGGAATTAATACCCAAACGTGTTGAAGCCATGGTTGACACAGAACTAGAATTGCCTCTAGCTGTTTTTGGTTTACTAGAAGGTTAGTGGAGTGTGATGGATAGCTCTTATCCACATTTTTATCTGCATTTGTGATTGATATGTTTAAATCTAACAAACTTTACTACAGTGGGATTGTTTAAAATATAATATTATATCATCTATGACAGTCTTTTATTGATTTTTGGTTCATTGGATATGCAGTCAGTTTTGAATAGTTGTAGAAATAACAACAATATTCCAACATTAAACCAAAATAAGTAGGAACTTACAAAGTGAAAAAAAAAAAAATCATTTACACAAGGCTTTATTTGTAATATGAACCCGACATATTTTTTTAGTTGTGAAATTTTCAAACCAAAATTGCATTTTTCTTGAAAATTCAAATATCAACTAACATGTAAAAAATCTAAAAATTTAATTTGTGAATTCAGTAATATTTTACAAAAAGTTCAAATTTGTGCACCCTTTGAAATACTTTAAAATGTTAATACACAATACAGAAAAAAAACAATGATAAAAATCATGATCAATAAAAATGTGATAATTAGCTACCTTAAAAAGTGATGATTTTTTAACAGTTTCATATGCTACATTAGAACTTGTAAGAGGCTAACATTTTTAAATGAAGATTTCCAAAAACAAGACTTAATGAAAAGATTATTGGTAAGACAGGTGTTATATTTTATTGAAACGTCTACTTGATTTTTGTTTCAGGTCGTCAGGTTAGCTTTGATGACTGTAGAAAGATGAGAATAAATGTGACAATTACAGATGAGGTAGTTTTCAGTAAAGTTAACGGTATGTTTATTAATCTGGTGTGATTTCCTGAAGGACTTTTTATCGCCCAACCCCTAACCATAGTAGAGTGACATTATGTCTATTATCTGATGTTCAGCCTGTCCGTTCTTAGTGCATATGTTCATTTTGATGTGAACTTTTTAAATTTGAAACCAAACTATGATATTGACCCTGATTTCTGGGTTCACTGAACATGGTAATGTGATTGTGCAAGTGGGGCATGTTGTTCCATGGGTTATATTCTTTGGGTTTTTTCACTGATTTTCTCTCTCCTCACTACACAGATTTGGGCCAGTGTGAGCTCTTGTCTTCACTGAGTGTATGTCGTTCTTTGATGTCATTCATTGGAAAATTTTTTTAAAGAAAACATTTTCCATGAAATCTCTTGATCATTAGAAGTAAATCTTTGCGATTGTCATCCTTATGTTGATGCCAGCTAAACAAATAACATGTCTGTTAAATCCTTAAAATAGAAGATAGGAGTAAAACAAGCAAAAATGTGTAATCTTCTTTATAAATGTTTTCTTATTACTTAGTTTAAAGTTTTTAAAAATTATTGTGTTATTTTATTTTAAAATTACATTTGACATAATTACATTCAATGGTCCAAGAAAATTTCATGAAAATAGGAGTTTTTCCATCCTTTTTTAGTTCACCTGGCCCAAAGGGCCAAGTGAGCTTTTCTCATCACTTGGTGTCCGTCGTTAACTTTTGCAAAAATCTTCTCCTCTGAAACTATAGGGTCAAATTTAACCAAACTTAGCCACAATTATCATTCGGGTATCTTGTTTAAAAAATATGTCCGATGACCCCGCCTGTCAATCAAGATGGCCGCCAATGCTAAAAATAGAACATAGGGGTAAAATGCAGTTATTGGCTTATATCTCTGAAACTAAAGCATTTAGAGCAAATCTGACAGGAGTAAAAAATGTTCATCAGGGCAAGATCTATCTGCCCTGAAATTTTCAGACGAATCAGACAACCCGTTGTTGGGTTGCTGCTCCTGAATTGGTAATTTTAAGGAAATTTTTCAGTTTTAGGTTATTGTCTTGAATATTATTATAGATAGAGATAAACTGTAAACAGTAGTAATGTTCAGCAAAGTAAGGTCTACAAATAAGTCAACATGACCAAAATTGCCAATTGACCCCTTAAGGAGTTATTGCCCTTTATAGTCAATTTTTAACAATTTTTGTAATCTTTGTAATCTTTTACAAAAATCTTCTCCTCTGAAACTACAGAGACAAATTTAACCAAACTTGGCCACAATCATCATTAGGGTATCTAGTTTAAAAAATGTGTCTGATGACCCTGCCCTCCAACCAACATGGCCGACTTGGCTAAAAATAGAACATAGGGGTAAAATGCAGTTTTTGGCTTATATCTCTGAAACTAAAGCATTTAAGGAAACGTGACATGCGGTAAAAATGTTCATCAGGTTAAGATCTATCTGCCTTGAAATTTTCAGACGAATCAGACAACCCGTTGTTGGGTTGCTGCCCCTGAATTGGTAATTTTAAGGAAATTTTGCAGTTTTTGGTTATTATCTTGAATATTATTATAGATGGAGATAAACTGTAAACAGCAATAATGTTCAGCAAAGTAAGATCTACAAATAAGTTAGCATGACCAAAATTGTCAATTGACCCCTTAAGGAGTTATTGCCCTTTAAAGTCAATTTTTAACAATTTTTCATAAATTTTTTTAATCTTTTACAAAATCTTCTCCACTTAATCTACTGGGCAAATATAATTAAACTTAGCCACAATTTTCAATAGGGTATCTTGATTGAAAAATGTATCCAATGACCCTGCCCTCCAACCAACATGGCCGCCATGGCTTAAAATAGAATATAGGGGTTTACTATAGAAGTCTATGGGAAAATTGTAAAAAAAACAATTTCAAATGGTCACAACTTGAAAACTAATTTATATAATGATAAGGGTCTTCAGTAACTATTGTAACACTACAATGGGATGACTTGATTTTTTTTCAGGGGGATGGGGATGCTTATAATTTCTGTTTGATATTTTCCATTTTCAGAATTATTCAGTGTTACCTTCCTATAAACTATTATTATATCGTCTCTTTCAGCATACTGGCGGGTTAGCCGGGGTCAGTGGAACCCCTACCCAAATTTTTTTTGAAGGGTGTTTCCATAAAATATTTAAAGGCATTTCCAGCATTATACAGGCCTGGGTGAAGTAAATTTTGGAGAGGAGGGGTATTCAATTGGTGTTCGTTTGGGAGACTTTCATGACAGCATCCTTTTGCAATGATATCTTGTTTTAAGGAAATTTTGCAGTTTTGTTAATTATCTTGAATATCATTATAGATTGAGATAAACAGCAAAAATATCAAGCAAAGAAAGATCTACAAATAAGTCAACATGACCAAAATCGTCAATTTGTTGGAGTTATTGTCCTTTTAAGTCATTTTCTGCAATTTGTTGGTAATTTTTGTAAACGTTTTTCAAAAATCTTCTGCATTTTATTTAACTACTGGGCCAAATTAAACCAAACTTAACCTCAATCATTATTAGGGTATCTAATACTATTTATTATGATTTTAACAACATTTTACATGATTTCCAAAACAACAGTAGATAAGGTGAGCGACACAGATTCTTGAGGGCCTCTAGTTTAGTTGTTATTGCAGATATTATTATGATATTATTACAATAGTAGGGGCCATTGTGTTTTCCAGTTTGTCTATCTGTTGTTTTGTCCTGTTTGGGGTTAAAGCTTTGGTTTAATGTAGTTGACTGTGAAGATGTATTTACATCAACATGTTCATTATAATGTGAGCTTTTTGAATTATATGCCAAATAACTATTTTGACCCTGAAGTCACAGAACATGGACATTTGCTAGTGCTGAGGGACATGAAGTCCTATGAACACATATTGTTGTCATGAAATTTAATGACATCGCAAATAATAAATTTGCACGTATTGGACCAATCTATGTATTATTATTTACTTTATAGTACAGCCCGAAGAATACCCTCAGATTTGAGGGAATCTCAAATTTCACAACTGATTAGCTTCACAGTTTGAAGTCCTTGTAATTTATATATCACTCTTCCCAATAAACTGACCACAGATGTTACACATAGGTTATCTGATAAGAAAGTCTACATTTTGGCATTTTCTGTCTTTACTTGAAATATAAATATAAATATTCTTCATAAGATTTTGAAAATCTAGTCAGTGTTTTTTTTAATTAATCATGTTCAGATACAGTTAAAGGAATGTAATATAAAGTTTTTTAATTAATTTTCCATTTTTTAAATTTAGAATAGATCCATAATCTGTTGTCATTTTGAAGATTAATTTTCATTAGAAATGAATATTCTTTGTAATTTTCACATTTATTTTGATAAAATACATTTGATGATAAAAGGAAATTTCCTAAATATTTAAAAGAAATTCTTAATAGAATATTCATTAGGCAAAGACAATTTGGAAAAAGAACCCTCCTTTTTATACGCCAATTTATGAGAGGTATTATGGTATACCGTTAGTCCATCCGTCCGTCTGTCGTCAACATGTTGAATATGAACTAAAAAACGCTTTCACCAATTTGCATGAAACTTTGGTAAATTGTTTATATCTATTGACGTGAGCTCCATTTTGTCTTTTTTATAAATTTTCGATTTTAAATTTCCGAGTTATGGGGTTTTATTCATAAAAAAAAGTGATATTCCTATTTTCGGACAGTAACTCAAAAATGCTTTCACCAATTTGCAAGAAACTTTGGTGAAAGGTTTATATCTATTGACACTTTTGATTTTATAAATTTCAGATTTTACGTTTCCGAGTTATGGGGTTTTATTTATTAAAAAGGGATTTTCAAGTTTTGGACAATAACTCAAAATGCTTTTAGCAGTTTTCATGAAGCTTTGGTGAATTGGTTATATCTATTGACGTAAGCTCCCTTTCAATCTTTTATTGATTTTACATTTTACATTACCCAGTTATGGGATTTTATTAAAAAAAAAGGGGTGATTTTCCAGTTTTCGGACAATATCTTTAAAGTGCTTTGAGCAGTTTTCATTAAACTTTAATGCTGAATATATATACAGTTTATTTATGGATTGGTCCTGGACCCAATTGATTTTAATATAGTTATTCAAGTATCCCCATAAGTGAAATCAAATTCGAACCATTCTAAATATAACAAGAAAGGAAACATATAGGCTGGGGATACCTGATGTCAGAGGATAGTTCCAATTCTACTAGACCGAAATACAGACCAGATTTGGATTTCTAGTCTAAAAATAATAATTATACTACAAGTCGAAAATTCTTAAAAAAATAAAATGCTCCGCTGGGCGCAGCTTGATACGACCGCAGAGGTAGAACCCTGAACAGTTGGGGCAAGTATGGACACAACATTCAAGCTTGATACACACTGAATTTGGATTGTGATTAAATATTTGACACAGCATAGGTTTCTGATACAGAATGAATGTGGTCTAAGAACTTATAAATTTTTAATTTACCTATTCAAACCATATCATTTTTATTTGCTTTTATATATAAATCAGAAATAACCAATTTAAATTGGAAAATTTTAAAGAAAAAAAAAGGAAAAAAAGGGAAAAAAAATCCCTCCCCCCAAATTGTTTGAACCCCCTTATGATTCATCACCCCCAAACTCAATCCCAGCCTTCCCTTTGTGGTATGGTACCTTGCAGTACAATTTCTGAGAGATCCATACACTTGAACACAAGTTATTGTCTGGAAACTAGAAAAATGCTTGTTTTTTTTTGCCCCTTTTTGGCCCCAAATTCCTAAACGTTTAGGGCAATTACCCCCAAACTCAAACCCAGCTTTCCCTTTGTGATATGGAACCTTGTAGTACAATTTCATAAAGATTCATACACTTACACACAAGTTATTGTCCTGAAACTAGAAAAATGCTTGTTTTTTGCCCCTTTTTTGCCCCTAATTCCTAAACTTTTGAGGCAATTACCCCCAAAATCAATCACAGCCTTTCCTTTGTGGTATGGTACCTTGCAGTACAATTTCAGAGAGATCCATACACTTGAACACATGTTATTGTCTGGAAACTAGAAAATGCTTATTTTTGGCCCCTTATTCCTAAACGTTTTGGGCAATTACCCCCAAACTCAAACCCAGCTTTCCCTTTGTGATATGGAACCTTGTAGTACAATTTCAGATAGATCCATACACTTACACACAAGTTATTGTCATGAAACTAGAAAAATGCTTGTTTTTTGCCCCTTTTTAGGCCCCTAATTCCTAAAATTTTGAGGCAATTACCCCCAAAATCAATCCCAGCATTCCCTTTGTGATATGGAACCTTGTGGTACAATGTCAGAGAGATCCATACACTAACACACAAGTTATGTCTGGAAGTTACAAAAATGCTTATTTTTGGCCCCTAATTCCTTAACTGTTGTTAATCCCAACTTTCCTTTTGTGGTATTGAACTTTATGGTAAAATTTCATAGAGATCCAATCACTTAAACTAAAGTTAGAGTGCGAAAACCAATGTGTCTTCGGACGACAACGACGCCAACGTCGTACCAATATACAACCGCAAAATTTTTTCGTGGTCGTATAAAAATTAAGATAAATACTGAAAAATGTATTCCATAACAATAAATATTTATCCTACACCAAAAATGCCAGCTCTAAATATATGCACATCAAAAAATGGAATTAAATACAAAGGGTTATAATAAGATACACTGGATTGGTCCTGGACCCGATTGATTTTAATATAATTACATTGTCACGTTTATTAAAACATATAAAATTTGCTAAATGAGCAAATCTAAAATTTTATCATAGCATTTCCAAATTAGCTGCAGAAATCCTATTTTCATCAATATTCAAAGAAACATTAAATTTATATATTTTTTAATTGAATTTTTTATGAAAACATAGCAAAAATGAGAAGAAAAAAAAATAAAAGCACCTTGTCTAAGAGAATATTTTGTAGATGAGAATATATAATGTATTTAGTGTAGGTGATATTGAAATTAAATAATCTTGACCAGCTAACCATCTGTGTTTATTTGATAACATCAGTGGACACCAACTGTGAGAGAAGCACTTAACCTAATCATTTAATTGCTTGTATAAACAATCAATTACATGGTTTCAATGCTGAATATCAGGAAAAATCGGGGCTGTTCTATAAAGTATATTCATTAGTTACATTATTTAAAAATAATGATTTCAGGGGCCAAATAAGGACTTTTATACCTCCTTTTTTGATATACTTCTTCCAAATTAGAATATAATTCCAATTGGTTTGAAGGATCTGAGGTGGAATGTTATTTTAAAATAATACAGACAAAATAATATGATCATTTTTCTTCAAACTTAATTTGCATAATTACAATTAAGAAACAGTTCAGTCAATGGCAGCTTCATTTAGGGTTGAAGGAAAGCATAGAAATTTACCAAACAAGCAAACAGCTATTGAAACTTTCTGGATGGTAATGGATGCTCCTCAATGAGCCATTGTTTAAAATATTTATTTCTATACTGATTTTAGGGTCAAGTTTACCTGAAGAGGGATGTAGAACTATTAAGGTTAAAGCAGCACAGAAAGGTCACACACAAGTCAAAGCCTCTTATGTCTATGAAAATATCAAATTGGAATCAACTGTTACCATAGCAGCCTATGATCCTTTAGTGGTATGTTTAAATTAAGTGACAATTAAAAAAATGATTTCAGAACATTTAATAATAATATATTATTATGTCCTCAGATAATAAATCTATTAGCAAATAGATAAATTTATAAAAGAATTATAAAAAAAAATGCATGTGGACTTTACTGTTCTCACCCATAGTCATCTTGTACTGAAAGCAAAGTAGCAAATTAACTTAATTGTTCTTTGTACAGATTGAAAAAAGGGTGTAAGATAACCTAGGGTAGGTAAAAACTCATAAGAAGAAGAGATACATACAAAATGGGTGTAAGATAACCAAGGGTAGGACAAAACTCATAAGTAGAAGAGATACATACAAATTGGGCGTAAGATAACCAAGGGTAGGACAAAACTCATAAAAGAAGAGATACATACAAAATGGGCGTAAGATAACCAAGGGTAGGTCAACACTCATAAAAGAAGAGATACATACAAAATGGGCGTAAGATAACCAAGGGTATGTCAAAACTCATAAAAGAAGAGATACATACAAAATGGGCGTAAGATAACCTAGGGTAGGTCAACACTCATAAAAGAAGAGATACATACAAAATGGGCGTAAGACAACCAAGGGTAGGTCAACACTCATAAAAGAAGAGATACATACAAAATGGGCGTAAGATAACCTAGGGTAGGTCAACACTCATAAAAGAAGAGATACATACAAAATGGGCGTAAGACAACCAAGGGTAGGTCAACACTCAAAAAAGAAGAGATACATACAAAATGGGCGTAAGATAACCAAGGGTAGGTCAAAACTCTTAAGAAGAAGAGATACATACAAAATCATGGCTCAAGTGTATATGTGAGAGAAAACAATGATCATATCCTAAAATTCATACCTTTGCAATCTTTTATATCAGAGCATGATATAGAAGAAGTAAATGTTATTAGGAAAGAAAACAATATGATACCCTGGTACAAATTTACCAAAAATTGTGACTTATAATTTTCTGTATATTTTATAATTAACACTAACTTTTGATTACTGATATGTTTTCACAGCCAATAGATCCAGAGAAGGAAGCTGTAGTTACTATTGGTTCTCTGAAAGAAGTAATATTCACAGGTGGACCACAGCCATGGGTGCTCGATACATCAAAATATTACCAAGATAGTATGTATTTCACTTCCTAAAATTATTATTTCTTCTGTTAACTTTTAAATTCATTCAAGTTGATCTTTTTTTGACTGTATTTTTTATTTTGTCATTATTTTGTAAATGATGTTAAGAGATACAGTAGTGTGAATAAAAGGAGATGTCAGATGTATGTAGATTTGACAGCAAACCGACAGCAAACCTTTAGACAGTGCAAATGAGGAAGTATTTATCACACCGTGAGGTTGTATTTTGGTGGCCTAAGGGTTTAATCTTTCTTAAACACAGACCTTTCTTATAATCAATGAGTTAATTTTTAGACAAATGAATGGAAAATATGGGATAAATACAAATTATAAGGTCAACAACCCTCTAAACTAACTATCAGTTTCTAACAAAGGGTGTTTCACCTCATATTCAAGAAAGAAATAATGAGGGAAACACAGTTCTCTTTATTTGGAGTTAAATCAAAATAGAATAACTGAAAAACAACATTTTGTTATCTAATGAAAACAGCATATACATTTTAATACTAAAGTGATCAGGCTGCTTGATAAGTTACATTTCGGTGAATACTACTTTTATTTTATTAAATACATACATTTATTCATTTAATGGAGAGGAAATATTGTTTCTTACAAACACTTAATATACAGAAAGAGGTAAAATGAATATCTTCAAACAAGTATTGTATTTGATGTTTCAGTGTCCGAAGAGAAAGAAGAAATAGTTAACATAGAAAAGGTTAAACTGTATGGAAATACTCGTAAGTTTATTTAGTTTTACAATGGTAGTCATAGCAGTCACCAACATTTGCATTTTGTAAGGAATCTATACATTCAGTAATTCAGTAACTGCAATGAAAGGCCCTTTGGTATATCTTATTTCTGTTTTAAAATTTCAAGATATGTGATAAAATGACTTCTCTAATTTTAATCGTTTTACGCAATCTCAGTTCTTCATTGGTCAATATTTGATTATTATGTCAAATGACATCACAAAAAATGTGATAATGCTTGATGACATCACATATAAAGAACACAATCTTTTTGTAGATCACTGGAAATGAAAGATAATGTTTACCTACAAATTTTCAAAATATCATTAGAGAAACAGATTCCACCTTTGTAGATTTACTTGTCTCAAGAAGAGAAATATTGTATCATACTCAGTGCAGTGGTAGAATTTCACTGTATGCAGTTCATTGATATACCAATATCAAAATCACATGAAGGGAAATTTTGTAATAGTTATATTCAAATATTGCACAAATTTTAAGTGTCTTATGTAAAGGTAGTATTTCATAACATGGAAATCACTAGTCTGTTAATTACATAGACAATTGATTATGATTAACCTATTTATATGTTTACAGGTGGTTTACATAGTTTTTACGTGACATGTGAAGATTTTGGTGTTCAGGTAAGATCCAGTACTTATATTTATTGCATTTATATTATGCAGTAGATTATGCAATACATTTACGGTTAGATTTTTCAGTAGAATTTGGGTTAAAAATTGTAAGTTGTAAGAAGGAGTAAGAGCAAAGACTAATCTAGTTGGAATTGATTGAATAGAACTCTGTTTTTGAAGCATGTATTCCTTGAGACTTTTATGTAATGATAGGACACTACAGAAAATCAGTGTAATTTGTTAATCTTATCAAAAGCAGAGTTAAAACTGATATTTCTCATCCTCAATAGATTGATCATCAATCCAGTCATTTCTATTGTCATTTAGGGAATTTCTTGTTAGTGGCAGATATTGATAGCCAATTTAAAATTTATTCACAACTCTTTTAGTTAAGATTAAGATAATATTGAAGACGTATGTTGAACAATAGTGCTATGGTTTGTGGTTTTCTTTGTCATTGGTTTGTTGTTTCATATACAAATGTATGTATACGTCAATTTTGCTTTTATTCATATCTTAATCTATGAAATTATTCAAATATTTAGGAGGGCTGCTCTGGAAGAAATGTAAGAATGATTTTGAAGTCTCACCATATATGCAAATAAATAGATTCGTCCATTTTGAATTTATATTTTAGAAATTAACCCTAAAAGTTGGTAATGAGAAAACCGCCAAGAATCAGTACCCTGCTGAAGAAGTAGCTAGTATTAGGTGAGATTATAATAAAGTGTTAGCCTGTAAAACTTATCATGGCCCAATCTGCTAAAGGCCTGCAGTAATATGCTTGTCTGTCCGTCTGTGTGTGTCCATTCTTGCATCCATATCTCATAAATTGTTTTCCCTCTTTAACTTTAAACCCCCTTAGAGTTCAGTGACGAAATATGGCATGATTATTCACCACTACTAGAAGGTGTGTTGTTTTCAAAGAAGAAAATCGTATGACGATCACCCTGAATACATGTACATGGAATAAACCTAATTGCATCACAATTTACATATTTACATGCTGCTTGGCCTTCAATGATGGCTCCCATAACATTTCTCTAGTTATTTAATGATGGCTGCCATGACATTTCTCTAGTTATTTAATGATGCTACCATAACATTTCTCTAGTTATTCAATGATGGCTCCCATAACATTTCTCTAGTTATTTACTGATGGCTCCATAACATTTCTCTAGTTATTTAATGATGGCTCCCATAACATTTCTCTAGTTATTTAATGATGGCTCCCATAACATTTCTCTAGTTATTTACTGATGGCTCCCATAACATTTCTCTAGTTATTTAATGATGGCTCCCATAACATTTCTCTAATTATTCAATGATGGCTCCCATAACATTTCTCTAGTTATTTATCTGGTGGATTACAAGACTACTGTGGATTCATTTATTTTCGTGGGTACCAATTTTTGTGGATTGAGGATTACCTGCAGCTTAGAAGATATTTGATTTCGTAGTTTTGCCAAAGTCTGTATATATTCATATAGAAAATTTGTAATTATTGAACAATTAAATTTGTGGTTCCCTTGTACCATTTAAATACACGAAATTTGGTATCAAAATAATAATAATAATACAGCCAGAGTAGATAATTTTTTAAGATGGCACTTCATGTGTATTTTTAGGATACACTAATAGGAATATTTTTCGTTAATGGTAAGTTTAAGTAATTGTATATTTTTGTTTCCCCTTCAGATTTAGCTGTGCAGCTCCTGTTGAAGTCCATCTACAGCCATCAGTTGGCTATACAGAAGGGTTACCTCCGTGTCCAATCAACAGTAGGGAAGTGTCACAACCAGTGAGTAAATAAAGATTCTATCACATGACCCTCTCTGGAAGGGTAACCAAGCATTTAAAAACAAAATTAATTGACTATCAAGAGTTAAAAAAATGTTGTAATTAATGGGGTTAATTGGTAGAATCTGTTTTTTAAATGATTTATTGTAAAATGAAATTAGTTAAAAAAAAAAAAACCTCAAGAGTAACTTGGATACAGAGATGTGGCCACTTAAATTTCTTCCCTACAGCAGTTAATGCTTGCAGAAAGTATATATTTTTTTGTTCTAAAGGATGTATAAACATGCAGTGATATCAAGTATGAAGAGGGATATTTAATCTAAAGCAAGTGTCTAGAAATTATATGTTTTTCTTTGTTGTGATTGGGTGTATTATTAGTGAATATCACGAGTTCTTTACTTTGTGAAAAAAGCATAAACTTTTTAAGACAATTTCTTACTGTCAATATAAGAATAAAGAGATGTGGTGTGATTGCCTATGAGACAACTGTCCACCCAAGTTCAAATGAAGTGGATGTAAGCAATTAAAGGCAACCATAGAGCCTTCAACAATGAGAAAAACCCATACCGTATAGTCGGCTATAAAAGGCCCAAACATGAAAAATATGAAACAGTTGTTTTACCATTCCATTTATATGTTTTCAGATACCAGTTCATTGTAGGAGAGACCTTGATATTTTAATAACTGTCACAGATTCAAATGGCAGAAAGTTTGATAACTTTTCTTCACTGGTTTTTGATTGGACGTTAAGTGACCAATCATTGGCTTCCTTTTCTGATTCCATTGTATCGTCAGTAGAGACTGTTCATGGCATCAGATTAGTAAACAGTAAGTTACAGTCAATAAATACAATTGCTTTCCTAGACTGCATATGCATATTGTATTTCAGAGGAAATTTGAATAAATATATTTAAAGGTGTTAAAAGTTAAAATAACAAAAATACTGAACTCCAAGGAAAATTCAAATCGGAAAGTCCCTTATCAAATAGTAGAGAGGCCATATGGCAAAATCAAAATCTCAAACACATCAAATGAATGGAAAACAACTGTCATATTCTTGACAAAGAAATGCATACAATAAATTAAGTTTTTTAATATACTAATTGAGGAGACCTGTTTTTGTGACACTTTGCTAACTATTAGATCAGTAAACATGCTTAACGAACTTTGTTATCCTCATTGTTAAGTTTTAATATTATGGGGAATAGTTTGAAAAGAATATTGTTTCTGAATGTCCTTTCCATCACATGTGCAGTAAAGATACAACTAAAAACCAACACCATCATGACTTTAATTTTTATGAGCTAACAAAGAAGCCTAAACAGCAGTCTCAGTTTGCTCTTACATTTTATTATCTAAAGGACTATTGAGAAATAACTGTTCATAGCATATGTTATTAGCTTATAGCTTATAATTGTGATGTCATGATGATATTTTGAATGATGCTTTTGATTAACTCCTTAGTTAAACCATCAGGGGACAATGTTTTTGGGTAATAATGATAAAATTGCATGTCTATTTTATGGCTTTTCATGATATTTTTCTATCAAAAAGCTTTTATGAAACATTTTTTTTTTTTTAAATTAATGGTAAAATGTACAACTATTTGTAGTGGAGCGGGGAAGGAGACAATTATAGAAATTTAAATTACCTACATACCTCATAGCATTAAAAAAGATACAGTATCATCATTTAGAATTGCTAATCTTCCAGCATGGCATGTAATGTTTTCACTTTCTTTGAGAAATTTTCTTGCAACTTTAATGTATCTAGAGGCCAGGTCAACATTACTTTCAACAACAAAGAATTGGACAAATCCGGCTTCGTATCTGGTGCTTCCTTTCCAGTCGTGCTACTGATTTCAAATTCTGTTTACTTATGTAGCTTTTAAACCAAGACCTGTGATACCTAAATATGGTTGAATAAGGGGCATAATGTTTTTTCGGTCTGTCGTCCGTTCCTTCGTTCGTTCGTCTGTCAGTCCGTTCGTTCGCTCGTTAGTTCGTCTGTCAAGATAGATTTTGATGAAGTTGAAGTCCAATCAACTTGAAACTTAGTACACATGTTCCCTATGATATGATATTTCTAATTTAAATGCCAAATTAGTTTTGACCCCAATTTCACGGTCCACTGAACATAGAAAATGATAGTGCGAGTGGGGCGTACGTGTACTATGGACACATTCTTGTTTTTCTAGAATCTGTTGCTATTCTTAAAATTTCAACAAATACAAAATTGAAGGTAATGTATTTGTCAACTCTAACTTCAGAGCCCCTTTTCTGGGCATTGGACAAAGCCAGTTTTAACGAGCTAGTGTAACTGTCCTTTTACTTGAATGTCCAACAGATAAAACACACCTGAAAACCAAATGCACCCTACAATGATTGTCACTTTCACAATTAAATTCAACAAAAACGACTAAACAACAATACCTAATAACATAAATAAATCGTAAAGCTTCAGAAATTCTAAAGTAAACAGGAAATACGCGTGATGATAACTACAAATGACAATTGCAAAATTGCTAAATGTGGGCTGGTAACTAGAAACCAGAACAGCGTTGGTTCATGTGCGACAAATATCCGGAATTGAAATTCTCATAAAATGCAGATGTTTAACAAATTATATTGCTTATTACTAATTTTCTTCAAAAAGTAAATGAAGTCGATTGAAGTATTATACGCTGACTTTACAAATAATGCTAGGTGAAAAACAGTAATTTTTTTGTGTTTTTTTCCACAATTTTCAGATGCTCTGTGCTTTAAATATAGTACTCATTGAAAATGCCCTTATGATGTAGAAGTTCAAAAGTAACCCTATTAACCAATTTAGTTCACAAATCATGTTTAGAAAGGGGTTAATTATGAGATTAGTCTATTGAAATAGTAGTGGGGTCTTTGATGACAGTTGGGTAACGTCAGTTTAGGTCGTTTTTAACGTCATTGTCACCACATTTGATATTTACGACAAATATTTTTTTGAAGTTGAATAATAGACATATTAAGACATTGCTATTCCATGAGGTATTTAGGTAATTGTCTAGCCTGCGACTTTTACTCAGAAAGCTCAACATAGGGATAGTGATCTGGCGGCGGCGTTAACTAACTTCTTAAAAGCTTTATATTTTAGAAGGTGGAAGACCTGGATGCTTCATACTTTGTATATAGATGCCTTATGTTACGAAGTTTCCGTCTGTCACATGTCCATTGTCCTTGACCTCATTTTCATGGTTCAGTGACTACTTGAAAAAAAAGTTCAGATTTTTTGTAATGTTAATTTCTCTCTTATTATGAGTAATAGGATAACTATATTTGGTATGTGCGTACCTTGCAAGGTCCTCATGCCCATCGGACAGTTTTCACTTGACCTCGACCTCATTTCATGGATCAGTGAACAAGGTTAAGTTTTGGTGGTCAAGTCCATATCTCAGATACTGTATGCAATAGGTATACTATATTTGGTGTATGGAAGGGTTGTAAGGTGTACATGTCCAACTGGCAGGTGTCATCTGACCTTGACCTCATTTTCATGGTTCAGTGGTCAAGGTTAAGTTTTTGAGTTTTGGTCTTTTTTTCTAATACTATATGCAATAGGTCAACTATATTTGGTGTATGGAAATATTTTATGATGTACATGTCAGTCTCACAGGTTTTATTTGACCTTGACCTCATTTTCACGGTTCATTACTCAATATTAAGTTTTTGTGTTTTGGTCTGTTTTTCTTAAACTATAAGCAATAGGTCAACTTTATTAGTTGTATGGAAGGAGTGTAAGCTGTATATGTCTGTCTGGCAGGTATCATCTGACCTTGACCTCATTTTGGTGGTTCATTAGTCAATGTTAAGTTTTCTTAAATACTATAAGCAATAGGTCAACTATATTTAATGCATAGATTGATTGTAAGGTGTACACGTCTGCCTGGCATGATTCATCTGACCTTGACCTCATTTTCAAGGTTCATTGGTTCATTGGTCAATCATGAATGTTTAGTTTTCTTGGTTAAGTCTGTTTCTTAGAAACTATAAGCAATAGGTCAACTATATTTAGTGTATTGAATGATTGTAAGGTGTACATGTATTTCTCGTTTGGTTTATATGACCTTGACCTCATTTTCTTTGATCATGTTAAGTTTATGTGATAGTTGTAGTAAAGCTTTATATTTAGGACTATCAACATAATATCAATGGTTAGTAAAGAAGGCTAGACATTTCAGCATGTGCACTCTTGTTTAAACTCATTTACTAAGCGTCTTTTTCAACATTCGCCGTTCTGCTATTGGTAATATGGGTGGGGGTGTTGATCAAAATAGTTTACACTTTAAATTTATCTTAAATTTAATTCATGTTTTATAAGAAATGTTTTTTTTTTTTTGCAGGTTATAAGAAGTTAGTTCCTGTAGGAAAGACTGGTCAGTTGTCGGTCACTGGAACTGTGACATACTATAGTGATGAATATTTGAAGTCAGCAGGCTCAACCATAACTGTAAGTGGTTTCATCATTATATATTCATGTCAGTCAATTGTTCTATTTGAGTCATAGTATTCTTAAAAGTCTCATTGGCTGAGGACAAGGTTTTGGTCAGTAGTGAATATTTGATCTTTTAAACACACAGTAACAGATGAAAGAGATGAAAGAGACAGTTTCTATTTTATTAGGAAAAAAACATGTGTCAGAATAATTTTAATCAAATAAGAAATTAATATTATTTTTAAGCCATTGACAGCCTCTAAAACAAAGTAATTATAGTAATAACTTGTATATAACAGTAAGGGAGACAAGGTTTGAAGTTTTCATGTTTGTTTTACCATAACTTAAATGTCCAGTATTATGTTCTCTTGATTTGATTACTGTTAACATAATGAGTACCAAGAATTTCATATTGTGATAATTCAAACTAAAATGATAGGCATCAGGGCTTCCAAAACGGTCGTATTTTCAGGACATGACCGATAAATTATAAATATGACTTGTTGTGTCAAACCTGAAATGGACATTAAACGTGGGTTTGCCATTTTAACATATTGAATTCAGAAAAAATTGAAGTTTTTGCAATCTTTTTGACCTGACCTTTTGCCTTAAACAGTCACATTTCCGGTCATAAAAGTGACATGGTGAATAAGTACTATCAAAACAAACCCTACTTTAAACCCTCTCATTACAATCAAGGTTAATTAGTTGTCAGACAGTTGAAATTTACCTGATCAGGTGACAGGTAAACTATTATGTACTGGACATTGATTGGTCTATTTGAAGTTATTTTCATAAATTTGAGCGGTTTGCATCTAATTAATTTAATCAAAAAGATTTAAATAATTATAAGTATGTATATAAATATGATTTGATGAAAATTTTCAAAAGGTAGTTATAAAGGTTTTAAGCGAAAAAATCGCCAGGACCACATTGTTTGAACAAAGTACACGCGTGCGCATGTGCGCAGTTGTGAGATTTAATTATGCATCCAAATTCTTCAAAAATGCTAAAATTATTATGATACCTTTATCTAACGTTCATTTCAAGTATTTTCTTGAACAGCTACTTAAACTCGACTATGCTTTGTAAACGTACACGGATTTTTTGTATTCGACTCTGGTCCGTGTTTTACCATTGTCAAGTCAACATCCAGTATAAGAAAATGTACCTTCAAAAACGAAAGTAAAGATTTTGACAACGTAATTTTGCACAAATAAAGATTCTAAGGCAGATATTAGTACGCTAATGCTGCACACTTCAAATGATGCACTGTCAATTTAACAGTTTATGTCAGAACAATCGAATTTGTATCAAAAGTCAAGTTTAATATCGTTTTTATGTCAATCATTCATTGTTTAAATGATGCCCAACTGATAAGCATGATTGCCGTTTGAAATTTTGTTACGTAGTCTTAAGGGATCAAAATCGGGATAAGACAAAAAATGTCCAGCTGGCACAAATATTTTTTGGAAGCCCTGATAGGCATTAAATTAATAAAAAAACTTACATTGTTTATTCTGTTGTTGGCATATATACAGATATCTTTAATTATCAAACGATAGTCCTGATTTGTTACTTTATCCTAATTGAGATAAGAATTGTCTATGAAACTAAGACATTAGTATCAATTATACCTTAGCCTTTGAAAATTCTACATATTTAACTGCCATTGTAATTGTACATTTTTCAGCTTTAAAGAATTACAAATGGTCGGAGGTGAAATATAGTAAATATCTCAATGAGCTTGAACAAATGAGTTGATCTGAAATAAAAGTCTGGTTTGTTTTTTGTCTGCCAACATGTAAATTTGATTTTTTTTTTTTTTTTTTGCAGAACCGCATTTATCCTAGATTGACAAAGACAATAGACATACGATTGGTAGATGAAGCTGTGCTGATGCCTAGTGTAATATCTATTTTTAATCATCCATCAAATAAAGTAAGTATAAGTTCAGTTTATCTTCATTCAGCAATTGCTATTAATGTTGAAAAAATTTGCTATGTTGAGCTAGATCATCATGTCATATTAAATCAGTAGAAGACATTTTTTACAAAAAAAGCACCAAATAAAAATTGTAAGTTTAATGTATCATATACTTTTTTAAGAAAGTTTGCTGGTCTTTTATTTTTCTTAGTTACTGTGAAGTGTAGGCAATCCCTTGATTCTTAACCTGCAGACCTTTCCAGTATTACATAGTTGTTAGAAAGTAGACTTTCTTATCTTGAACTTGATCTTTTGTAAAAAAAAATAATATATATACATCTTCTTTCAGGTCACAATTGTTGTGGAGAAAGGATCAGGATGTTTCTATGTAGTACCAGAACAGAGAGGTATTGTCAGTGTAGATTATCAGGAGAAAGATAAGAGGATTCAGGTTAATCCCCTAAAAGATGGATCTCTAAGTTTGACTGTGTATGATTTATGTATAACCATGCCACAACCTTTGACAGCCTCTGTGTATGTGTCTGGAGTGGGAAGTGTCCTTTTGTCTGTTATTGACAAGGTAAGCTATAACCATGCCACAACCTTTGACAGCCTCTGTGTATGCGTCTGGAGTGGGAAGTGTCCTTTCGTCTGTTATTGACAAGGTAAGCTATAACCATGCCACAACCTTTGACAGCCTCTGTGTATGTGTCTGGAGTGGGAAGTGTCCTTTTGTCTGTTATTGACAAGGTAAACTTACGTATAATTATTAGAATGACATACCGTATATTGGGAAATAGTCACATAAATTTCTCTGTAGACATTTACCAAAAATTATACCCTAAACAAACATTTTACTGTTTATTTAAATGCATTTTAGAAGTCCATGGAAGTGATGAAAGTTGCTAACATCATCAATCAATCAATCATACCTTATTTACATAATTTAAAAGATTACAGACAGCATTAGTTCTAAAGTTTATCAAAAATATTTATACCCCCTCTTTAAAAAGTGGGGGTATACTGTTTTACCTCTGTCAGTCCGTCCCATGAATATTTTTCGTCACATCTTTCTCAGGAACTACATTACACGGATTTCTAAAATTTGGTTTCAGGGTTTATATGAGTCAGCAAAACCATGAGATGAGTTTTCAGATTCATCACTCAACAACTTCCTGTTTACCTTATATTTGTAGCAGGGAGGGGGTATCATTAGTGAGCAGTAGCTCAGAGATTCACTTGTTTATTTTCTGTAAATTCAGAAGTTTTTGCATGTATTGATTATTGTGATTGTTGAACAATGGACACAAACACGAGATAATTTATTGTGATTTCAAGAAATGCTGCATAGCAGTAATGCTATCAAAATTCAAATTTGATTTATTTTTTGCAGAACATACCTGTTTTTGCAGTAGTAAAAACATCACAAAATTAAATTTACAGTACTTAACTTCAAATGAAGATAGTTTCTATTACATGTATGTGAATGATAGTATAGTTTAATACAAAAATGTATAATTTTAGATGGAAGTTGACCATGAAGTGAAGGCTAGAGTTAAAGTAATGGATGTTCACAACAAACCACTCAGAGCCAGCTTCTTCACTTTGATGGACCTTAAACTTATACCAGCTTCTAATATCATAACTGTGAGGTAAGTCTTAAACTACAAACATATCAATTCTTATTGGGTGGCCTTGGTGGCCAAGTTGTCTTAAGTAGTTCACCTACTATATCACTAGCCTGTCCACACTCAGGTTATGAGTTTGGACCTCTCATGTGGCAGGTGCGTTCTACTCAAATTTTAATTGATTAAGATTGTCAGTTTTCCTGCTGAAGGTCGGTGGTTATCTCTGCAGACTCGGGCTTCCTACAATAAAAACTGACTGTCACGATATAGCCAATAGTGCTAAAAGTGGCTTTAAATACCAACAACCAATCAGTTCTTATTGCCAGGAATCTTGAAAACCATAATTATTAATTGGTTTGATTTCCCACCTATTAAGATATTGGTTCTTTAGTTTATTATGGTTTCCTGGTTATTATGGTTTATAATAGATTAACCTCACATATAACTGTTTTTAGCAGCATAATTGGAAGCAAGTCCCCATGTTATCTGAAAAATAAAGAAACACATGAATTAAAAAAAATAATCTCCAAGGCTAGTAAAAACCACTAAAAGTCCAATTTCACTTTTCTTATAGATACATCTTGTTAAAATATTGTTTAAAATCAATAAAATCAGTTGCTTTCCTTAATTTCAGACCAGACTCTGATACATATATAGATGAGTTTACAGCTGTATATATCTTATACGGAGCTCAGGTTGGACATACCACACTTCATGCTAGGGCACATCCACAAACAGGTGTTGTTAGAAGTCAGAGCAAATCAGTAGAGGTAAGAGGTCATCAATAGAAAAAATACAATATTCGTACTGTGTAAGAAAATATGAAATTTATTTGACAAGCTTTAGAGACCGAGAAAAAAGCAAGGCTCACTGAGGACCCAAATTGAACTGTAATGTAAACAGTTATTTGATCATAACTGTTCACTCACAACAGAGGTAGGATAACAGGAGACTTGAAAAAAAAACATCTAGTATATGTTTTTCGATTCATGTTATCTGCCACCCTGTATTAGTGTAGTAGAAAGGTCAAAACAGGATCAATGCATATATATGTATAAATTCAAGCAAAATTTTACAGCCGATTTCAATGAGTGTGTAGCTAAAGGTTACATCTTTGGTTAGCTTGCTTGCTAGCTGAACCGTGAAGTAATTGTTAGGTAAGGTATACTACCCTCCTTTCGAAGTAGCCTAGTCCTACAGACAGATAGACTGGTTATCTGTCGGACTAGTCTAATCTTAAAGGAGGGTAGTTTACCTAACCTAACCTAACAATGACTTCACGGTTCAGTCAAGGTAAACACCCCAGTAGTAGTAGCTAGCAAGCAAGCTAACCAAAGATATTACCTTTGCCTACACACTCATTGAAATCGGCTGTAATCTATTTCAGATATTACTTTAGGTATGAATAATTGTAACTATTCAGTAGAATGTAATTCTCAGTATTTCTTTTCCTATTTTGTAGGTCTTCCCACCATTACAGTTAATACCAAAGAACATAACTCTTATTACAGGTGCTTTGTTCCAAGTAAGTCATTATTTGTAGTAAATTTCATGACTGAACAGTTAATAGGTAAACAAATTAGCCTTCTTTTATTTTAGAAGTCCTGTGAGGGTCAGTTTAATGTTATGGTTCAGGGTTAATGTCAGGGTTCTTGGTTATGTTAAGGCTTAGGGTTAGTTTAGTGTAAATAGCTCTATAGGTTTGGACCCCTTAAGTAATAGAGGGCCAAAAAAATTGCACAAAATAGTGACCAATTCCACATAGATGTTTGTTTTGCTAACTATGTAGATGCATTACTGTTAAAGTACATACAATGAAACAAATAGTCTGAAAACATTCAAACTTTTATCTTTACTTTGTAAAACATTCACATAAACTTAGACAGAATGTTTGAGTCAAATTCCTTGAAGAGATCCAAATATTTCATATTATATTCAATTTTAATTGGTGATTTTACTTCTATTGGAGCTTTTATTGATTGATAAGATTATTAGATTGTGTAGCCAACCAAACATTTAATTGTATTGATTGCTTTCTGACTTAATACTGGTCTCATCAAGTCTGGCCATATATAATGATTTAATTTTGTCTTTTAGGACTGTATTCAGAAATCATGTCTAATTTTGCAGGATTGTAAATTCAGAAATTATTGCGAGGTTTTTATGAATGCGAATAATGCGACTGAATGAGTATTACAATAATAAGAACTCGCATTCTGATATCTGATACATATAACTGTATGCAGATTTTCCTGAAATCGCAATAATTAATCGTGCATTTTAGTCCATTCTTCAAAATTCACAATAATTTCTGAATTTACAGTAACCTAATGGTATCTTTGGAAGCAGACTATACATAATTAGAGTATTTTGTAGGTTTTAAGTAAAGGAGGGCCTACACCACAATGTACAGTACAGTTCTCAATTAAGAACAGGAAGGTATCTTCAGTGTCTCGAAGTGGGGTATTGGAGGCCATGGAGCTGGGGTCTACTGTTGTCATTGGTCAGGCTGTAGGACAGGACCCAGAGACTGGAGAAACAGTTGTATATAGCCAGGTAATTAAGTCAAACTTATAACAAGGGTCTACTTTTGACATTGGTTAGACAGGACTGAGAGACAGGTAAATAAAGTAAACTATTTAACCAGGGTCTACTGTTGTCTTTAATCATGCCAGAACAAGAGATATAACGAACTAGGTAATAACCATCAATTTGTAACAAGAGTCTTCTGTTTGCCATTAGGTAAGCGAGACTGACCAAAAGACTTGAGGAAAATAATGTATGCAGCCAGTTTAAAATGATTTATTTAGCAGTGCCCACAGAAAATGGAAATTATCATTAGTTACAAACAATGGCTAGTAGATCGGAGTTCCACAATCAACAACAGAAAAAAATGTGTTCTAAGCTCTCCTCAGGTGTATGTCAAACAATCTAGCTTTAACAAGAAACTCTGTTTCTAAAAAACACAAGGCAAAGTAAAATGTGTCATGTGGCTGTTCTCAACAACTACCAAAAATTATTTTAATTAAGATATAAGATAATTTAAACAATACATACTAAAATCTGTTTTGCTTCTGTATCAAACAACATCAATCTTGGCTTTTGGCTGTTAATGACTTGGTTTGATGTAGCATACTATACTGATTTTGCAATGACATTTCTTTCATTATACAAAATGTTATATTGAATGATGGAGAGAAATGTGTATTTATATTATATGGAAACTTATTCAACAATGTGATGATATTTTTTTACAGGACGATGCTATAGTGAATGTAATACAGCTTGGAGAGATAAAGATATTTGCTCCATTATCCAGACTGGAAACTGGGACTCAGGTTAGTGGTGTTATACTCAAATAAAACATGTTTTCGATGAGAAAATAACTTTTTTGCATTGAATTTTCATGTAAAAACATTGAAAGAATAGTCATTTGAAGATTTATACATATATTTCTTAGAAAATGTGAATTAGACATACAAATAGAAGTCATTCTTTCAAGGGAAAATGATATGATAAATGTATAATTTGTAAAACTCTCTTAAAAAAAAGCTACAAATATAACCCATTAAATTAACAATAATGTAAACCCATTATGAAATGAAATATTAACGATATTATGAATTCATCCTTTCCTCTTAGTCCTACTCATAAGTGATTCTGGTCAAGTTTTTCATTAAGGACCTTATCTTGTTGGATACAAGTAAAAGGGAAATAGTTGACTGTTAAGGTAGTAAATTAAGGGTCAGATTACAGCATTTCCTAGACAAAGAAGAACAATGTCTTGTCATAGAACTTGCATTAGACTTAATACCATAAGCTCCAAATGTAAGCAGATAATGCAGGAATGACACTGGTTAAGTTTCAGATTTAATCATCCCCAATACACACCATACATGTATATACAAGATTTACATTTGTCAATTGATACAGATCCATTTAACATTTCAACAACCATGACCAACATTTTATTCAGTGATGACTGGTGATAGTTTCTGATGTTGAGGTCCAGATCTAAGCAGATACTAGTTAAAAGTGGAATAACATTTTGATACTTGACATATATTACAATAATTTATCTAAATTTGGGTGGTTGCGATATGCATTTTATGGTTCATGACTGACAAAATATTTAAGCTAGAATTTGGTTGTCTGTCTTTGAACTCGCAGTTCGTTGCATGTTCAATGAGAAATGGAACTAATGTTAAAAAAAGCTTTAATTCAAACATAAATACAAGAACTGGAGTATTTTACCTAAATTTTCAGGAATATTCCATTTTACAAGACATGCTAATTATGTGTTATTTTTTTAGCCAGGTGAATGATATATTCTCAATGAAACCTGTAGTGCATTAAAATACTTGTTGTCAATGAAGATATTTTCAGATATTTTGTTTTTAATTTTTTTCATGTTATTTCAGAGGTATGTTTTGTAAACAGAATCTTCTCTTCATGGCATTCAAATTATCTTAGTTGATACCCAGTATTTTACATTCAGTAAAGTCCATCTGAGTTCTATAAATCTTCAAAAATAATTAATTAAGAATGAATTGCATTGTTTATATTGTGTATGTATAATAGTAAAGCTGACTATCAATGTCTGAATTTTTGCTGAAGTAATTAAAAAGCAGGTCAAGATGAAGTGACATTTTTTGCACCAGATGGCCAACTTTTTCAAAAAAAGGAAAATTAAGACTTTTCTGAAAATAATTCAGCATATTTAGTGTTGCTATTCTTTTTTTTAAAGATAGATAGGACAAGATGGATAATATTGTTTTGTTTTTTTAGTGTTTTAAATTGCCACTTGATTTATTTTTATTACTAGATCATTTTACATGTTAAGGTATGAAGAGTTTCTAATTGTAGAGCTATAATGACTTGCTTTGTTTCTGTATTTATACCTCTGCCTGTAGGTGTCAAAGGTCATTGTATCAGTCCATTTGTTTATACTTCACCATTTTATTTCCATTTGTTAATAGCATACAACTTCTCTGAACTATTTGAAACTATTACACTATGTCATGGACATTAAATTGGCCAGAGTTTTGACTTAATCTGTACTGCTATAGAGTCTTGACCTTCCATCTGTGAAATTTTTGATTGTGCAGGAGGCAGGGGTATCTGTGATCATAACCTCACTCTTGTTAATTTAGTATTGTGGTCAAGTTTTAAGGAAAATGTTGCTTATTAAAACATCTTGGGGACGCTTTTGTAGTATTGTAGATTAAAACTGGTTTTAAAAAGGTAATGAATTAAAAACTGAATCTGTCATTAATCAATATGCAAAAATCTGATTTATATTAAAGGGCTCTGCTGATTGATAAGTTGATGGCCTATCAACTTGTGTGTATGTCTCTCCATCAGAAGTTGTTTCCGTCTCTAACTTTAAAACCCTGTTACGTTTGCTTTATTATTGGTGATTATTCACCACTACTTGAAAGTGTGTTGGGTTTAAATGTGAAAACCATACATTATTGAAAGTTATGTTAAAAAACTTAATGATCCAGTGTGCACATGTAAAAAAAATTGTTTCTGCTCAGTAATTTTCCATCCCTTTGGAGTTAAGTGATGAAACTTAGCTTAGATATTCACCACTTCTAGAAGGTGTGTCATGTACAAGGAAAAAAGACATACGGTGATAGGCGTGGTCGAAATTTATATCCATAGATAGGAATAATATTTTGCTAATTTGAAGTAATGAAAATAAAACCAGAACTGAATTTGAAATAAGTCTTTGACAAGATATAATATCATTGAATTTTCCATGAACATATATCAGCATGTGTATGAATAGCATACTATATTTGATCTGTACTTTGCAATACTGCAGTGCAATTGTATAGGAATTGGTTTATATTGAAAATTATATATAGCCTCAAACTTTAGACCTGAAGCATCAAATGTATATTTTGGTCCCAATAAGTAAAAATATATATCATATTTGCATGTAAAGCATTAACCTAAAGGTGTTATATTCCTGTAGCAAATAGACAGTGGAGAGAGAGACACACACACACTTAAAACAATATTCCTATGGAAAATTGACAATGGAGAAAGATAAAGTACCTAGATAAAAGGGGATTTAAGACTTTTCTACCTCAGGAATAGATTACCTTAGCTGTATTTGGCAAAACTTTTAGGAATTTTTGGTCCTCAATGCTCTTCAACTTCATACTCTATTTGGCCTTTTAAACATTTTTTGATTCGAGCGTCACTGATGAGTCTTTTGTAGACTAAACGCGGCGTAAATATAAAATTTTAATCCTGGTATCTATGATGAAACACTTCAAACAATGTTCCTCAAATTTGAATCCTGGTATCTATGATGAGTTTATTTACACTTCAAACAATGTTCCTGACTAATTGTGAAGCGATGTATTTTATGTTTTAAGGTATAAAACTACTAATTAATGGCCTCATTGCTTCCATGTTAAATTCTGCTATTTTCAGCATTTATAATCATCTTGTCATGTTTATGTTAAACAGTCATTTCATGTTAAAACAATACTTATAGCCTGGCTTGTGTTAAAAAAATTTATTATACTGGTAATTACATACACGATTTTTTTATAATTCAAAACTATCATTCAACAAGGGCTCAACAGTGATCCCAGGTCCTTGATTTCATTTTATACCAAAATTACCCAAATATTTCACACATTTTAAAAGAAACAGCTATGCATAGGAACTGATTTGTTTGAAATATGTAGTACTTTCTAATATCTTCTTCCTGACCCTGCCCAAATTAGTGGTTCTATACCTTAAGAACAAAAGAACAAAGAAAGGTTTTAAATAACGGAAGAAAATACAAAGTATATTTAAAGGGGAATAAAAAATGAAAAAAAAAAGAATGAAAATTAAGACGGGTGTACAGACAAAGGAGAAATAGAGAAATCATTAAAGTAAATGTTTGGCAATTTACAATTATGCTTAAAACTAATATGCTCAAATTGTGTGGTTGCAAAAGTAATTATTTTGAAAGATTTTTGTTCAGGTTGCACTGGGTGAAAAACTATGTATGTAGAAGCTTTTAGTCATTAGAATAAAAGAAACTATTCTGGTGATGACATCTTCTGCAGTTTTTATTCTAGACTTGATAGAATGATTGTGGACAAAATAAAATAAGACCACACAGTTTTATTTTCATTTACATTTCCAATTATTTATTCAAAATTTATTCAAAATTTCTAAAAATATGATAACTGATAATCAATGATATGCTAATGAGAAGATTATAAACCAGGTATTCCATGTAAATAGCATTTAATTTCATATAAATATAGTTGCTGAACAAACAAATCAGTAAATTATGCAGGAAATTTCCACGTAACAAAGGGAAAAAAAGAAACTGATGTAATAAAAATGAATGAATAATTTTATTGCAATTCCTACAATGATCAGTTTAGTGTTTTACAATTTTCGTTTCCGGCTTTTGATTACGTCATTTGTTGTAATTGAGTACATTCTCATTATAGATACCAATGTATGCTGTAGGACAGACTGACCAGGAGACACCATTTACATTTGGTGCAGCCAGACCTCCATTGTCCTTTACTTGGTCTGTGAACAACAAAAATGTTGTCATCCTAAATAATGTCTTCCATAAGGTTAGTATATATACCTGCAGACCTAGTTGTTAATATAAATATGTGCAGAAAAAATATGACTATGCATTAAGACAAATTGTACTTGTTATTATATTTTTCAAACTTTTCACTTCTATTTTGAACAATTGATTAATAACATTGACTGCAGACCAGGAAAAATTATCAGCAAATCAATTTGAATTTCAAACACATTAATCAACTACAAATGCTATTTTTGTGCTTCATAGAAATTATTTCCTTTTTTTATAAAGAAAAGAAAAATGGTTCTGTGCATTTGTTTACTTCTGTTAAAAAACATTTGATAATGTAGACAAGAATATTGTGGTATATGCTTTTCAATTCTGGTATAAGCAGCAATAGATAATATGATAGAATTGATTTATGCACCTTTGTGTGAATTCTGATGGAGTATGTTCTGACACATTTGTAAATGTCAATGGAGTTAAACAAGGAGAACCTTTATCACCCTTTTCATTTTTATTTTTATGCTCCTTGAAAATATTTCTGGAGCATATAGTAGTCGCTCTGTCTGTTTGTCCTAGTTTGAAACAAATGGTTTCCCAATGATAACTAAAATATCCCTTGTTTGATTAAATGAAACTTATACATATGGAAGATATAGGGATGGGAAGAAGCCTTTTAGGGTCAAAAGGTCAAAGATCGAGGTCACTGTTAGTAAAATAGAATAAAATTGGAAAATGGTTTCCAGATGTTAACTTGAGTTCCCCTTGCTTGATTGGAATGAATTTATACATGGAAGATATAGGGGAAGGGAAAGAAGCCTATTGATAATGGGGTTAAGGTCACTGTTGAGGGTTACTAAAATTATTTTTTTAAAGGTGGTTTGGGGAGGGTATCCCATTATGAATTGTAACACATTTATACAGGTGAAAAATTAGCAATAATAGAACAAGTTCATTTGTACCTCCAAGCATATTTGAACCCTCAAAATTAAAAAGTTTTCTTTTTATAATAAATGTGCAGTTCAGGGAGCATCACTGGACACCTTTTTACTTGTTTAACAATGACACTGCTGTGGAGTCTGAAACAAACAACAACAGATATGCTAATGTAAATTGCATTTAAATATGCTTGCTACTTTTTGTATGCAGTTTTATTCCTTAGATTTAAACACCAGCGTTATTACAGAGGTTATTGATAAACTATATATATTGTTCAAAATGGAACATTGAAATGAACAAAGATAGAACTGAGAAAGTTGTATTTCATAATGGATAACAACCAGTTAAGTTGGCATTACGACCAATAATGTTGTGAAATCTTTGTTTATCTGCTAGGAAAAGTGTTTCACTACAATGGAAAATTTCACCAAATGTAAAAGCAATTATCCGAACAAGGTAATAAAGCACTAGCTAGCATCGGTATTGGTATAATCAAGAGAGTTTACATTTTTCATATAATGTTTTGAAATGATGTTTTTATGACCAGTTCAACCAAGACTGGTGTTCTAGAATGTGAAAAATTAGATTTCTTTAGAAAAAAATTGAATTGCAGTTTGTTTGGAAAAATATTTGCTTCAACTTAAAGCACAACTTGGTGTGCTTCAGTAAAACTAACATTGAAATTGGAAGATTTCATAACGTACCTCATAATGAAAGCAGTGTTCTCTCTAGATATTTCATTTAGCATCCTGGTAAACAGGGAAATTTGAAATACCATCTTGTTTATAGCATCACATCCATAACATAATCTATAAGAAACCCAATTTAGATAGCATCACATTCAAGAAATATAGCATCACATTACCATGATGCTAAAAGGCCCTGGGGAGGACACTGAATGAAAAGCTATGTCAAGTTTGCAATATGAACTTCATTGAAAATGAATATCATTTTGTTATCTATCCAGCTTATAGATATTTACATTTAAGATTTTGCTTATCATTTTTATACCCACTTTCCTAAAGGGCACAGGGTATACTGGTTTACATCAGTCTCTCTGTCCCATAAAATAATTGTCACACATTTTTTCTCAAGAACTACAAATAAGAGCTTCTTGAAATTTAGTATCAAGCTTTATTTGAGCATGCTATACTGTGTGGTGCATTTTCAGATTCATCACTAATCAATTTCTTTATATATTCTTACACAAAATGACCCATGCATGAAGTTTTCATCACATTTTTGTCAGAAATTATGGATCATAGCATCCTGTTATTTGGTATCAGGCTTTATATATAGAAATAAGACGATGTGGTATGAGTGCAAATGAGACAACTCTCGATCCAAGTCACAATGTGTAAAAAGTAAACAATTATAGGTCAAAGTACGGCCTTCAGCACGGAGCCTTGGCTCAAACCTAATAGCAAGCTATAAAGGGCCCCAAAATGACTAGTGTAAAACAATTCAAACAGGAAAACCAACAGTCTAATCTATATAAAAAACGAGAAATGAGAAACACTTAAGAACCACAACCACTGAAACAGGTTCCTGACTTAGGACAGGTGCAAACAAATGCAGCGGGTTTAAAAGTTTTAACAGGTGCCAACCTTCACCCTAACATCAAATAATAGTGTAACATCACAACATAGAAAGACACACTATAAAATATCAATTGAAATGGCTTAACTCAATCAAAAAGACATATTAACAAAAACAAGTAAACATACACTGAACAAATAAATTTGATCTATGACACAATGTCAAAAAGACAACTATAACCTTGGACAAAATGGTGTTAAATAAAATAAAGTACACAGGTAAATTTAAATATAATAATTTTGTTGTAAGGAGTACGGAGATATTTTTTACAAAATAAATTAGTTGTTCATAGTACGAGAACAGCAGTGAAAATTTATCATCATACTAAATACTTATCAAAGGTGGTACATATTAAAAATAGTGAGACGAGATATAATACAAAATAAGTAAACATTGAATAACAAAAATGTATTACAAATTGTGTCAACAGGTAAAATTAACATGAAAGTACGATTTGAGAGTACTCGCAGTTACTGAAAGCTAGTTAAAAGCCAAAAACAATTAATAATAAAAAATCATGCATCAGAGACTAAAATCAACTAAAACACATCCCAGGGATTTAGTGTTTTAACGCCATGGACAGTCAAAGAAGACATGACTTGTACATATGCATGCTATACTGTGTGATGCATTTTCACATCCTTTACTCATCAACTTCCAGTTAACTCAATACTTATAGGGAGTTTACAGTTTAACTTGTTGTTCCTTGCCAAATATGTCACAATTTGTGCCACATTCAAACTAGTTCAAAATTTTTTGTTGAAGATTAGAATTTAAGGTCACAATTGATTACTTAATTTGTTATGTATTATATGCATTCTATTTTTGCTTTCTGTTTTCATTCATTTACTGGAGCTTACTATTTATATGTTATTGATGCTATAGAATTTTCTTATATGCTGTTTGCAGTAATATTATCTTATCATACAAGTTGGATTGAAAGTAATAAGAATTTAAAAATACATATGATCAGATAAATATGATCTATTTGACCATTTACAATCTTAATAAGATACTAATGGCTATTGTTATTAGAAAAGGAAATATGATAAATGGCTTCCTCAAATTACATTAAATCCTTCAAAAATTTTTTTAAAAAGTTTGATGAATGAATAGATTGGTCATTTTGATGTTAAAGTGACACCATGAATTCAAAAACATGTCACAATTGAAAAACTTGACAAACTGGCCATTTTACATATACTTTATGTTAATATAAATATGAGCAATAGTATTTACCTAAAAACATATTTCATTGATCATCAACATCTCTGTTTGAACCATCTTGTGGCAAAATATTTTTGGGGTTGGGCTGTTTTTCATATGTATATATAAGGTAGAATCTTTGACCTGTAAGTCCTTATGGCATTTTTTTCACTTTTTTCTTTAACTGCAATAAGTTTGAATATGTACAAAAATGTACAATAAAATTAAAACATATTGTCAATGATATCTGACATGATAATGTTTTATGTGAAAATCAGAAGGATGTTTTTGATAGATTGATAACACTTTCATGATTTTAAACTCGAGGGCCATATCATACTTTCTCCTTTAAAATAAAATTGATTTGTTGTGTCTACTATATTATATTTACAGAGTAATATTAAACCCGTGGATGAAAGTAACTTTGCTACTCAGTTGTTTGCCAAATCTCCCGGACAAGTTACGGTCAAGTTAACCGTCAGACCTCAGAGGAATTCCAGATCACAGATACTTAAGCAAGCTGAGTTAACAGATGAACTTCAAATACAGGTATTTTCTACAGTGTTTACGCAGAAATTCATTTCTAGAACAGTCATATCGATTAATGATTTATTCTGTAGGAGCAAGCAAACATTGAAAAGGATTGTAAAGGAAAATGTTTGTGTTTAAAAGTTTGCACCCTGTCTGTTGTTGGTCTGACAGTAAACTCTGTTACACCTTTTTGCATTTGGCAAACATATAAATCATCGAATGCTGTTACAATGAATTTGTCTAATTATAGGTTTACCAGAAAATGGAAGTGTTAAGTCCAAAGATTTGTGATGGAAAACTACTGATTTCACCTAACAGTGAAGCTACTGTTAAAACAAACAGGTATGATATAAAACATTGTACTGTATGTCAAACCAAAAATGTTTTACAATTTATGCTGATGTTTTCCATACAGCAGAAATAGATGAAATGTATGCAGATTTTACATGTAATATTAATTTTTGCAATTTATTATTCCCTGCCTACGCTACTATTATGTTTTCTGAACTGTTCATGTTCCACTAGTCATTCCCATATCAGTTACAGTTTTTGGATAAGGTAGTTTTCCAAAAAGTTGTGATCACATCAAGTTAAAACTTAATACTATGTTACACATTTTCAGTGTCTTCAATGTTCTATTTCCTCTTTCCTGACAACTAATAACATTGAAATATGTTGCACTTATTTGAAATTTTTGTCACATTTTTATCAACAGCAGCAATCATTCCTTCTTGATATATGCTGGGATATGATTAGTTAGCAATAGCTTGCGGTACATCTTGATATATTTGTATTTTTACCATATTTTCACTTTGTATCAATATATAACTTTATTATTTACAGAGATGGATCTGCCAGAATGAGTTACCAGGTATTGTCTGCTCATTCAGACAAGGCCATCATCACTGTCAAAGATGGAGGAGTCATAACTAGTGGCGCCTCCTGTGGGGAAGCACATCTACAAATTACAGCATTTGAAGAATTTGGAACAAACCAGACAGTTGTACTGCTAATAAAGGTAATGGTAATATCCCATATCATGAACAGTACTGTCAAAGCAGATGTTTTGGTTTGTTTTTTCATTAGCCAGATACTGCCTTTTAGATGAATATAAAAGCTGAAAATTTACTTGCTGGTATACTGAGGTTCCATTGGGATATCATACTGAATAGAGGAATTTAGTTAATTTGAGTCTAAATACTCCCCTAGAAAGATTAAAGCACTTTTATAAAAATTGAATTTGTACAGTATACTGAAGTAACATAACTTTCTTGGCTAGTACTGATGGGAAAAATTTTATTTTTTGTCTGCAGCTAGATTGTGTACAGTTGTAAAGAATTATCAATTTTTGGAAAATGACGCAGTCAATTTTCTTATACCATTGACCAGCTTCCAAGCCGCTTTCCGAACTCAGTTCCATATTTTACATACTCATGTACTATTCAGAATTTCATTCTTAACCTGTCCATATATTCATTGTTATTAAATGGTATTTTGAGCAATCCCTTTGGTATATCTTTCATATTTATATGAGCTTTCACTTTTATGTGCATGTCTTTACAATCCGTAAAAAAATCAGAATATAAATAGATCCGTTTTGTTATATGTTTTGAACTTTTTATATACCAATGATAACCAATCACTAGACAAAATAGTTCTTGAAAGAATTCAACCTTTCTTGTCAGCTGAACTTTAAAATCATTGAAAAATTATAATCGGAATCATCTTGATATCAATACGAAAGACAATGCTCTTTATTAAGATTTAAGTTAAATCCACGCCTGCGTATGTATTTTGTTTACAAAGTTATAGCTGCAGACATAGGTCAAATATTGCAGTGGCCAGTTCAATTAAAGAACAAAATGGTGGCTTTTGCAGAAGTTTTTCTGTCTAAAAGACTTTATTTCTTTCTGGATTTTTTCACTTTAAAAAGAATTAAAAGATGCAGAAACTTTATGAAAGTAGTAGACAGTGCTCAATAAATCATACCAAAAGTATTTGAGGAAAGTTTTACCCTTCCTCTGTCAAAGTGGTCTCGTCCATTTTTTGAAACATCTATGATTATTTCATTACTTTTTTCGAGTTTACAACTAAACTGTTGAACCTGTATTGTTTTGAAAAAAGCATTCCCGTTGTCCAGGGGTTCATAACAAGCCCGTATTTTACGATAACTTGTCCTTGCATCCCTATTTTCAAAATCGAATAGAGGATAACTAAACATAAAATATTGAGATTTGCCATCCACTTTTAAATATCTATTAATTAAATATTGTTTTAAAATCAATTTTAACAGTGGATGGCTTAAGCTTGGATTAGGAATGGCATTAAATGATTCATAGAGAAACAGTCCATTCTCAATTTTATTAGTATACAGGAAGTTGCATAAGGGAAACAATTTTGGTGGACAAAAGTGCTAAAACCAGTATTGTCAAATCTTGTGAAATATTTCTTGTGGCAATAATTCAAATATTCATAAAATTACAAAACACAACTTTTAAAGGTGGTTGTAATGTTTCAATTGGCAAACATTTCTTTATGGATAATCCACCTTTAATAATAATTAAAAAAAAAAAGACATCTTAAAAAAAAAGATTTCTGTCATATTCATCATGGAATATGATCAAATAATGTTAGCCTTTTAAACATATCTTTAATAACACTCAGTACTTATGGAAAGAGTTATTCCATTTCTTCCTTTGATAAAAGAATATACCAATTTTAATTGCAAAATTGTAATTTGATAGATGTGAATAAAAGTTAATGAAAAATTGGAATTAATTATGAATATGTGTCAGTAAATTATGAAGCTGTAAAGGATAAGTAACTAGTTTATAAGTCAAACAACTAAAAGTGAGAAAAAGATATACCTACTGTGCTACATTTGGGGATGGGTGGTAATGAAATCAAATTATTTAAATTATCTAGGCATTTTAATTTTTAAAGTTTAATAATAAAAATGTCACTTATTTGCATTTCTATTAATGCACGTGGCACATGTATAAACATTGCAGGTCTTTGTCTATTTAATATAATATAACCAACATGGTAGTTATAAATAAATGTAACATCAAGTCGCAAACACAAAACTTAAGGTGTATCAATCTAATATCACACGCTTACCACAGAGCTATAAAAAAATCCTGGGGAGAACACTGGATTGTATTGCTTTCAGAGTTATATAATACACCTTGCCTAAGAAATAGGTCTAGCTAGGTCCTTATAAAAAATGAGGCTAAAATGATGTAAAATTACCATATTTACATTACAGCTGCATTTTTTGCATTTAATATATATCATATATGTACATAGAGAACAACAGATTAAATGCACATGGGTTTAATTACCACCCTAGGCATTAATTTTAATAGGTGGCAGCAAATAGGGCAGATTGGCCTATATATATGTGGTGTCCCCACATCTACTCTGTTGTTCCCAAGTCTCAAAATTCTGCTCGCCCTGGCTAAGTCCTCAACATCTTTCTTTTCTAGGTATAGATCAACAGCTCCTCTAAGGATTAGTAATGAAGCACTTTATATATAGTCCAGTGGCTTAGTCCTGTCTTTTTTGTCTTTCTTATTTTCTTATTTATATTATTATAATTATATTTCTTATATTTTCTTGTAAGCCACCAAGCCACAACTCCTATTTTCCTATGGTGCCTGAAAACAATGAACCGGTTTTGTTCATTGCTGTGGTCTGTAAAGTGACTTATAACTGCTAACAGCCACATTATTCGGACTCTGGTGGATAGTTATCAGACTGTTATCTCATTGGCAATCATACCACATCTCCTTATTTTAGTACGGGTCAATTATTTGAAATAAATGACTAACAAACATTAAATCATTTGAAAAAATAATTTTGCAATAATTTATGTTGTCATTTTAAGATTTCAGTTTATATATATAGATCAACAATAAGTGTGTTTCACTACAATGGAAAATTTCACCAAATTTAAAAGCAATTATCCGAACAAGGTAATAAAGCACTAGCTAGCATTGGTATTGGTATAATCAAGAGAGTTTACATTTTCATGTTATGTTTTGAAATGATGTTTTTATGACCAGTTCAACCAAGGCTGGTGTTCTAGAATGTGAAAAATTAGATTTCTTTAGAAAAAATTGAATTGCAGTTTGTTTGGAAAATATTTGCTTCAACTTAAAGCACAACTTGGTGTGCTTCAGTAAAACTAACATTGAAATTGGAAGATTTCATGACGTACCTCATAATGAAAGCAGTGTTCTCTCCAGATATTTCATTTAGCATCCTGGTAAACAGGGAAATTTGAAATACCATCTTGTTTCTAAAAATTATAGCATCACATCCATAACATAATCTTTAAGAAACCCAATTTAGATAGCATCACATTCAAGAAATATAGCATCACATTACCATGATGCTAAAAGGCCCTGGGAGAACACTGAATGGTGTCACTATGTTTGTAATTGTCAAACTAGTATAACAATACTATTTTCTATATCTACAGAAATGGATCATGATTTAAGATTTTGCTTATCATTTTATACCCACTTTCCTAAAGGGCACAGGGTATACTGGTTTACATCTGTCTATCTGTCCCATAAAATAATTGTCACACATTTTTTTTCTCAGGAACTACAAATAAGAGCTTCTTGAAATTTAGTTTCAAGCTTCATTTGAGCATGCTATACTGTGTGGTGCATTTTCAGATTCATCACTAATCAATTTCTTTATATATTCTTAAACAAAATGACCAATGTATGAAGTTTTCATCACATTTTGTCAGAAACTATGGATCATAGCATGCTGTTATTTGGTATCAGGCTTTATATATAGAAATAAGAAGATGTGGTATGAGTGCCAATGAGACAACTCTAGGTCCAAGTCACAATGTGTAAAAAGTAAACAATTATAGGTCAAAGTATGGCCTTCAGCACAGAGCCTTGGCTCAAACCTAACAGCAAGCTATAAAGGGCCCCAAAATGACTAGTGTAAAACAATTCAAACAGGAAAACCAACGGTCTAATCTATATAAAAACGAGAAACACTTAAGAACCACAACCACTGAAACAGGTTCCTGACTTAGGACAGGTGCAAACAAATGCAGCGAGTTAAAAGTTTTAACAGGTGCCAACCTTCACCCTAACAGAAATAACAATGTCACTAGGTCACCTGTAACATATCAATTGAAATGGCTTAATTCAATCAAAAGACATATTAACAAAACAAGTAAACATACACTGAACGATTAAATTTGATCTATGACACAATGTCAAAAGACAACTATAACCTTGGACAAAATGGTGTTAAATAAAATAACGTACACAGGTAAATTTAAATATAATAATTTTGTTGTTAGAGTACGGAGATATTTTTACAAAATAAATTAGTTGTTCATAGTACGAGAACAGCAATGAAAATTTATCATCATACTAAATACTTATCAAAGGTGGTACATATTAAAAATAGTGACACGAGATATAACACAAAATAAGTAAACATTGAATAACAAAATGCATTACAAATTGAGTAACAGGTCAGATTAACACGAAAGTACGATTTGAGAGTACTGCAGTTACTGAAAGCTAGTTAAAAGCCAAAACAATTAATAATAAAAATCATGAATCAGAGACTAAAATCAACTAAAACACATCCCAGGGATTTAGTGTTTTAACGCCATGGACAGTCAAAGAAGACATGACTTGTACATATGCATGCTATACTGTGATGCATTTTCACATCCATTACTCATCAACTTCCAGTTTACTCAATACTTATAGGGAGTTTACAGTTCAACTTCTTGTTCCTTGCCAAATATGTCACAATTTGTATCACTTATTCAAACTAGTTTGTTGAAGATTAGAATTTAAGGTCACAATTAATTACTTAATTTGTTATGTATTATATGCAATCTATTTTTGCTTTCTGTTTTCATTCATTTACTGGAGCTTACTATTTATATGTTATTGATGCTATAGAATTTTCTTATATGCTGTTTGCCTTAATATTATCTTATCATACAAGTTGATTGAAAGTAATAAGAATTTAAAAATACATATGATCAGATAAATATGATCTACTTGACCAGTTACAATCTTAAATAAGGACTATGTGGGGTATCAGAGCTTGCTTACTACAGGCTCTTCATAATCATTTTGTTAAATAATTCTTCAAAGAAGGATAGTCTGTTAATGTTTCCCAGTCTGTTAATGTTTCCTTTATGTTAATATAAATATGAGCAATAGTATTTACCTAAAAACATATTTCATTGATCATCAACATCTCTGTTTGAACCATCTTGTGGCAAAATATTTTTGGGGTTGGGCTGTTTTTCATATGTAAATATAAAGTGGAATCTTTGACATTGAGGTCCTTTTGGCATTTTTTCGTTTTTTCCTTGACTAGGAATAATGAAATAGCAAGAAACAAATTCACATATTACTTTGAATATTGTAGATTGTTCAGGTAGTGTTGAGCTATTTCTTTGTACAACAGAACAATTAATTAAACAGTAGTCATCTTCACCTCACACACATAAATATATCTTGACAAACAAATAAAAAAGCCATAGACATTGCAAACAATTCATATCTATTCTATTGTCAGTCAACCTACCTACCATGAACTGAATAGTCTCATTAGGTTCAGTAGGTAAATTATGTGAAAATCAAGACTTGCATCAAAAATATACCAATATTAGAGACAATGGCGTCATTTTTCCTCAGTGCTTTCAGCTCTTTGATTACATCCACCATACAGACACTTCCTGTTTGCTGATATTTTGAAGTTTTACAACACTCATTGTACAAGGAAAATTTTTTGTCACATTTTATATGTCTTGAATGAAAGGAAATGATCAGTTAAGCTTCAGTATACATAACTTCAATCAATTGCATGCAGCGATGCAGGTCCCAACCCGGAATTGGTCTTGTTAAGGTTCATCAAAAGGAATTGAAAAATATGGCCCTGTTTACACCACAAAATCTACTATGAGTACAGACAAACTGATGCATCTAGGAAAGATTTAAGGCATCGCAGGACCTAGATATATAAAAGTTGTATGTAGTCTATGTTTCAGAAAATTAGAAACTTGCCTGGATTTTGATGTGGATTTTTTTCCAGTCTGCAGAAGATAGCAAAATAAACAAACACATGAGTTTCATTTGATACAGTCCACTCAGTTACACAGTTTAAATCACCTATTGTTTGCAGATGTCTATTGTCCATTTAAATCAATACTACTCACATTTATTATATGAGGGGAGCTTCTCAAACCTCTTTCCCAACTTAGTTTATTTTGGCACCTTCTGCAGGAATGAAAAAAAATGAATAGCAAAATCCAGAAAAGTTTATAATGTTCTGAAACATAAAATGCATTTAAAATTTAATTATTTAGTTCCTGCCATGCCTTAAAACTTTTCCAGGTGCACAGGTTTGTCTGTACTGGGAGTAACACTTGTGGTGTAAATACTGCCATTATTAGCCAACAGGTTATGATGAACCTTAAGTAATGAATAGATAATGACAGAAAGTAAAATTAATGAAGTGTCAACATAGAGTATATTTGATATGGTGTTTCTTTTGGGAGGAAATAGAAGCAGCTGACACTGAAAAAATGAATAACAAGAAATATGATTATAATACTTTATGAATGCTGTTAAACTATTCTTTACATAATGTTTAATCTTTCGTACTTGCAGATTTTTGACATTTGATTTCCATTTTCATTTAATACATAAGGCTCATCGTTAGCTTTTGAACATGCTGTGGGAAATGGGTTTTTTTGGCAGTGTTTTACTGACCATTGTATTTATTAAAACCTAACCATTGTTTTTGTGTAGAATATAAATTGAAAAATTCACACACTTTCTTTTTATAGGTTAAGACTGTTGCATACATGATGATAAACTCTGAAACTGCACTGAGGACAAACAGTGGTCAACTGAAGAAAATTCCTGTTGGTGTTACCTTGCAGTTGTCTGTCAGTTACCATGATGATGTTGGAGAGGAATTCTTTGCAACCAATGTAAAGATGTACTATAGATTGAACAGGTGAATAATTCAATAAATTTGTAAAAAGGAGACTTAAGAATATCTTGAATTGATTAATTTTCATATGCCTATTTTTATATTGAAGTTTTATCCATCTACTTTTACATATAAATCTGTGTCTTTGTTTAAAGAAATTGCTTACAATTTGAATAAGAGAAATTGATTAAAGTCAATGAGACACTAACCTTACAATTTGAAGGTTCAGAAAGCTCTTCATGAATAAATTTTGTTTACAGATTTTTGGTTGTCTGTGCTTAATTTATCCACAACTAATAAAGACTTAGGTTGAGTTAGAGATTGTCCCACATTGTGATAATTTGTCCACTCTTAAAGACATGTAGGTGACCCCTAGGTTACTATGTTGTTTAACTTAAGTTATAAGGTTGCTTTTTCATTGTTACCGAACATCTATTATTGAAACTGAAGGCATTTTTTTTTTTCAAAGACTTTGTTCTGTATACAAGTACAGTTTTTTCTGTAACTGTGCATTACATCAAAGAGGAAGGTAGACAGAATAGTTTATGGACAATAACATTATCTAAGAAAGACAGAAAAGCTTACTGACAATAAAGATATCTTCTACACAGTTTTCTGTTCATGATAGTACTGTAATGACAAAAAACTAATTAAATTTTGATTGATTTTAGATATGATCTGGTACAAATTGGACATGGATCTGATAACAATACCTTGGTAATGAAAGCTGCTGAAGTGGGACAAACTGTTCTCAAGGTAAAATAAAACTGTAAATAGCTGATTAAGGAGAGTTATGTGGCAAATTAGTGGGGAAATGGCAGAAATAACTTCCTTTTTCTTTATAAAAAGTCTCATATACTTTGTTTTAGTTGCATTTCCTCACCTAGAATCACAGTATCCATGGAATTCTAAAGTCAATTATGCATTTACCCATAAATTCCTTTAGTAATAATTTATGGTAGCTAGTGTACGCATATTCATGGTAAAAATGAATATAAACCAGGAATTCTATCAATATTTAGTATTAAAAGAAATAAGATTAATCAAGTTTCCAATATAGAACTTTTTGTACATATAACAGTGTTATTGTCGTCAGGTATATTAATTCCAAGCATATTACAAAGAGAAATCTGAACCCAACACTGGAATTGCAAATTAATTATTAGGCTTGTATTTGTGTTTGATTGTAGGTTTGGGACAAACACAGCCCCTGGATAGCAGATTATATAAACATTGATGTTTTAATTGTAGGTTTGGGACAATCACAGCCTCTGGATAGCCGATTATATAAACATTGATGTTTTATTGTAGGTTTGGGACAAACACAGCCCCTGGATAGCAGATCATATAAACGATGTTTTATTGTAGGTTTGGGACAAACACAGCCCTTGGATAGCAGATCATATAAATATTGATGTTTTATTGTAGGTTTGGGACAAACACAGCCCCTGGATAGCAGATCATATAAACGATGTTTTATTGTAGGTTTGGGACAAACACAGCCCTTGGATAGCAGATCATATAAACATTGATGTTTTATTGTAGGTTTGGGACAAACACAGCCCCTGGATAGCAGATTATATAAACATTGATGTTTTATTGTAGGTTTGGGACAAACACAGCCCCTGGATAGCAGATTATATAAACATTGATGTTTTATTGTAGGTTTGGGACAATCACAGCCCTGGATAGCAGATTATATAAACACTGATGTTTTATTGTAGGTTTGAATATGTACAATAAAATTGAAACATATTGTCACTGATATCTGACATAATAATGTTTTGTTGAAAATCAGGATGTTTTGATAGATTAATAACACTTCATGTTTTAAACTCTAGAGTCATATCATACTTTCCTTTAAAATAAAACAATTTGTTAACGCGATCTACTGTATAATTATATTTACAGGTAATATTAAACCTGTGGATGAAAGTAACTTTGCTACTCAGTTGTTGCCAATCTCCGGACAAGTTACGGTCAAGTTAACGTTAAGACCCTCAGAAATTCAGATCACAGATGCAGCAAGCTGAGTTAACAGATGAACTTCAAATACTGGTATTTTCTAGACTTAATGAAATGCATTACTAGAATGATCATCATGATTATTGATTTATTCTGTGAGGCAAGGAAACATTGAAAGGTTGCCGAAACATGTTTAAAGTTGTTGGTCTGTTACACCTTTTGGCAAACATATGAATCATTGAAACATGCTGTTACAGTGAATTTGTCTAATTGCAGGTTTACCAGAAAATGGAAGTGTTAAGTCCAAAGATTTGTGATGGAAAACTACTAATATCACCCAATAGTGAAGCGACTGTTAAAACAAACAGGTATGATATAAAACATTGTACTGTATATCAAACCAAAATGTTTTACAATTTATGGATGTTTTCCATACAGCAGAAATAGATGAAATGATTTTTTTTTTTTTTTTGATTTTTTCCAATTATGGGCCCCAAAGGGCATAAACATTACAACATCAATAATTTTCATAATACAATACAAACAATGATATACAAAAAAAATATTATTAATGAGAACTATTTAAGTTCTTAAAGAATATGTAGATAAAGAATCTATAATATGTTTTTTTTTTAAATACTAATGCATTTTAATGCAAGTGTGGTTGATATAGATAACAAACAAGCAGCCCAAAAAGAAAAAAGAAAAATAGATATCCATATATGTATAGTACACAATAAGTTGGATCAATTAAACATATAATAACTAGCCAAAAAGAAAGTAGAAGTTAAGCATGTCCATGACTCATCCTGTGTCAGCAGCAAATAGGAAAGTATTATGGTTTCCTAAAGGCAGCTGACACCAGGGGGCGATACCTTATGGACCATAGGCATGTAAAATGTGTGTAAATGTCTCTTTCCTACCTGTATCAAAAGCAAACAAGGAAGCATCATAGGTAACTTGAATGCAGTTGATACCAAGGGCGATGCCTAAAGGATATAAGAGAACATTTGAATAAATAATATATCAAAATGTATGCAGATTTTAATTCTAATATTAATTTTGCAACTTATTATGCCCTGCCTACGATACCATTATGTTTTCTGGACTGTTCATTATTCCACTAGTCAGTCCCTCCTCCCATATCAGTTACAGTTTTTGGATAAGGTAGTTTTCCAACAAGTTGTGATCACATCAAGTTAAAACTTAATACTATGCAGGGTTCACCACAGAATGAAAATCAAGGGTGGGGAGAAAGTTCATCAAATCAGAGATTTTGTATTGTGTTGTCGAATCGATTTCTTGTGCATAAATTATATGCCTTACATGCATATGTATTTGTCATATATATAGCTAATTTGGAAAGGGGTCTCACACAGATTTTGTAGTTGGTCCTATTAGTGGTCACCACACTTGTAGGAACATATTAAACAGGAGAGTAAACACCTGATGTGGCTTCCCAGATTGCAGGAATATTCTGACAAATTTGATCTTATGGAAAACCACATGGTAAAAGGTCTAAAAGATTTAAAAAATAATAATAAAAATATATTCAGTCATTTCAACCAGATTAAGCCTATCTAGCAGTTTATAAAATCAACTGTGTAATGTAGAATTTTATTAAATTAACTCCCTCTTTTCCAATACAATTCAGTAAAGGAATTATATATCCAGTTTTACTCTTTTCTTTTAAGATAAGGAAACTCCTATCCCAGATCAAACTGTCTAAAAATAACCAGACAATGTTTGTGGGTTATTTAGGTATACCCCAGTATTTTCCTGCCAAAAGAGATCATGTGATATTGTTGACAACAAAAGGACCATGTGGTCAGGGAATTAATTTGTTTTCTGGATAACTGCTTTTATTAATCTAGTTAGGATATAAACATTCAATTTAAGGTATAGTCAAACATATGCATTTATAAAATAACTGTAGTTTGCAAACAAGTTTTACTTTTCAAATTGAAGAAACTGGGTCATGATCGTTCATTGGTTGTTACCTTGTTCAACCACGCGAGGCCATGTAAATAATATAATCAGCTGTCAGTGTACAACCCTTAAGGCAATTAACAATAATTAAGACTTCTTAATTACCACTGACTTGATAATTGGATTGGGGATATCTGAAATTTAACTTCAATCTATTGAATTTTCAAGTGTGGTGGACAATAAAATAAGTGTGGCGCTGGGAATTTTAACGTGGTGCTAGAAATTTTAGCGTGGTGCACCTCCATGCTTAAATAGGTTGTGGTGATCCCTGCTATGTTACACATTTTCGTTGTCTTCAATGTTCTATTTCCTCTTTCATGACAATTAATAACATTGTAATATCTTGCACTTATATGAAATTTTATCACATTTTTATCTTTGATATATGCAGTGATATAATTAGTTAGCAATAGCTTTTGGTGCATCTTGTAACATTTGTATTTTTACCATGTTTTCACTTTGTATCAATATATAACTTTATTATTTACAGAGACGGATCTGCCAGAATGAGTTACCAGGTATTGTCTGCTAATTCAGACAAGGCCATCATCACTGTCAAAGATGGAGGAGTCATAACTAGTGGTGCCTCCTGTGGGAAGCACATCTACAAATTACAGCATTTGAAGAATTTGGAACAAACCAGACTGTTGTACTGCTAATAAAGGTAATGGTAATATCCCATATCATGAACAGTACTGTCAAACCAGACTGTTGTACTGCTAATAAAGGTAATGGTAATATCCCATATCATGAACAGTACTGTCAAACCAGACTGTTGTACTGCTAATAAAGGTAATGGTAATATCCCATATCATGAATAGTACTGTCAAACCAGACTGTTGTACTGCTAATAAAGGTAATGGTAATATCCCATATCATGAACAGTACTGTCAAACCAGACTGTTGTACTGCTAATAAAGGTAATGGTAATATCCCATATCATGAACAGTACTGTCAAACCAGACTGTTGTACTGCTAATAAAGGTAATGGTAATATCCCATATCATGAACAGTACTGTCAAACCAGACTGTTGTACTGCTAATAAAGGTAATGGTAATATCCCATATCATGAACAGTACTGTCAAACCAGACTGTTGTACTGCTAATAAAGGTAATGGTAATATCCCATATCATGAACAGTACTGTCAAACCAGACTGTTTTGGTTTTGTTTGTTTTTTCATTAGCCAGATACTGCTTATTTAGATGAATTTAAGAGCTGAACATTTACCTGCAGGTATACAGAGGTTCCATTGGGATATTATACTCAATAAATTTAATGTGTTATTTCTGTAGGGAGAAAAAGAAGCAGCTAACACTGAGAAAATATGAATGCTGTTTAGCTATTGTTTACACAATGTGTTATCTTTCTGACATTTGATTTCTATTTTACTAAATACATAAGGCTGATCGTTAGCCTTTGAACATGCTGTGGGAAATGGGGTTTTGGCAGTGTTTTATTGACCATTGTATTTATTAAAACCTACCATTGTTTTTGTTTAGAAAATGAATTGAAAAATTCCACACTTTTTTCTATAGGTTAAGACTGTTGCATACATGATGATAAACTCTGAAACTGCACTGAGGACAAACAGTGGTCAACTGAAGAAAATTCCAGTTGGTGTTACTTTGCAGTTGTCCGTCAGTTACCATGACGATGTTGGAGAGGAATTTTTGCGACCAATGTAAAGATGTATTATAGATTGAACAGGTGAATTATTTCAAATTTAAAACAATGCAGATAGTAAAATGACACAGAAAAAGATTTTGTGTAGATTAATTTTCGTTTACTTATTTTTATATTGAAGTTTTCACCATCTACTGTATACATATATGTATAAATGTATGTCTATTTATAGAAATTGCTTACAATTTGAAGATGAGAAATTGATTAAAGTCAATGAGAAACCAACGTAACAACTGAAGGGTCAGACAACTCTTCATGGATCATTTTTTACTGGTTTTGGTTGTCTGCTAAAATTATCAACAACTAATATAGACTTATATAAAAATAAGGAGATGTGGTATCATTGCCAATGAGACAACTATCCACCAAAGTTCAGATTAAGTGGATGTAAGCAATTATAGGCAACTATACAGCCTTCAACAATGAGAAAAACCCATACTGTATAGAAGGCTATAAAAGGCCCCAACATGAAAAATATGAAACACTTCCATTGAGAAAACTAACAGATTAATTTATAACAACAACCACTGAACTACATGCCCTGACTTTGGAGGCACATATAGAATGTGGTGGGGTTAAACATGTTTGGAGGTGCTAGGTTAAGATGAGTTAGAGTTTGTCCTACAGTGTGATAATTTGTCCACTCTTTACAACAAGCATGTGACCCCTTGGTTACTATGTTGGATAAATATAGTTCAGGTTGCTTTATCATTGGCACTTACTCAACATTTATCATTGAAAATGAAGGCAGATTTTTTTAAAGACTTCATACTGTATACATGTTTTTTTGGTATTTTTCTGTAACTGTGCATTACATCAAAAAGGAAGATAGACAGAAAAGCTTACTGACAATAAAGTTATCTTCTACACAGTTTTCACTTGATGATAGTACTGTCATGAAAAAAAAACTAATTGAATTTTAAACGATTTTAGATATGATCTGGTACAAATTGGACATGGATCTGATAATAATCGTTGGTAATGAAAGCTGCTGAAGTGGGACAAACTGTTCTCAAGGTAAAGTTAAACTGTAAATAGCTGATAAAGTAAAGGTTATGTGGCATATTAGTGAGAAAATGGCAGAAATAACTTCCTTTTTGTTGTAAAGAGCCTCATATATTTTTGTTTGAGTTGCATTTTCCTTACTTTAAGATACCTTATTTATAGAATTCCAAAGTTAAGTATGCATTTAGCCATAAAAGCCATCTAGTAATAATTTATAGTAGCTGGTGAAGGCATATTCCTGGTAAAATGAAATATAAAACAGGAATTCTATCAATATTTAGTATTAAAAGAAAAAAGATTAATCAAGTTTCCAATACAGAACTTTTTGTACATATAACAGTGTTATTGTTTGTATATTAATTCAGAGCATATTACAAGAGAAATCTGAACCCAATACAGGAATTACAAATGAATTATTAGGCTTTTATTGGTGTTTAATTGTAGGTTTGGGACAAACACAGCCCCTGGATAGCAGATTATAGAAACATTGATGTTTTATTGTAGGTTTGGGACAAACACAGCCCCTGGATAGCAGATTATATTAACATTGATGTAGATTATGCCATTGCACCAAACAGTCATACAGTATTCTTGGGACAGATAGTTTGTTACACTTCATCACTAGTTACAGAATCAGGTAAAACTGATCCTTAGTACAGGATTTTCTATATACAGAATTGAATACCAAAAATAAGGATTATTGAGGGTTTATATGACTGTTTTAATCTATTTTGAAATATTATCTATGCCAAATATCCACCCTGCTTTTGTAGAGTCAGGTGGGAAGAATTTTATTGGCAAACTTTTAGTGCTGATCAAGACTTATGTTACTGTATCTGAACAGTTTGTCATCTCCACTCTTCTGAAACCACAACAGAATTTCATGAAATTTTGTAGATAAGGACATACTATGTAGATGTGCATATTGACTGGAAATTATTATTCAATATTTTTCTTATACAATTTTTTTTGTTACACTTATTTAATTTCTCCAATGACAATGTGGGCGTGGGGTATGTGAGCGTGCTCACTAAGGTTCTTTAATTTTCCAAAACTTTCCTCTTTTCATAAAAATTACCTGAAATGAGTTTTTTCTTCATAGAAAAAATCTTATTTCTAAGCCAATAGTTTGAAATAGTGTTTAACATAAATGAAATTAAAAATCACCTACATATTTTCAAAATCCAGAAAGAAGAAATGACAATCACAAATTCCTACTCATTTCAATTTAAGAAGCTTTAGTTAGAATTGGACATTTCTTATAAACCACCCATTCTTGTAAGGATATATGTGGTTCCGAATTGTTTATCGGCATAATTTTAGAGTGTAGATGTACTTCTATAACCATGTGATTAACTGTAGAAATAATTTATTACAGGTAACAATAGAACCAATTAAATCAATAACATTCGAGACACCTTTAACCTTCCTTACCAATGTAAAGGGAAGATCAAGTGGATATTTTGTACCAGTCAGACTAGGGAATGGACTCAAGGTAAGATATTAATACTTGGGGCAAATACTTAAAATGAGAGAAAGATCCCAAAACTTTATTTTAAAAACTGTAAAAAGCAGGTTTTTGCTCATCCATTCTCTGTGAAATTGCCTCACACATACATAAAACTGGTGTATACAAAGATATTTTCTCCTTGATTGTATATTTATAGTTTTCACTTAATTGTATATTTATAGTATTCACTCATTATTTATTTCTGTAACACACAGTTTATTTGTTAGCTATTTATTAAATTGATATTGAACTGACTAATTCCAAATTTAAGAAAATTTAACACATGTAAGTGAATGCACCTCTTAATAAAGATGGGTTATATGATGATCATTGTGTTCAGCTGTTATTTTAGATGTATATAGATATAAGAAGATGTGGTATGAGTGCCAATGAGACAACTCTCCATCCAAGTCAAAATTTATAAAAGTAAACCATTATAGGTCAAATCGGTCTTCCAACACGGAGCCTTGGCTCACACGAACAGTAAGCTATAAAGGGCCCCAAAATTACTAGTGTAAAACCATTCAACGGAAAACCAACGGTCTAATCTATATAAAAAGCGAACGAAAACACTTATGAACCACATCAACAAACGACAACTACTGAACATCAGATTTCTGACTTAGGACAGGTGCAAACAAATGCAGCGGGTTTAACGTTTAATGGTACCAAACCTTTACCCTTTTTCTGAAACAATAGTGTAACATCACAACATAGAAAGACACACTATAAAATATCAACTGAAATAGCTTAACTCAATCAAAGGACATATTAACACCATTGAACATACACTGAACAGATAAATTTGACCTATGATACAATACATACTTATGATCCATACTTTGTTATCAAGGCTTCCTAACTAGTCTATTTTTGGACTTGTAGTAATAAAAAATCCCTAGTTAAATATTTTTGCTGCAATAGCACCTTTCATCAATTCCTTTTCAAATTATATGAAGGTTTCCACTCATCAATACCTCAGATGACTTTTAGTCGGAAAAATCTGAAATGGGGGGCATTGTCTTGGGATGGTGACATGTAAAAATATCCCATATTAACTATGTAGGGGCATTAGGTTCTTTCATTCCATGATAACTTGAGTTCAATGCTTATATAGATGCTGTCTTCTATTCATAGGTGATAATTGTTATAATAGAGTGCTTGAAGAAGACTTTCATCCTGATTCCATTCCATTCAACTGTCAACTTAGCCTTACTGAACCAGGAAGTGAAATATCCATTGATGACCTTTTCTCTGTCTTCAGCATATTTGACAGTAAAACTGGTGAGATATAATAAATTGAATATAAGATTATCAAAACTACTTTGGCACCCGCTAACATGTTTAATCCTCCACATTCTATATGAGAAATTGAATTTAGATTAGGACTGAAACTAACAAAAATTTATAATTATTGAAAAAAATATCTCAAACATCTAAAAACATTTAAAAAATTATTACTGAATTCCTCAAAAAGGGTAACACATGTACTAATATTTTGTTATTTAAGAAATTTTGTTCTCAATTTTTGGGTTAAATTTAGTTCTATCTTCCTTCTAGGACAATATGGTTGCCAGGTCAAGAAACAAGAAGCAGACAAGATGTCGCAGCAAATCAGTACAATGACTTCAAATATTCGTCTGCTTGTTAGAATTCCCTTCCAGGACGGTCAGTCGGAGGTCATTTCTGAATCCAAACAATTTGAAATTTACCCAGCATTCTTTGTACAAACTTCAGAGATTCATCTGTCTACAGTAGCAGCAGTGTATCCTATCAAAATATCAACTGTAACTGCATTAGCAGGAAATATCAAGGTAATAAAATATAAAAATACAATAAAACACTGGTGGTTTTTGTCCCGCCACAGATGTAGTTTAGGCATATAGATTCACAAATCATCAATGATATATCACCATTTTATTACTACAGTATTATAATATGAGCTGCGTCAAATAGACCTTATGCATATGAATATCAAGACATCTGTTAACCTATTTTGGGTTGAAAAAATCTCTGTGAACAGTCTGTAACTGGGGGAAAATTAAGCTATTATAAGAAAATCTACAAAACAGACAAAAATTCATCTTTTATTTTGTATTTGAATGTTTCCAAAATCAATCAGTCTTATAAATGTACATGTTTACATGCACTTGCATATTAAAGGTCGATTTCTAACTGACGCAGCTCATATGATGAAGCACAGCTTATATAGTATTTTACACTTGAGTGACTTTGGTTAAGTTAGTTAGCATTTAGGTTCATATTTCAAAAACCTGTGGTCAATGTTGAGGTTTCACCCTGGTACTGGTCTCTTCCACCTATAAAATACCACCATAAACTACATATATATGCAAGTATAAAAGAAAATAGCTCATCAACATTTGAATCAGCATGACCTATATTTCCTGATAGAACAACTGTGGTTATGTTTCACATTGAAAAATCAGTGTTATAGGTAACCATTCATTCTTGTTATACTGTAAAACACTTATTGAATATATAGGTCATCATAACTTATTTTTTTAGCATGGTGACTAATCTAAAGTTTGTCATTTTGGTAAACCAAAGTACCAGCTTTTTTGCATAGCTATTTTATAGTGAGCTATAATGCTTGCTTATAATGTGGACAGAATTCTTTAATTAGTGTAGTATTGAATTTTATGATTTGAAAGACTTTGGATGAATATTAATGAATGTTTGTTTATTTGCAGGCAGTGGTTAGTGATTCATCAATACTAGAATCTCTGAAACCAGAACAAGACACACAGTCTAAATCAGTTCTTTATCCAATCAGATTGCTTAACTCCGCAGCGCTTTGGGATAGAGAAACACTTGATGTGTCAGTAAATATGATTTGTGCAAAGACAGGTCAAAGTTAAGGTTCCTGTTAGCATAAGATTAATTGGACAGAAGCCTGAATATTTAGGTAATGACCTTTCCTGAATAAAATTGTAAGGAGGACCATTACACATGTAATTTGAATAATAGCAAGTACATTTTTTATGCTCCCCCGTGGCGGAGGGGCATTAAGTTTTACCCTTGTCTGTCTGTCGTCCGTCCGTCGTCCCAAAGTTGGTTTCCGTTTCTAACTTTAGTTTGCCTCAACCAAATGTTCGAAACTTATACACAATGCTTATTACCATTAAATACAGATCGAGTTTGAATTTTGATGGCGTCACTTTTACCGTTGTAGAGTTATGCCCCTTTACTTGCTAAATTTTTCGTTTCTGTTCTCTAACTTCAGTTTGCCTCAACCAAATGTTATGAAACTTATACACAATGCTTATTACCACAATATACAGATCAAGTTTGAATTTTGGTGCTGTCACTTTTACTGTTCTAGAGTTATGCCCTTTACAAATGGAAAAATTGCTAAATTTTTCATTTTTTCTAAACGTATCAATTAAGTAATTTTTAAATTGGAGTTATCTTCCTTTGTCCATGATTGTAGTTGAATCAACTACAATCAATGCTTTATACAATGCAATGTTTAATTTTGTCTTCCACTGTAAATTATTTATATTGACTATAGCATCTTCTGCATGAAGAAGTAATTTGATAGAATTGAATACAGTACTAGCTGTGTATGGATTCCTACACTTTTTCAAATGCTTATACAAAGTGAGGAATTCAATTTTTTTAGTAATTTAAATCGGAGGTTTAATCAGGTTTTTCTGCAAACCAATATCCCTAAGCCAATAGCTTGTTTCAAAATTAGTTAAGACTTGTAAAAGCATTTTTAGATGGAAAAAAAATGGAATTTTATTGCAAACTTTTAGTGCTGATCAAGACTTATGTTACTGTTATATGTAAGTAATGATACCTTTTGCATTGTTAAGAGCTGAATTCTAATGTAAATCAATATAGTGCAGTCATTATACCCCAGCAAATATATCAGAATCACTTAGTCTGTCTGTCCATCCATCCGTCTGTCCATCCGTCTGTCCCCCTTCAAGTCTGACGCTCAACTGTGCAGATGCATCATGGGCTAGAAGGTGTCAAATACTGAAGTCAGGTCCAGCTCTTTACTTTTGTACCGTTACACTAAGGTTAACCAATCTTGGTATGCAGTTGCATCTTGGGCTGGAATGTGTCATATACCAGAGTCAGGTCACTCTGACCTTGACTTTGACCCCTATGATAGTAAAACATCGTCTGATTTGTGTCCTGTGCATAACTTTTGTACCGTAGAACTTAGGTTGACCAAACTTAGTATGCTGATGCATCATGGCATGGGGGTATGTTATATATATATATCAAAACCAGGTCACTCTCACCTTGACCCCTATGATATTAAAATATTGTCACATTTGTAATCAGGGCTTTTGTGAATCCACCATATTCTTTTTGTTTTAATACATTTATTTACGTGTACTTTTTAATACAGGTTATAATGGTGTATGGCAGAACAACAACAACAATGTCAAGATCACCAGTGATAGTGGTATTGCAGTGGCCACTAAAGTTGGATCATCATTGATCACATATGAAATATCTAGTGGTATAACAACATATACAGAGGTCAGTTACATTTACTTCAATAAAATGAAAAACACTGTAAATGTCAGAATGTCTTATATTGGTAAAGCCACACGGAAAATTGATTTTCATTCTTTTTATTTCACTAAATCAGTCGTCAGTTTTGTGCAGATAAGGCAACAGATTAAAGTGATAAATATTCCTTAAAACACCTATATATATATATTATCTATTGTTAACAATTTTATTTTCCAAAAACTTTCCTTTTTTTCATAAAAAATTATCTGAAATGAGTTTTTTTTTCTTGATAGAAAAAATCTTATTTCTAAGCCAATAGTTTGAAATAGTGTTTAACATAAATGAAATTAAAAAATCACCTACATTTTTTTCAAAATCCAGAAAGAAGGAAATGACAATGACAAATTCCTACTCATTTCAATTTAAGAAGCTTCTAGTTAGAATTGGACATTTCTTATAAACCACCCATTCTTGTAAGGATATATGTGGTTCCGAATTGTTTATCGGCATAATTTTAGAGTGTAGATGTACTTCTATAACCATGTGATTAACTGTAGAAATAATTTATTACAGGTAACAATAGAACCAATTAAATCAATAACATTTGAGACACCTTTAACCTTCCTTACCAATGTAAAGGGAAGATCAAGTAGATATTTTGTACCAGTCAGACTAGGGAATGGACTCCAAGGTAAGATATTAATACTTGGGGCAAATATTTAAAATGAGAGAAAGATCCTCAAAACTTTATTTAAAAAACTGTAAAAAGCAGGTTTTTGCTCATCCATTCTCTGTGAAATTGCCTCACACATACATAAAACTGGTGTATACAAAGATATTTTCTCCTTGATTGTATATTTATAGTATTCACTCATTATTTATTTCTGTAACACACAATTTATTTGTTAGCTATTTATTAAATTGATATTGAACTGACTAATTCCAAATTTAAGAAAATTTAACACATGTAAATGAATGCACCTCTTAATAAAGATGGGTTATATGATGATCATTGTGTTTAGCTGTTATTTTAGATGTAACATACTTATGATCCACACTTTGTTATCAAGGCTTCCTAACTAGTCTATTTTTGGACTTGTAGTAATAAAAAATCCCTTGTTAAATATTTTTGCTGCAATAGCACCTTTCATCAGTTCCTTTTCAAATTTATATGAAGGTTTCCACTCATCAATACCTCAGATGACTTTTAGTCGGAAAAATCTGAAATGGGGGGGCATTGTCTTGGGAGGGTGACATGTAAAAATATCCCATATTAACTATGTAGGGACGCTGGGTATGTGAGCCTGCTCACTAAAGGTTCTTTCATTCTGTGATAACTTGAGTTCAGTGCTTAAATAGATGCTGTCTTCTATTCATAGGTGATAATTGTTATAGTAGAGTGCTTGAAGAAGACTTTCATCCTGATTCCATTCCATTCAACTGTCAACTTAGCCTTACTGAACCTGGAAGTGAAATATCCATTGATGACCTTTTCTCTGTCTTCAGCATATTTGACAGTAAAACTGGTGAGATATAATAAATTGAATATAAGATTATCAAAACTACTTTGGCACCCGCTAACATGTTTAATCCCTCCACATTCTGTATGAGAAATAGGAAGTAAAATTTTGGTTGTAGAACATGGGTTATGGGTCACATGTGATTGTTTTCTTCATTTACTGTATGCAAAATGATTGAAAGAAAGAATGTTGGATGGGTTGGGAGTTGGATAGATCATTTCCTTCCCACTGAAATCAATGTTAATGGCACTGGTAATCTCGAATTTAGATTAGGACTGAAACTAACAAAAATTTATAATTATTGAAAAAAATATCACAAACATCTAAAAACATTTAAAAAATGATTACTGAATTCCTCAAAAAGGGTAACGCATGTACTAATATTTTGTTATTTAAGAAATTTTGTTCTCAATTTTTGGGTTAAATTTAGTTCTATCTTCCTTCTAGGACAATATGGTTGCCAGGTCGAGAAACAAGAAGCAGACAAGATGTCGCAGCAAATCAGTACAATGACTTCAAATATTCGTCTGCTTGTTAGAATTCCCTTCCAGGACGGTCAGTCGGAGGTCATTTCTGAATCCAAACAATTTGAAATTTACCCAGCATTCTTTGTACAAACTTCAGAGATTCATCTGTCTACAGTAGCAGCAGTGTATCCTATCAAAATATCAACTATACCTGCATTAGCAGGAAATATCAAGGTAATAAAATACAAAATACAATAAAACACTGGTGGTTTTTGTCTCGCCACAGATGTAGTTTAGGCATATAGATTCACAAATCATCAATGATAAATCACCATTTTATTACTACAGTATTATAATATGAGCTGCGTCAAATAGACCTTATGCATATGAATATCAAAACATCTGTTAATATAACCTATTTTGGGTTGAAAAAATCTCTATGAACAGTCTGTAACTGGGGGAAAATTAAGCTGTTATAAGAAAATCTACGAAAATTCATCTTTTATTTTGTATTTGAACGTTCCAAAATCAATCAAAGTCTTATAAATGTACATGTTTACGTGCACTTGCATATTAAAGATCGATTTCTAACTGACGCAGCTCATTTGATGAAGCACAGCTTATATAGTATTTTACACTTGAGTGACTTTGGTTAAGTTAGTTAGCATTTAGGGTCATATTTTAAAAACCTGTGGTCAATGTTGAGGTTTCACCCTGGTACTGGTCTCTTCCACCTATAAAATACCACCATAAAGCTACATATATATAGCAAGTATCATTATTGTATAAAAGAAAATAGCTCATCAACACTTGAATCAGCATGGCCTATATTTCCTGATAAAACAACTGTAGTTATGTTTCACATTGAAAAATCAATGTTATAGATAACCATTCATTCTTGTTATACTGTAAAACACTTATTGAATATATAGGTCATCATAACTTATTTTTTTAGCATGGTGACTAATCTAAAGTTTGTCATTTTGGTAAACCGAAGTACCAGCTTTTTTGCATAGCTATTTTATAGTGAGCTATAATGCTTGCTTATAATATGGATAGAATTCTTTAATTAGTTTAGTATTGATTTTTATGATTTGAAAGACTTTGGATGAATATTAATGAATGTTTGTTTATTTGCAGGCAGTGGTTAGTGATTCATTAATACTAGAATCTCTGAAACCAGAACAAGACACACAGTCTAAATCAGTTCTTTATCCAATCAGATTGCTTAACTCCGCAGCACTTTGGGATAGAGAAACACTTGATGTGTCAGTAAATATGATTTGTGCAAAGACAGGTCAAGAAGTTAAGGTTCCTGTTAGCATAAGATTAATTGGACAGAAGCCTGAATATTTAGGTAATGACCTTTCCTGAAAAAAATTGTAAGGAGGACCATTACACATGTAATTTGAATAATAACCGAAGTACATTTTTTTATGCTCCCGCCGTAGCGGAGGGGGTATTAAGTTTTACCCTTGTACGTCCGTCCGTACGTCCCAAAGTTGGTTTCCGTTTCTAACTTTAGTTTGCCTCAACCAAATGTTACGAAACTTATATACAATGCTTATTACCATTAAATACAGATCAAGTTTGAATTTTGATGGCGTCACTTTTACCGTTCTAGAGTTATGCCCCTTTACTTGCTAAATTTTTCGTTTCTGTTCTCTAACTTCAGTTTGCCTCAACCAAATGTTATGAAACTTATACACAATGCTTATTACCACAATATACAGATCAAGTTTGAATTTTGGTGGCGTCACTTTTACTGTTCTAGAGTTATGCCTTTTACAAATGGAAAAATTGCTAAATTTTTCATTTTTTTTCTAAAAGTATCAATTAAGTAATTTTTAAATTGGAGTTATCTTCCTTTGTCCATGATTATAGTTGAATCAACTACAATCAATGCTTTATACAATGCAATGTTTAATTTTGCCTTCCACTGTAAATTATTTATATTGACTATAGCATCTTCTGCATGAAGAAGAAATTTGATAGAATTTAATACAGTACTAGCTGTGTATGGATTCCTACACTTTTTCAAATGCTTTATACAAAGGGAGGGAATTCAATTTCTTTTTAGTAATCTAAATCGGAGGTTTAATCAGGTTTTTTTCTGCAAACCAATATCCCTAAGCCAATAGCTTGTTTCAAAATTAGTTAAGACTTGTGAAAGCATTTTTTAGATGGAAAAAAAAAATGGAAAATTATTAGTTTCCATTCTCTCACTTAAGTTTGACTTTACCAAATGTTATGAAACTTATACACAATGCATAACCACAAAACACAGATCAACTTGAATTTGGGTAGTGTTACTTCAACCATTATGGAGTTGCGCCCCTTTATAAATCATAAATTGCAAAATTTTTAGTTGCTGTTCTTTAACTTAAGTTTGTCCCAACAAAACATTATGAAACCTATACACAATATTTATTACCACAAAACTCAGATCAAGTACAAGTTTGGGTAGCATCACTTTTATCGTTCTTGAGTGATGTCCCTTAATAATGTTGTATGCAAGCGGGGGCATCATCTGTGTCCATGGGGACACATTCTCCATTTATTTGAAAGTATCATTCAACTCAAAATCAAATAAAACAGTAAGGAACAAAACTGTGTATTTAGTATAAATAAGAATTTTACAACAAAAGAAATTTATCTTTTCAAGAAAAAGAGTGAAAATTATTTTTTTCACTATCTTAATAATCAAATAGTTTAGTCTTTAATTAAACCAAGTACAATTCATTTGAAAGTGTCATTTGATCCCTTGCACCAGTACAAACATACAGTTTTTATTCCAACAGAAGAAGAATATACACAATAAGAAAAGTACTATAGCTTAATAATTGAAACCTCAACTCAACAAAAATCTTTGTCATCCATATTCATGTCTGTGTGCTTGTCCACAGCCAGTGCTTTGAAAAGGAATGGTCTATCTATCTTTGTATTTCCACACTCAGTCACAACTTTGACTATTACGTGCCTTAAATTGATGCAAAGTCATATAATTTGATGAACAAAGTATTGTGTTCAAAATGATGGTTATGTGAACTACCTTTGATTAAGTTTCCTCCTATTACCCACATACAAAATATTATGTGGTGTGCAACCCTCCCATACTTTTTTTCTGGAATAGCCCTTATTCAACAAAACATAAGAACTACAATGCTAGAAGCATTCTGTAAACACTCAAGATGATAAACAGCAATAAAATGGCTGTTTCTTTTGTTATTATAGTATTTCATGAGGTAGATTGGTATGGTACAGCAACACTATTTTCCTCTTTCTGATATGAATAAAACAGGATAAAAGGGAAATGTCTATTTCGACAGATAACCAAAAACAGAAGATAAACATATTTTTCTAATTATTATAGAAGATAAATATTTAATTATTTACAGATGATTATGGAGCACATAGAGGTTGGACAACTCTGATCAGACAGTTATTTAATAATTATCCTTACTGGTTATTTATGTTCTTCATGATTTTTACCACAGCATTACTTGCACTTCTAGGTAAGTCCTGATTATGTCATGATATTTACCACAGCATTACTGGCACTTTTAGGTAAGTCCTGATTTTGTCATGATATATATACCACAGCATTACTGGCACTTTTAGGTAAGTCCTGATTATGTCATGATATTTACCACAGCATTACTTGCACTTCTAGGTAAGTCCTGATTATGTCATGATATTTACCACAGCATTACTGGCACTTCTAGGTAAGTCCTGATTATGTCATGATATATATACCACAGTATTACTGGCACTTTTAGGTAAGTCCTGATTATGTCATGATATTTACCACAGCATTACTTGCACTTCTAGGAAGTCCTGATTATGTCATGATATTTACCACAGCATTACTGGCACTTCTAGGTAAGTCCTGATTATGTCATGATATTTACCACAGCATTACTGGCACTTCTAGGTAAGTCCTGATTATGTCATGATATTTACCACAGCATTACTTGCACTTCTAGGTAAGTCCTGATTATGTCATGATATTTACCACAGCATTACTGGCACTTCTAGGTAAGTCCTGATTATGTCATGATATTTGCCACAGCATTACTGGTACTTTTAGTTGAGTCCTGATTATGTCATGAAATTTACCACAGCATTACTTGCACTTCTAGGTAAGTCCTGATTATGTCATGATATTTACCACAGCATTACTGGCACTTCTAGGTAAGTCCTGATTATGTCATGATATTTGCCACAGCATTACTGGTACTTTTAGTTGAGTCCTGATTATGTCATGAAATTTACCACAGCATTACTTGCACTTCTAGGTAAGTCCTGATTATGTCATGATATTTACCACAGCATTACTTGCACTTCTAGGTAAGTCCTGATTATGTGGATGTTAAGTTTTGTTTGTATTCACCTGACTCAGACTATTGAATTTGGTTGACAGATACAGTGAATTCATTATTATTCATGGGATACCAATTTTCGTGGATTTCATGGGTAAAGATTAACCACAAATTTAAATGTTAAACGAACTACAAATTTTCTGTAAGCTTGTATTCAGACTATGGCAAAACCACAAAATCAAATATTCACAAAAATACATTTTTTCCTCAATTTATGAAATATGGTGACCACCAAAATATATGAATCCACAGTAAAGGATAATTATAACACTTGGCGAACAAAGTTTTGATGATACATAGGAATGCATGTGTTCTATCTGTCCATGTACCATTTAAGCAAGACTTCTCCTTAAGACCTGTACAGATGTTTAAGAAACTTTACACACAACCTGAGGGTGTTAATAACTGAATTTATCCTAGTGCTACATGTTAAAAGGAGATATTTGATTTTAATTACTTCAATGTTGCAGCATGTAATATTAGCCAACACTAAACCTCAACTCAACAAAATCTTTGTCATCCATATTCATGTCTGTGTGCTTGTCCACAGCCAGTGCTGAAAAGGAATGGTCTATCTATCTTTGTATTTCCACACTCAGTCACAACTTTGACTATTACGTGCCTTAAATTGATGCAAAGTCATATAATTTGATGAACAAAGTATTGTGTTCAAAATGATGGTTATGTGAACTACCTTTGATTAAGTTTCCTCCTATTACCCACATACAAAATATTATGTGGTGTGCAACCCTCCCATACTTTTTTTCTGGAATAGCCCTTATTCAACAAAACATAAGAACTACAATGCTAGAAGCATTCTGTAAACACTCAAGATGATAAACAGCAATAAAAGGGCTGTTTCTTTTGTTATTTATAGTATTTCATGAGGTAGATTGGTATGGTACAGCAACACTATTTTCCTCTTTCTGATATGAATAAAACAGGATAAAAGGGAAATGTCTATTTCGACAGATAACCAAAAACAGAAGATAAACATATTTTTCTAATTATTATAGAAGATAAATATTTAATTATTTACAGATGATTATGGAGCACATAGAGGTTGGACAACTCTGATCAGACAGTTATTTAATAATTATCCTTACTGGTTATTTATGTTCTTCATGATTTTTACCACAGCATTACTTGCACTTCTAGGTAAGTCCTGATTATGTCATGATATTTACCACAGCATTACTGGCACTTTTAGGTAAGTCCTGATTATGTCATGATATATATACCACAGCATTACTGGCACTTTTAGGTAAGTCCTGATTATGTCATGATATTTACCACAGCATTACTTGCACTTCTAGGGAAGTCCTGATTATGTCATGATATTTACCACAGCATTACTGGCACTTCTAGGGAAGTCCTGATTATGTCATGATATTTACCACAGCATTACTGGCACTTCTAGGTAAGTCCTGATTATGTCATGATATTTACCACAGCATTACTTGCACTTCTAGGTAAGTCCTGATTATGTCATGATATTTACCACAGCATTACTGGCACTTCTAGGTAAGTCCTGATTATGTCATGATATTTGCCACAGCATTACTGGTACTTTTAGGTAAGTCCTGATTATGTCATGAAATTTACCACAGCATTACTGGCACTTCTAGGTAAGTCCTGATTATGTCATGATATTTACCACAGCATTACTTGCACTTCTAGGTAAGTCCTGATTATGTGGATGTTAAGTTTTGTTTGTATTCACCTGACTCAGACTATTGAATTTGGTTGACAGATACAGTGAATTCATTATTATTCATGGGATACCAATTTTCGTGGATTTCATGGGTAAAGATTAACCACAAATTTAAATGTTAAACGAACTACAAATTTTCTGTAAGCTTGTATTCAGACTATGGCAAAACCACAAAATCAAATATTCACAAAAATACATTTTTTCCTCAATTTATGAAATATGGTGACCACCAAAATATATGAATCCACAGTAAAGGATAATTATAACACTTGGCGAACAAAGTTTTGATGATACATAGGAATGCATGTGTTCTATCTGTCCATGTACCATTTAAGCAAGACTTCTCCTTAAGACCTGTACAGATGTTTAAGAAACTTTACACACAACCTGAGGGTGTTAACTGAATTTATCCTAGTGCTACATGTTAAAAGGGAGATATTTGATTTTAATTACTTCAGTGTTGCAGCATGTAATATTAGCCACTCATAAGTGCAACTCCTCAACATCTAAATGGATATTGGTAAAACTGAATACTACCTGAAGATGTGCATATAAATAAATATAATCCTGGTCCAATGTGTTTAAACAGAGATACTCTATTTGTACTCTTTTTACATGTACCTATTTTCAGGAATTTTATATTGGCGATGAGATCGTGTGTATAAAATTTTGTGTTCTTTTTTTGCATGTAGTGAATATGAGTTCCAATTTCAATTTTTACAATATAGTACAGATCAATGTTACTGTTAATAAAATAACAATGATTATCCAAGCATCAAAAACAGTGGTCTGTAAGATATAGTTTGAGGTATTTTCAGATGAGAATGTTAATTACACGAAATAACTTTTTTTGGCTTGGGTAATTATTTGTTATGTGTTGTCCTTTAATCCTAAATTGATTATTTTTTTTGCATTGATCACTGGTGTTGTTTTAATGGTTTCACAGTTCAATTGAAGTCATGCAAGGGATCATTTTTGTTGTTGTCCATATTACTCTTTCTAATCCTAAACTACTTAAACAGGTTGACAAAATTAAACCAAATTTACACAGATTTTTTTATGCAGTTGTGCTTATATAATTTTGATAGCTCAGACAACGCACACCTTGTTTTAAAGACTCACTCATTTTCGTACAAATTATAATCAGTCATCATGGCCAAAATTGTCAACAGACTCCTTTTAGAAGTTATTTCCTCTGAGTGATGATTATTATCCATTTTTTGCGTTTTTGTCAAAAAGGAAAAAAAGAAAAATAATTTTGTACCAGGAGAGCAATTCATGCTCTTGGGAGCCTCTTGTTGTTATGGGATAATTGTTGAATTTGGTATACATTTTGTACATGTACATATGAAGTTTATTTGATATATTCCAGGTTTTCATTATCTATTTGGAAAAAAATACACAGCTGTTCCAAATGCAGTATTTATGCCTGGACCAGCTGGGGCTTCCTCACCTTACAACATACAAAATTTATCAGGTAAAGTTTTATTCATGTATACTGTACAAAATATATCATATAGGTGATTAGACACTTATACTGTTCAGGGTATAATTAGTTATGCACTACAGGTCTACACACTTACAGGAGCTGTTCACTGCTCTGCAACTCATTTTACAAAAAAATCTTACGAGAAAAAAATACAATACGTGTAAGTCATGAACATTTCAGTATAACTTACAATCAATTATTGTCATAAGATTTTTTGTGGAAAGAGCCCCTGGCCTTTGGATAGTCCGCAACAAAAGCATCTCCAGGGTCAATTTTTGTAGCTAATTTAAAATATTTTAATCATGGGGATCCTTTTAAGACATGCATTACCTCTTGTTATGCCTATACATGTATATGAAATTAGTTCATGCATACAAGATAAATTATAAGTAAAATTATTGAACAAAGATTTCTTTATCATCATGGTAATTAACAATTTGAAAAGCCTGCATAACTATAATGGCAGCTTACAGAACATCATTATAAAATTAAGAAGATGTTGTATGATTTCCAATGAGACAACTATCCACCAGAGACATACTGATGTAGATGTAAGCAACTTAAGGTCACCAATAGGCTTCAACAATGAGCAAAACCCATACATCATACAAGAAGTAAAGCTATTAAATGCACTGAAATAAGTAAAATGTAAACAAGAAAACCAACTAATGTATGTACAAATCAATAAACAAAAAACAATTATGATAGACAGAGAACAACAACAACCACTGAATTACAGGCTCATGACTTGGGACAGGGACATATAGAATGTGGCGGAATTAAACATGTTTTCAAGCGCTCAACCCTCCCTTGTAACTGGGACAGTGGTGTAAAAGCACAGCATCAGAACAAATTATTAAAATCAGTTGAAAAAGGCTCAACTAGGTTTTTTTTTACACTTTAACACTTAAAACCTTTTAACCTGAAAAAAAAAAATAAATAAAATTGTCAATTTCAATTTGAAAAGTTATTAAACATCATGTAGACCTACTGATAGATAGACATAGTATTTTTGCAATTAACATTTAAACTTAAATTTCTTTTTCAAACCTTTATGGAGTTTTAAAGAAAAATGGACTTAGTTTTAGGTAGTCAACTTAACACTTTTACACTGACTGCAGTAGTTATAGGCAAGACACACAGTACCTCTGAAAGGTTTACAATTTTTCATATATTATGTCTAAAAAATAGAAATTTTAGTTATCTATTATTTTCCAATCACAAATATCTGTTAATAATGATGTTAAAAATTCATAGATTAAAGAAAATCTCAGGTCTCAATCAATATTAATGAAATTAAGACGCATACCATTTCTTAAACATGATATCACTGAATTTGTTTTATTGCAGGTTCACCGCCAGCGTATTCACCATCTAAATCACAATCACCATACCTCTGGTCACCAGGTTATCATCCTCAGGATGGGTCCAGTCCTGGACGACGGAGATCACCACCATACATGAACAGACCTATCTCACCCATGTGATGAATATCTTTCATAGGAATAATGCTCATATTATGTACAAATGAAAGTGATTTGCAGTTTCAGTAATGAACATAGTGCAAGTTAAAGTTGTCAGGAAAATGCAAGCATGAAGTCAAAAGTCTCAAAATCATGAAAAAAACTTGCAACTTTTCATCTTCTATGTAACTGAAGTATTTTTGGAGAAAGACCTTATCGCTATTTGTGCAGCTGGGACACTTGAACTATTAACGTCATACAACAATCACTTTTGCATTGTAGCGTCGGACATTTTCTTTTGTGACATCAAAATTTTATGGTAACGTTTGCAATGTCCAGTAATGGCAGACAAATAGCGATAAGGTGTATTGTTTTGAGGTGAAGGATGAAGATGGATTTTATGGGTTTACTGGATTTGGTTTGGGTTTTTTTTAGGGGGTGGGGACTTTGAAGTAAGATTACATAGAATTTGGTATACCATGCTTTTTTTAAACAAACCAATTCAAGACATGTAATGATAATAAGTTTATTACTTTACATATGTGTTTTTTGTTTGACATGAATTATTTTCAAAACTACACAGGAAGATTTAGTAAGGATATTTTTTAAAGGATATACAAGTGTGAAAGTGTAACCGTGTAGATAATTTGTTGGTGAATTTGATGTCCGACCAATCTGAATTAATTAAAGAAATATAATATTTGAGCATTTGATGAAGAGAAAATGGTTTTATCATGTGTTCACAATAAATGTCTTTAATTTCAGTAAAGACAGTATGTCAACATTTTGTTTAAATTTCATATGAAATAATTAGAACTGAATTGAAATACCTAGTCACAGCCATCCTTTGTTTTCAGCATTTATAACCAGAACGCAAAATGTATGCAATATGTACATAAAATGGTCCTTCTAAATGACAGTGTTCTCCTCAGGGCCTTTTAGCATCATTGTATAAATGTGAATCTTTCTGAAATAATATTCTAATAGATTGTGTTTTGGATGTGATGTTAGAATTTCTAGAAACATGATGGTATTTCAAATTTCCCTGTTTATCAGGATGCTATATGATGTTTGAGGGGTGAACACTGTTTCAATATGAAGATAAATTTCACCTTTTCAAGCTTTTCAATATTTGATTTTAAGTAATTATATTTCAAATTAATCAATTGAAGACCACCATACACAATTATTTCATAATAAACACAATTGGGACAATTTTGATCCAGGTTATGGAAATTTAACAATATTTTCCACTCGGTCCCCCTTTGTTCTCCCATCAGGATGGGATTTGTGATGTTGTGAAAAATTTCTTATCAGTTATTATTATACAAATGTGTACTTGTGTGTAAGACTTGAATGGCCTTAGTTATTAAGCTGTAAATTTCCAATTTTATATTATCTTGAAATCGATTTCATGCCAAAAAGTTATTTTGGTTTTATGTTTGATAAAATTGCTCAATCATTTTGATAATTTGTACTAAGTCTAGTTAAATATGCATTGTTCAAATTGCACCTTTGACTGAGAATAGTTTTGTTATCTCCCCTGAATGAAGTCATATCAGTGAGACATAGATGTGGTTTTTTCACTATTTTTCTTATTTGTTTTTAGTTTTAACTACTTGGTATCTGTAGTGAAATGCTGATTTGTTGATACATTCCATCAGGATTTTTTTTTTAGATGAATGGATCCATCACTGTTTAAAAACTAGTCTAACTTTCATTTCTATTATTTCTTTGAAATGACTGTTCAGTTCTTTTTTTTTTTTTTAATTTATCTGTGTTGCAAACAAGGTCCTCATATGGTTCTGATTGGATAACAATTTCAAAAATGTAGTCTCCAGAAGAAAATCGATATATCCACCCAGCAAACAAGCAAGCTGAACTTTAAAGTTGTTCTTCATCATGTAGGGGCCTTGGTGGCCGAGTGGTTTAAGTAGTTTACCTACCGTATCACTAGCCTGTCAACACTGAGGTTGTCAGTTGGAACCCTGCACATGGCAGGTCTTTTCCACTCCAATCTTACTGGGACTAGGATTGTCAGTTTTCCTGCCAAGGGTCATGGTTCTCTATTGGGACTCCGACTTCCTCCACCACATTATAGTTAATAGTATTGAAAGTCGCATTTAACAATATTTTATCATGTTTATTCAAACTATCAGCTAGATATCTTTGGAATAAAATACAATATAGTGATTATTTTTGTGATTTATATCTTGTCTATATGAACTCATAATTCATATTCTGACAGCATATTTGAATATAGCAATTTGTAACTTCTCTAGGTTAATCTCTTTTTTGTCTTTTTTTTTTCAACAATGACATAAAAAGATGTACTGTTTTCCTGCCAAGGGTCATGGTTCTCTATTGGGACTCCGACTTCCTCCACCAATTAAAACTTGACCACCACATTATAGTTAATAGTATTATAAGTCGCATTTAACAATATTTTATCATGTTTATTCAAACTATCAGCTAGATATCTTTGGAATAAAATACAATATAGTGATTATTTTTGTGATTTATATCTTGTCTATATGAACTCATAATTCATATTCTGACAGCATATTTGAATATAGCAATTTGTAACTTCTCTAGGTTAATCTCTTTTTTGTCTTTTTTTTCAACAATGACATAAAAAGATGTACTTAATAACTTTTATATTTATTGTTCAGTGAGCTATTAGGATTATTTAAGGAAAAAATTATGAGAGAGTTGGCCACCACATGATATTTTTTTATCTGTGGGTAATAGAGGTGGAAACTTATTACGTTTTTTCCTGAAATAGCCATTAAATAAATAGAATATATTGGTATGTAATATATCACAAGAAAAAGACTAAGCTAACTTGTTAAGAGTTCACCACATTATTTTAATTTCAAGATCTACCTATGTTATTCCAGGTTTTTGTGCATAATATTTTATTTAAATGTACTAATTGCAAAGGTAATATTGCAAGACTTCTTTTGTTTTCCTTCTTAAAGAAAGATGACATTGTTATACAGTAAATAATTTTATTTTACTATGGTGGTTTGATATATTTCCTCAAAGATGTTTTTTGAACCAATTCTAGTGAATGTATTGCCAATTATTTTTTTTCATGTTCTAATTGAATATAACTTTGCTATAATATCATTATTGTTTTATATCATTTGTTTTTTGTCATCACTTCTTTGAACATAAATGAATTTTTTTTTGTGTTTTCCACATGTTTTTCCACATGTTTAGTGTTTACACACTTATGACTTGTATGCCTTTTTTAAATAAATATATTTCCTGGCAGTCCAGGAACAAATGTGATTATTTTTGTCTCTTCTGCACTGAAAAGCCAAGAAAGAGTTATTCTGAGGCAGTTTCATCAATTGATTTATTTTATGATAAGTAAAGTGGGCCTCGGTGGCCAAGTGGTCTAAGAAGTCCAGCTACTTATCACTAGCCTGTCAACACTGAGGTTGTGAGGTGTGTTGGACTCCAATCTTAATTGACTAGGATAGTCAGTTTTCTTACTGAAGATTGGCGGTTCTCTCCAGGCACTTTGGCTTCCTCCACCAGCAAAAACTGGTCACCCGAAAATAGCCAACAGTGCTGAAAGTTAAATACCAATCAATCAGTTAATCGATGATCAGTTAATTGCAAGTGTAACATTACCTTTTGATAAGTAAGTTAGATTTTGTATTTAGAACTTCTTATTTCCATGAATATGATTTAGCCAGTCATTGTCAATACTTTTCTTATGCCCTGTCGTCACCGGAGGGATTAAGTGTTACCCTTGTCTGTCTGTCCGTACGTCCCAAAATTGCTTTCCGTTCTCTAATTTTAGTTTGCCTCAACCAAATGTTATGAAACTTATAAACAATGCTTATTACCATGAAATGCAAATCAAGTTCAAATTTGTGGCATCACTTTTACCGTTCTCGAGCCCCTTTATAACTTTATATGCAAAGGGGGGAATCATCTGTGTCCCATGGACACATTCTCCATTTATTTGTGCTGTAACACCTCTGTCCCAGTTAAGGGGGAGGGTTGAGCACTCACAATTATGTTTAACCTCGCCACATTCTTAATGTGTCTGTCCCAAGTAAGGACCCTGTAATTCAGTGGTAGATTTTGGTTGCTGTCTGTTTTATTTGTTTTTCGTTTGTATTTTTTAACATAAATCAAGCCAATGGTTTCACATTTTGTTATGCTGGTGACAATTGTAGCTTACTGTACAGTATGGGTTTTTCACATTGTTGAAGGCAGTGCAGTACCCTATAGTTGTTGAAATCCTTTAACCCATGGTGGATAGTTGTCTCATTGGCAATCACACCACATCTTATTTTTAGCTCACCTGGCCTAAAAGGCCAAGTAAACTTTGCCATACCTTTTTCTCCTTTGTCCCATCTAATTTTTTTCAAAGATCCTCTCCTCTGAAACCACTGGATCAATTTCAACCAAACTTGGGTTGAATAATGCTTAGGGTATTTTGTATAAAGTTTGTGTTTTTATGCCCCCGCCGTAGGCAAGTGTTACCCTTTACTGTCCTTCCTTCTGTGTGTCCCATTTTTGTTTCCGCACTCTTAACTTAAGTTTTTTCCTCCAAATTTTATGAAACTCATACACATTGCTTAAAACCATAACTTGCAGACAGAATTTGTATTTGGGCAGTAAGCCACTTACTCTTCTAGAGTTATGCCCCTTTATAACTTGTAAAATTGCAATTTTGTTCGTTTCCGCACCTATACTTAAGTTTGCCTCATCCAAATTTTATGAAACTCCTACACAATGCTAAGAAACCAAACCTCGCAGACAGAGTCCGAATTTGGGCAGTGAGTCACTAACTATACATGTTCTATAGTTATGCCCCTTTATAACTAGGAATATTGCAAATTTTTCAGTTTCTGCACTCTAACTTAAGTTCGTCTCATCCAAATTTTATGAATCTCATACACAATGCTAGTTACCAAAACACAGACAGAGTTTGAATATGGACAGTGAGTCATTTACTGTTCTAGAGTTATGTCCCTTTTTAACTTGCTTTAAAATTGCAAAGCTTGAGCGGGGGCATTCATGTCCTCACCTACATTCTTTTTATTTTATTCTTGTAAATCAAGAAACATGATCTTCATGGCTAAAAATAGAATATATGAATTGGTACAGATTTTTGGCATATATCTCAAAAATTAAAGCAGTTAAAGCAAAACTGACATGGTTAACATGATAAGCATGTTAAGATTTATCTGCCACGATATTGTCAATCGACCTCTTATAGTAGTTATTGCACTTGTTTGGCATTTTCTAACCATTGTTTCAAAAACTACATAATCTCACAAAATATGAAGTTGTTTTTTGGGTGAGCATATACTTTTCCAATGAAAAATTTACCTTCAAGTTGATGTGAAACAAGGAAAATCAAAATTTTACAAAATATTCAAATTCAATCATGGTGACTCGATATGTGAAATTTGTTTTTATTTACTAGAGACCTTGTTTCATTAGTATAGATTTGAAAACAAGTACAGTCACTTTTTTGGGGAAAGACGGCTTCAAGCCGTCAATCCCCTATGTGGTTGACCAGACTGACATCCCCTCACGTCATTCATTTTGTTTTTATAGTGTGGAAAACACCCCAAAAAATCTTACTGAGATTGATGAGAAGGAGACACACAAATGCATAGATTGACTTTAAACACTTTTAACACATTTCCTTCTGTTTCTCACGAAATTATCGTATCTTCAGCTCTCCTTACACTATTTACGTTTCTTTTACAATCCAGAAAAATCAGAATGACGAGATATTCTAAATATATCCAACCTACATTATAGTGACGTCATTGTTGGAATGCCACACTACGTAGAAGCAGGGATATCCTTTACTGATTATTTAAATCATTCTCAGAGTTCGTGTACTAATTTAAAATTGGTATTTGTTCAATTTGAACATAGTAATGTTTGCTATAGATGATTCAAACATCAACATGCAATGCTTTAATTTGTAGGTCAACTTGTAACTTTCACAGTAAACAATGGCCGTGGGGATACATGAGATTGGGGAGAGAAACAACAGTTTTCATATTTTCTGTAAAATTCTGTTTTGAGAATCTTCCTCCAATACAGGAGCACCTCAATTGATGAGTAATAATCCATAAAAATAAAAGTTAATGTATCAGAACACTTAAAATGTGACATTTAGTATATGATTAATAGTCTTCCATTAAAACTAAATTTTGTGTACCAACATAATCATTGTAACGGTAAAAAAAAAATAATTAAAATGTTGCATTTTGTAGTTTAAACCTATTTATTCATGAAATTTACAAATATATCAAAATGTATGATTTGGAAACAAGCTTCACACAGTTTACATCAATCATATTGGTTTTATTAGTACCTTTATCCCTGTGATGAGAGTTGTAACTGGGACCTTTATCAATGGAAATTTAAAACTGAATAGATTTTCAGTCCTCACTTTCTTGAGAAAAAAATAAAAATCTTAGAGTACTGTCACAAAAAGGAAAATGGCCCTAGCCTGCAGTTCAGTGGTACACAATTAAAATTTCAAAAATATTGTAGTAGTTGTTAAATGAGAGAATTCAGTTGAATTTTAGATAATTAACTTTCAACTTTAATCGAATGTTTTGATTTAGAAGATGCAGATCTCTTCCATTGGTCCAAATTGAATCCTTAACTAAGGAAATGAAATTACATTACACAATAATTGATTTCAATATTGTCAATCTTTCTACATATTCTAGGTGTTCTTTTTTTCATTATTTATATGAAGACTATCAAAAGATACACCCCCCTCCCCCCGGCCCCCCAAAAAAAGAAACAATGGCCGTCTTTCCCCTCAGAGCTCTTCAGCTCTTTATAAGGGCCTTATTGCCCCTACTCCTTTGGTCTTCATTGCTTACATCTTGCTAGATGTTGTCAGTCCTTCAGTGTTATTTTAAAGTTCCACTGAATTGCATTATTGATACTTCTACAAAGGGATATTATTACAAAGATGCAGGGAATTAAAGTGTAAGGGTTCTGGAGCCCAGGTTCATGAATACAGAATTTGGTTCAGATAAAGGGTCTTCTGTGGCATTTAGATTGAAATATATGCAATTTGCAGTATAAGCCGTTATGGCTATGTGAAAAGAAAAACATTTGTTCTGGTCAATGATGGCATACATATAAAAAATTTCTCACGCATTTGTTGGGAATTAAAAAGACTGAAATAAAATTTGAATTTCTGATAGTAAACTTGAATAATGTTCCATTTGGCAAATTTTATACAGTTTTAACACTTACTTATATAATAATAACATTAGAAAAGATGCTATTCAGGGTCCTAATACTCTTATTAAGAGGTAAAAATAGGATTAAACTTAAATTTAATTTCAACATATTCTATTTAATTAAGCAAAATGAATTAGACACAAGTACATGGTAATGTATGTAAAAACTTCTTGTTTCAATACCAGTAAGTCTCAGTCATTACAACTGAATAGAGTGCCAGTGACTCATTTCACAAAAAAATTTTTACCATATTATGAGAAAAAATACTCGTAAGTGTAACACAATGCCGGTTAGAACATTATTTAATTACATAACGCGTAAGTGCAACACAATGCCGGTTAGAACATTATTTAATTACATAACGGCAAAGTTGTAATGCATTAACAGATTATACAGGTGGTGTTACAATTATTTTGTCAATCATAATAAAATAACCTTTGGACAATTTATCGTATGTGAATAAAACAATTACAGAATTATAAAAGTGACCATTGACAAAACATAAGTGCATATTACTACATAAGTCATTAACATTTCAGTATTAAACTTATGATTAATTTTTTTCATAAATTTTTTTTATAAGAGTTCCTGGTTATCATGCTACTCCATGTAACTGCTGGTCAGCTAAAGATGGACAATTTATTTGTATTATATTACTAAATGCAGCAAACATTCAACGCCATACAGTACTGTAATTATTTTGCCTACAGTCTGTTGCTGGTTCACTTTGGTCTATTTTCAGTTTTGGATAAAAATAATTTGTTTTTAACCCTGAGAAAAAAATTTGTTTGTTTCACCTCAGCTGCCACTATATGTAATGCTGAAATTGAAAGAAAAAATTGTGTTTCGACTTGTCGCCAAAATAGATTGTTTTTTCGCCAAAGGCGAAAAAAAAGTTTGTCGGGAAAAAATCCATAGCCCCCCAGAAAATCAAATGGTTGCTGCCTTAAGGGTCAATGTCTAAAAATTATCAAGTCCTTCTAGAAATTGCATATTTTTCAAATTTCTTGATCAGCAATTATATATATATATTACTATAGAATACATTTAACCTTATGCCAGTACTAGGTTGTTATTGCTTTTTGAATATTTATTTTCATTGAACTATAACATAATTGGTCTTGTCTATTCTTTAAAATTTTAATTTTTGTGATTAGTTGTGTATTATATATAAAAGCTACATATAGTTGCCATTTGTTGATAGACCTCTTATTGGCAGTCAAATCACAGATCTCTAATGGCGTCTTTCCCTCAGAGCTCTTCAGCTCTTTATAAGGGCCTTATTGCCCCTACTCCTTTGGTCTTCATTGCTTACATCTTGCTAGATATTGTCAGTCCTTCAGTGTTATTTTAAAGTTCCACTGAATTGCATTATTGATACTTCAACAAAGGGATATTATTACAAAGATTCAGGGAATTAAAGTGTTATGGTTCTGGAGCCCTGGTTCATGAATACAAAATTTGGTTCAGATAAAGATTTAGATTGAAATATATGCAATTTGCAGTATAAGCCGTTATGGCTATGTTAAAAGAAAAACATTTGTTCTGGTCAATGATGGCATACATATAAAAATTTCTCACGCATTTGTTGGGAATTAAAAAGACTGAAATAAAATTTGAATTTCTGATAGTAAACTTGAATAATGTTCCATTTGGCAAATTTTATACAGATTTTAACACTTACTTATATAATAATAACATTAGAAAAGATGCTATTCAGGGTCCTAATACTCTTATTAAGAGGTAAAAATAGGATTAAACTTAAATTTAATTTCAACATATTCTATTTAATTAAGCAAAATGAATAAGACACAAGTACATGGTAATGTATGTAAAAACTTCTTGTTTCAATACCAGTAAGTCTCAGTCATTACAACTGAATAGAGTGCCAGTGACTCATTTCACAAAAAAATGTTTACCATAATATGAAAAAATACTCGTAAGTGTAACACAATGCCGGTTAGAACATTATTTAATTACATAACGGCGTAAGTGCAACACAATGCCGGTTAGAACATTATTTAATTACATAACAGCAAAGGTGTAATGCATTAACAGATTATACAGGTGGTGTTACAATTATTTTGTCAATCATAGTAAAATAACCTTTGGACAATTTATCGTATGTGAATAAAACAATTACAGAATTATAAAAGTGACCATTGACAAAACATAAGTGCATATTACTACATAAGTCATTAACATTTCAGTATTAAACTTATGATTAATTTTTTTTCGTAAATTTTTTTTTATAAGAGTTCCTGGTTATCATGCTACTCCATGTAACTGCTGGTCAGCTATAGATGGACAATTTATTTGTATTATATTACTAAATGCAGCAAACATTCAACGCCATACAGTACTGTAATTATTTTGCCTACAGTCTGTTGCTGGTTCACTTTGGTCTACCCTTATGGAAAAATAAGGCTTCTTGCAAATATTTGCGGCAATGTTGCTGCAAATATTTGCGCAATATTGCTGCAAATATTCGTTTTAGTATGCAAATTAGTTTTCTTGCAAACAGTTGCTGCAACATTGCCGCAACAAATTGCGGCAATATTGCGGCAAATGTTTGCGAAAATCAGTAGCTGTAATTGTTGCAGCAATATTGCGGCAAATTCATTAGCTGCAATGTTGCAGCAATATTGCAGGAAAATTAATTTCTTGCAATATTGCAGCAACATTGCAGCAAATCTTTCAACAATTTCAGTTGAAAATTAGGAATTAAAACTAAGCATTTAAAAAATATGATTTAATAATAAAACAAATTTTCTCTGTCCTCTATAGGTTGTCGTGTTACGTCTGTGTATCTTTTAGTTCCGTTTCTCTGTACTCACTGTCCTTAAAGTTGAATTTTCTGATTTCAAATACTGTAAAATAAAAGTTGAAGAATTTAGCATATATAAAAGAATAACTAAACATTATAAAGATATAAGTTACTACTATATATTGTAAATTCTGAACTTTTAGAATGAAAATAAATCTTAATAAAAGATAATTACAGAGCAATTTTTCCAGTATTTGTTTCACTTAGGCAGCAACCATTTGATTTCCTAGGGGGCTATGGATTTTTTGAAAAAAGTTTGTTTCAGTTTTGGATAAAAATAATTTGTTTTAACCCTGAGAAAAAAATTTGTTTGTTTCACCCTCAGCTGCCACTATATGTAATGCTGAAATTGAAAGAAAAAATTGTTTTCGACTTGTCGCCAAAAATAGATTGTTTTTCGCCAAAGGCGAAAAAAAAGTTTGTCGGAAAAAAATCCATAGCCCCAGAAAATCAAATGGTTGCTGCCTTAAAGGTCAATGTCTAAAAATTATCAAGTCCTTCTAGAAATTGCATATTTTCAAATTTCTTGATCAGCAATTAATATATATATATTACTATAGAATACATTTAACCTTATGCCAGTACTAGGTTGTTATTGCTTTTTGAATATTTATTTTCATTGAACTATAACATAATTGGTCTTGTCTATTCTTTAAAATTTTAATTTTTGTGATTAGTTGTGTATTATATATAAAAGCTACATATAGTTGCCATTTGTTGATAGACCTCTTATTGGCAGTCAAATCACAGATCTCTTATTTAATACCAAACTGCTTTTATTAGAAGATTTCTTGTTTTAATTTAAGTAATGTACTTTCTAAAACATATAGTTTTAAAAGTTTTAAAAAAATCTCCTGTCTTACACAATTTCAATAATATTCATGTGCATAAATCTATTGTCTAATACTTTTGTCAACTCTATTAAGTTAAGAAGACTCTTTAAATATCACTATTTTGAACTGTAAGAGCATGCACTTATGCAAATGGTGGACATTCTACTCCATTGTAACTTACCAAAAGATGTTATCCAAATTATGTGTAAACACCAATCTTCCTAAATCCAAGTCATGTCAACTGAAGGCTATCATCTGCACTATCCAGTGTCAATAGAATTAATTGGAACTTTTGGATCTAAATCCATTGTAAAATTCATATTACTTTGTTCATGATAGACGACATCTTTGTTTGTTGTATGCATGTTCATGTCCAGTTCAAATTTTGAATATGCTGATCAAGGTTGCTTAGGTATTGTGACAGTGTGATCCCTTTGAAATTTGCCTCTAATTATAAATATCAATTGCCTAAATCTTGAATATTTGTTATTTATTATAATAAAAAATAATTATATATATATTTTTTATCTTTAATGTTATAATGGAAATATATACAAAGAAGAAATGCTCTACCCTTAATTTGGCCTCAAACTCTATGTACATTAATTTATGGTACTTCCTGTCTTTGCCACTACACAGAGATAAATGAAACCAGATGGCACATTACATTTCTATCACCAGCTCATATTACTAATTGAGATGAGAAGGGTCTGCATGCAGTCTTAAACTGGATACAGGTGGGTGTATAGCAATAGACCACTGAGGGTCCTGTATCTTAGGTTATTGTACAAATGGTTATTCCAGCTGTTGAAAAAAAAATAGAGTTTTTTTATGGCCCCGCAACAAAGTTGTCAGGGCCATATAGTTTTACCCTTATCTGTCATTCTGTCATTCAGTCATTCCGTCATTCTGCAACAAACAGTTTAACAGACTTTTTTTCTAAACGCCTTCACATATTGAGCTAATTTGAAGTATGTGAGTCTACTATGATGAGTTACAGATCGAATTTTATGTTTGGTTCCACTCCGCTGGTTTTTACCGAAATTACTGGCTTTAGACTTTGAAAATTTCATGAAAATAGCAGTTATATGGACTTTTTTTCTAAAGGCCTTAACATATTGAGCTAATTTGAAGTATGTGAGTCTACTATGATGAGTTACAGATCGAATTTTATGTTTGGTTCCACTCAGCTGGTTTTGCTTACTGGCTTTAGACTTTGAAAATTTCATGAAAATAGCAGTTATATGGACTTTTTTCTAAAGGCCTTAACATATTGAGCTGATTTTAGTAGGTGAGACTACTATGATGAGTTACAGATCAATTTTATGTTTGGTTCCTCTCCATGGATTTTTACTGAAATAAGGGACTTTGGACTTTGAAAATATTGTGAAAATAACAGTTATATTGACTTTTTTTCTAAACTTCATCAGTTATTGAGCTGATTTTTAGTATGTGAGTCAACAATGATGAGTTGCAGATCAAGTTTACATTTGGTTCTGCTCCATTGATTTTTGCTGAAATTACCAGCTTTGGACTTTGAAAATTTGTGAAAATAACAGTTAGACAGATTTTTTTTCTAAACGCCTTTACTTATTGAGCTGATTTTTAGTATGTGAGTTTATTATGATGAGTTACAGATTGAGTTTACATTTGGTTCTGCTCCATTGATTTTTAGTGAAATTTGGGGCTTTGGACTTTGAAAATTTTGTGAAAAAAACAATTATACAGACTTTTTTTCTCGAATTTTCACTCCTTAAAATGGCTCCAAGCTTTTTTGCGAACGGGACCATTCGAAGTCAATTCCGACACATCTATTTGTTATGTGAATTTCTCACTTATGAGTAATTGGATAACCATATTTGGTATATGGGTTCCTTGCAATGTCAACATGTCCATAAGACAGGGTTCACCTGACCTCGACCTATATCATGGATCAGTGATCAAGATTAAATTTACATGATTAGGTCCGTTTCTCAGATACTATAAGCAGTAGGTCAACTATATTTGGTGTATGGAATGATTGTAAGGGGTACATGTCAGACTGGCAGGTTTCATCTGACCTTGGGCTCATTTTCATGGTTCATTGGTCAATGTAAAGTTTCTGTGTCTGTTTATTCAAGTACTATAAGCAATAGGTCAACTATATTTGGTGTATTGAATGATTTTTAGGTGTACATGTTTGTCTGGCATGTATCATCTGACCTTGACCTCATTTACATGGTTCATTGGTAAATGTTAAGTTTTTTTTTCTGTTTTGGTCTGTTTTTCAAGTACTATAAGCCATAGATCAACTATATTTGGTGTATGGGATGATTGTAAGGTGTACATGTCTGGCTGTCTGACCTTGACCTTGTTTTCATGGTTCATTGGTCAATGTTAAGTTTTTCTGTTTGGTCTCTTTTTCAAATACTTATAGCAATAGGTCAGCTATATTTGGTGTATGAAATAATTGTCAGGTGTACATGTCTGTCTGGCAGGTATCATCTGAGTCAGATGATACCTGCCAGACAGACAGATGATCTGACCTTGACTCCATTTTCATGGTTGATTGGTCAATGTTAAGTTTTTGTGCTTAGGTCTGTTTTCAATTACTATAAGCAATAGGTCAACTATATTTGGTTTATGGAATGATTTTTAGGTGTACATGTCTCTCTGGCAGGTATCATCTGACCTTGACTCCATTTTCATGGTTCATTGGTCAATGTTAAGTTTTTGTGTTTTGGTCTGTTTTCAAATATGGGAGTTTTTATTCTTAAATTACATTTTTTGTGCATTAGTGCCAATTGTCTTGTATAATAGATAGAAAGAAATAAGACATTAAAAATTCAACAACCTTAAAATGCTTTAAAGTATTACAAAACCAGTGCCTTGTTTTTAGTGCATTTTTTAGTCTTGCTTATAACACTTGATTTGTTTGTGTCAGTGTCACTTTTGCCAAAAATGAAGATATATTATAGTTACATTAGTTGATTACATTCAACTTTGATAAAATAAATGCTGTCAATAGATTGCCATGCATCCTCTGTACAATATTTCTTTATTAACTTTATATTCACTAGTTTGTCAAGACATGAACTTGGAACCATTTCAGGGCGGGTTTCTATGTGTTCCTTCTCAACCGCTGACGTTGCAATTTCTTTTCCCACAAATAATTTTAAGATAATCAAGTCAGTCTCTTTAGACGCTTTTGATCAAAAGGATTGCACTTTGTCTTTTGTGCACACTTTTTGGGTAATCCTATTACAGTTTGTTTAATTCCCTTTGGTCTCCCAAAATTTTCCATTGTAGGTGGTAAAACTATACTCGAGATCGATTCTGTAGAGTTCATTGACAATATCTCATTTTCGAGTTGATTCGATTTCACCAACTACTTTGGCTATCAGTTTGGCTACTTGTTCATTCAGATCTGCTACTTATTTATTTCATATAGACCGAAAAAAAATCTGAATAAAACAGGCAAAATAGCAAACCCTATATAAATTGCTATTTTGCCAGAGCTCTTTGCTGAAGAGGCTATTTTGCTGGAGCCGGTAACAGGGCTGTCAAGTTTTCATAAATCAAATGTGTGAGATTTGGCAAAAATTGTAAAGATCAAAGAGAAAAAACAGTAGATCAAAGAAAAATGCCGCCAAATAAGAATGAAAAGGTGTGAGTGCCACACAAATTGCGTGATACTTGACAGCACTAGGGTAAAATAGCATCTAAGAGGTTATTTTGCTTGAGCCTGTCAAATAGCATCGAAGAGGCTTTTTAGCCGGATCCAGCAAAATAGCCACTATCAAATATAAATGTATTGAGAAGCACTTGCAATTGTATGACGAAGATTTTTCTGCAATTGAACCAAACAGACTGTTCATAGCGAAATATTATTTCACAATTCCGCTTTTATAAATGTTTTTGAATTTGTTTCAACTTCTTAGCTAATGCTCCTTTCAAATTTGAACAATGTTAAAAACTAAATTTTCATATTGACATATTTTTTTTTTCACTGTCTGATTTAAAAACATTATATGTGTATCATCAAATACTTAAGATTCATTTCAAATCATTATAAATATATAAATGAAAAAATAATATATGGAAAAAGGGTGTCCATTCCCCAAGCGTCTCTGGTATAGTCAACTTGTCTTTAAAACAGAAGTCTTATCTAGTTTCAGACATTATCGTCACTATAAAATTTTAAATACCAAACATCACTAGCACTTTGATGTGTAAATTTATTCGTGTTTTTTGCTTTTGCTATATAGTCAGTATACTTCAAAGATGGAACCATAATACTAACTTATCTCCCAGTTCAAAGGGAAAAAAAATGTTCATACCATTTCACAAACGACAAATGCAAAAGTTATTGACAATAATTAAACTTTAAAATTAGCTTTCAAGAAATAAAAGTAAGCTTTCAAAATAATAACCCCGGTAAATAATTATTTTAAAAGCGATTCATAAAATCTTATCGTCTGCTATTGCGTTTTGATATCGTCCCTACTTTTAGTTACATCCAAACTCACCTTTGAGATTGTCATCAAATATAAATATTCGGAACTTCTTTAGATTTATCTTTACATTAGTATCAAATTTCAAGATGGAAGAAGCAGACGTCAACATTTCTCTTAGAAGTTTAAAATATCTGTTTAAAGTGCACTGTATCATTATTATCCTCTCACTCTTTGTTGCAAAAACAGATAGTACCAGTAAAGATGTTTCAGTAACATATGATCACATGTACACATCTGGTTTAAATGCATATGTTGGTGGAAAATGGTTTCAATGCGCAGCATTTCTTGAAAAAGCTATCCAGGAGAGAAAATCTTACAAAACTGTCATAGTTGATTGCAGGCTTCATTGTCGCAGTAATTCAGTGCTATCAGATTTCTTCATTCCAGCAGACCTGAATACGTCTGTAGATGCTTTACGACTCAATTTCTTTGAAAATCTAGTTAAAGAATCCCATTGTCTGAAAGCATGCAAAACAGAGAAGCTTGGATATCAAATGTCAGAAAACCGTGTCTTACTTGAAGTAGAAGAGGACTTTGATAATCTCAAACCATATTCTTATCTGCAGTTTTGTTACTACAAGGTGAATCCATGAGTAATGCATTTAACTATCCAGTGATTATGATTTAGTCTTCATGAACAACTGGTTTGCTTTTACTGCCCCCCTTTTTTCTCCCCAATATATTTTTACTCACTTTTGATGGCTTCATTAACCTTAATAGGCTATAATACACTAGAGGAGGGCAGAATAATTCCAGTTATAGGATTAGGTTTTCACCAAGAAATGTTATTTAAGAAATAATTCCTGGGGGCTTGAATTTATTGTGATTTTACCACGGGTTGGCCCTTTATGCTAAATATTTTACCACGAGACTCAGCGACTCAGAGATCAAAAGTTGACCATAATGTATTGAACAGTATTGGTTATGTTAATATTGAAAATCGTGTTAAACAATTGAGATTAAACCATGTTCATAATATTTATTACCACCATTGTCCTAATGATATGTATACAAATTTTTCAAAGGTGAGACATTTTCATCATCATTTCACACGAAGTAGTGAATATAACTTCTGGGTTCCACCAGTTAAGAGTCAACAAAAAGATACATTTTATTTTAATGGCATACAAGATTGGAACATGTTGCCAAATAATGTTAAAAAAATAAAGAAAATAAAGGATTTCAAAATTAGCATCAAAGATTACTTGACCAAAAGTAATAGTGCGGCTTCATCAGACTTCTTTTTATATTATTAAACTTATTTTTTATTTAAATTATTTTTATATGAAGTTTTTATGTCATATTAATTTGTGTGATATCATTTTTTGTATGTCGAAACTATAAGCCATTTACATGAAGGGACCCCATTGGAAACAAGCTCTAGAGCTTTCATGGGTTATCCCTGATAAAATATCAGCAAATTTTTTCCATGCACTTAAGGATATTACACTCATAAAATGCCATTATATTTTACAAAGTATGTGTTAGTATTGTCTTTATGTATCGTATATATTGAGTATTGTATTAACTTATATGCTTGATATTTTATTGAATAAAATATTATTATATTATTATTATTATTATTATTGACAGCCAGGGTAAAATATCAGCGTAAAAGACCAACCCGTGGTAAAATCAATATAAATTCAAGCCCTCATGAAATATTTCTATTCTAATAGGACAAAGACAGCAATTCTTTGGGATCGAAGTGCTCTATGTGCAAGGAAATGTTTGCTGTTCCCACAATTGAACACACTATTAATATTGACGTAAACGACGGAAGAAAATTAAATAAGTGACATTCTTAAACGATATACAATAACATGCTCAGACAGATTTGGATGAATTTAATTGACTGTCTTACTTTCATTTAAGAAGAAATGGACATTTAATGTCCATTTCTTCTTAATATACAAATTCTTACCATCGTTTTTTATGCTTTCATGTTTTGATGACTTTCAGTTTCCTATTCGTGCATTTTCCTGTAAAATCCTAACATTCTTACGTCATCGTTCAATGTCGCCATTTACACAATCTGACGCGAGGTAAATCATTCATAAAAAGCATATGACGTGGGAGTAGGATTGGAATAGCCCAAACAAATCATGACGTTACCAATCTGCTGACATATGAATATATTCAAATTTTACCATGGTGTGTACTCAAAGCGTTTGAAGAACGTTATATTAGAATGGCCCTTATCACACACATGCTACATGTTTATTATCACTGGCTTATGCCAACAGACTTGGCGTTTACTATAAAGACTGTAACAATAAATATTCTGAAGACAAAAATCTCAAAGAAATGACTGGAACTGGAGGAAGCTGTCAAAATTGCATTCATATATATAATTATAAACACTTTTATTAGTTATTTTCACTTCACAACAGTAGCCTCTGTGCTTTGCGGGTCAGATAGACAAGGACATTCCAGAATTGCTACTAATTAATTTATTCTGATAGTTGGAGAAGTAAACAAAAAATAGGTTTCCCCATTAAGAATTAAAATATGCTATGTAACTGAAACAAGAAAATGTGTCCACATGACACCAGCCCCAGCTTGTAATATATCAATTAATGTCCATGTTCAGTGAACAGTGAAGTCAATTAATGTTCATGTTCAGTGAACAGTGAAGTATAAGTCAAAACTCTCAATTTGGCATACATTTGAAAAAGTTCAACTTAAGGCAAATGCACTATTAGGAATTTTCATTTTGATGAGATCACACTTTATGATAAACTGCCTTAAACCACTAACTAACAGTTGGACACCCAGACAGGAATGATTATGTCCCCCACTATTGTTGGCAGAGCATCAAAAGTTGAATTATCATTTTATCAATGAATTTAATCATAAATGCATTTTATTTATCCAGTGGTCAATGGTTATCATTTGTCCTTTGGAAAAATATTTTGAATAACTGGCCATGACATGATTACTTGATTTATAATAAGAAAGAAATTTCTTACATTACAGGTAAAACAATCTTGGGAATGACCTAGTTTGCTAGATACCTTGTAGTTGCAGATACAAAATTTAAGATGAGGGGTGCACACTTAATCTTCATAACCTACTTCGATTCGTCCAACTCGGGTTGACTAGAGTTATCAAATCAGTGTTAATACGCATGTGCGCACCTTTCCCGAATCGAAGTGAAAACTCTTCTCGAGTTGACTCTCAAAATGGTGGATATGAATATAGCAGCAGTAGTTAATTTTCTTTTTATAGACGTCGATAATAAACAACATGTTCAAATTTGTAACATTATTAAATTAAATAACTTTATTATTTAATCATTTCCAGTTATTCCCAGGTCATTACATTCATTTTAAAACTTGTCTTGTAAGTAAAGAGAATGGATTGTCGTAATACATTCACATCTTATTCTTAGCAACTCACAAAAATATTCACAAAAATATCTTTTTTCTCTATTTATAAACATCACCGACAGTATTTACACACGAAAAATATTTATTTCATTCCAAAAACAAACAAAAAATAATTTCACTAACAGCCCCTTTCTCTGGCTGTATTTTGTAAAATTTTAGTTATTTGTATCATACTTTTCTTTGCTGGAGCTGCTTGACTCCATTTTGAAACTCTACTAAACCTGCCCCAACCCAGGGTTGATGTCGAGTTAACTCGGGTAGGTTAAAAAGTCAAACTCAGGGGTTTGAGACTCTACTAACCCGAGTTAGACGAATCGAAGTAGGCCCAGGGGGTTTACGGGCTGCATCATCATGTAAAGGGCAGCATTTAATTTAAGGGGTAGCACCTCTTGAATCCACCCATGCCTTGAGTTTTTAACTGTTCTACCTGCCGTGTGTACAATTTTCATTTTTTTAATTAGAATAAAAAAAATAATCATCTACAAGAAATATGATTTTTGATACATTTTTCACAATTTAAGCATACGTGTAAAAAGTCAACATTTGCAAACTATTCTTTAAAATCTACCCTTGATAAGAATATGTTGATCAATTTATATAAACAGCATAAAGCTAATCATTACTAATTGTATAAATCAAATCCCTACTGTTGATTCATTTATTTTCGTGGGTACCAATTTCCGTGGATTGAGGAAAAATCGTACTTTTCGTGGATATTTGATTTCATGGTTTGCCATTGTCTGCATACATGGCATTCAAGCCTATGGAAAATTAGTACATCGTTGAACATTTAAATTTCATCTATACCCACAAAATTGGTATCCCAAAAATAATAATGAATCCACAGTATATTGAAACCTATCATTGTAAGGGACGATCATGATACACGTCACAAACAGCCATAACAGCTGCAGAGAGAAATAGCATGTAGCCACATATCTATGTAATTTTTTCTGCTAGGGTAATTTATCAGAAATTTTGTTTAATAGATCTTGAAAAAAGAAATAACAAACACAAATTATGTTCATAAAGGCATAAATTTCCATAAAATAAACTGTTATTCGGCTTTGTCAATTTGTTGTTCGAAAATTCATATTTCATTATTTGATGTATAGTGGAGGAAAAGTTTAACATTTTTAGCAATAACATGTGTAATGAAATTCATTGACTTCTAGTTTAAGAGATACTCAGATAAATAATTCAAGAGACAACTGCATCGGTATATATATATATATATATATATATTGATTGCTAACAATGTAATTTTAACACACTAATAGTGTGTTAAAATTACATTGTTAGCAATCTATAATTTATTTGTGTAATTGAATTAATCTCTGTACTGATTAATCCACACATAGATTTGTATGTCATGTGCTGCTATTTATAGGCACTTATATATATATATATAATATTATATCAACAACAGAAACTATTTATTTATAAATTACATGTATACCTTAGATGAAATTTGCAGTTGTCTTATCTAGTTATTTGGTCCAAAAGAAATGAGTACTTACTTGTCAAAACAGTTTTACATGGTGCATTTAGTTTTACTTATTTATTGTCTTATTTGCCTGCAATCTTATATTTGCATGAATAAATTATCATAATTTTCAGTAACATTCAAGTTTTATAAACAGTATAAGTACACTTATAAAGAACAAGGGTATGAAGACAGTTGACTATTGTTCTCTGTGTAGTTTATTCACTGGGATCTTTAAATTTTTCGAAGAGAAATCCATCACTCATTGATTACTTTACCTGAATAAAAATGATATCTTCTAAGTAGATTGATTGATCGATTTGTGTTTAACGCCACTTTCAGCACTACTGTGCTATTTCATTGCTGTCAGTTTTTATTGGTGGAGGGAGCTGGAGTGCCGGAGAGAACCACCAACCTTGGTAGAAAAACTGAGTGACTGACAAATTAAAACTGGATAATAACGATGTTTAAATTAAGGCCTTCTTAAATGTAAATCTGTAACTAAACAAAAACACAAAAAATGCAGATTTCAATAGGAGCAATGCTTAAACTTTCATCAGAAATCAACAGTGTTTACATTGAACAGATCAAAATATATTATTGATATTGAATATTTACAACATCACATGCAGTTTTGTGAGTTGATACATGTATTTTCATCTACTTTGAAGAAAATTTTTTAATTCATGTAAATTAATCAATGAGTGATGGATTTCTCTTAGAAGGAATATAAAGGTCCTAGTTAATAAACTACAGAGAGAACAATAGCTATTGTATTTATTCAATGAAACAATAGAACTGACAAAAGTTTAAATACCTTAACCAAGAGGAGATGACTCTATGGAAAAGTTTTATTTGGTTCGCAATAAAACTTTCTCTGCAAGAAAAAAATAGATTGATAGCTTACTGTAAATTGAGAAATTATTGCAATGTTTTTATTATTGCGAAAAATGCGACAGGGTTCTAATGGCAATAATTTAAACTCACATTTTGAAATTTTGTATATGAATTAAACAGGATTTTTCTCAATATCGCAAAAATTAACATCGCATTTTAGTCTAAAATGACAAAATCGCAATATTAAATGCACGCAATAATTTCTGAATTTACAGTATTTGATAATAGCGTTCACATACATTTTGTGTCAACTGTGCTGTAATTGTAAAATGACTACTGCAAAAAAATGTCTACATGTACTTTGTACAAACTGATCATTATAACATAATTATCTACAGATTTTAGTTCAATATAATAAATTTTGTCAATAATTTCAGATGACTTAAAACCTCTCCAGAAAAGTCAATATAAATTCCATCAGGTAGTAAGACACTTACATATATGTATAATGGTGAAGGCACTCTAAATATTTTATTATCAATAATTTTTATTCCAATTTTATCCAGAGTTTTGTTCTTTAATCTTTATTTCCATTTTAAAAGAGTAATGCATGGTTTTGGTAGACTACTCCCACTCCTTACCAAATGGTTTCCTTGCAGTTTAATATAATTTATTCAAATAATTTTGTTTGACATATATATATAATGAAGTATGCGGATTAAATCAGTGAGACAGAAAACCAACAAGACATTAACATAAAAAAAAGCATCTAAAGATCATTCAACAGTCTACAGGTACAACTCTATATCAACAGTTAAGTCAAAGTTTTTTAGGTCATGAAATCTCCAAAATTCCTTTGGATTATTTTTAATTTTTATAATCTGAAGGAGGTTTGTTGTTTATTTCATCAGATACAGCAGTTCTCAGTTTTGAAAGCAATATTTTCATGACTAAAATTAATAATGAGATTTTGTATAAAAGTAAGTAGGATGCTCCTTTTGGCGTGGCTCGGTACTTATACATCATTGTGTTATTGTGCTATGATCATTTTTGTTGAAAAAGCGAGACATAGCAATCCTACATTCCGTCAGCGTCGTCGTCATCGGCGGTGTCCACAAATATTCACTCTGTGGTTAAAGTTTTTGAAATTTTAATAACTTTCTTAAACTATCCTGGATTTGTACCAAACTTGGACAGAAGCTTGTTTATGATCATAAGATAGTATCCAGAAGTAAATTTGCAAAAAATTCCTGTTTTTCCGTATTTTACTTGTAAATGGACTTAGTTTTTCTTCCAGGAAACATTACATTCACTCTGTGGTTAAAGTTTTTAAAATTTTAATAACTTTCTTAAACTATCCTGGATTTGTACCAAACTTGGACAGAAGCTTGTTTATGATCATAAGATAGTATCCAGAAGTAAATTTTGTAAAAATAAAATTCCTGTTTTTCCGTATTTTACTTGTAAATGGACTTAGTTTTTCTGCCAGGAAACATTACATTCACTCTGTGGTTAAAGTTTTTAAAATTTTAATAACTTTCTTAAACTATCCTGGATTTGTACCAAACTTGGACAGAAGCTTGTTTATGATCATAAGATAGTATCCAGAAGTAAATTTTGTAAAAATAAAATTCCTGTTTTCCGTATTTTACTTGTAAATGGACTTAGTTTTTCTGCCAGGAAACATTACATTCACTCTGTGGTTAAAGTTTTTAAAATTTTAATAACTTTCTTAAACTATCCTGGATTTGTACCAAACTTGGACAGAAGCTTGTTTATGATCATAAGATAGTATCCAGAAGTAAATTTGTTAAAAAAAAAATTTCATTTTTTCCGTATTTTACTTGTAAATGGACTTAGTTTTTCTTCCTTTAAAATTTTAATAACTTTCATAAACTATCCTGGATTTGTACCAAACTTGGACAGAAGCTTGTTTATGATCAAAAGCTAGTATCTAGAAGGAAATTTTGTTAAAATTTTGTACCTGTTTATCTGTATTTTACTTATAAATGGACTTAGTTTTTCTTCCAGTTAACATTAAATACAGTCTGCAGTTAAAGTTTTTAAAACATTTATTAGATTCATAAACTATCCTGGATTTATACCAAATTTTGACAGAAGCTTCTTACAATCAAAAGATAGTATCTAAAGGAATATTTTTATTGATTTTTTTCCTCATTTTTGTTGAGCCTGCGATTAACAGTAAAAGTAGGCGAGACACTGGGTTCCGCGGAACCCTTACAAATTTTTTTGTATTGTCTTTCATTTTTGCTTAAGTGCTTTGTCTATATACCATTTTGTTTTTCTTTGTTGACATATTTGTTTGTTTTTATAGTGATTAAGAATATAACACAATGTTGACTGCTTGTACCATGTCTGTTTGTTTTGTTCACACATTGTTGTCAATATAATGGAATTTTATGCGACTGTCATACAAGTGAGAGGTTTAGTTAGCTATAAAACCAGGTCAAATCCACCATAAGGAAATGCCTGTACCAAGTCAGGAATATGACAGTTGTTTTCCATTTGTTTGATGTGTTTGAGCTTTTGATTTTGCCATTTGATAAGGGACTTTCTGTTTTGAATTTTCCTTGGAGTTCAGTATTTTTGTTATTTTACTTTTTAAATAAAAAAGTTTTACTTCCAACTCAACAGAAGTACAAACTTTCAAAATGTTTTAGCAACAACTTGCACTTCTATTGTAACATCTATGATTGTGCAGACATCAATTGTTTCCACCAAATTGGGCAAAAACACATGAACTTATAATATGCCAAGAACAAAAAATCATTGATTCCTGTTTGAAGTTTATTACTATTAAATAAGTTGTAAAATATTTGACTTGGAGAATGTTAATTATAAAGGTTCAGTACAAATTTTGTCTCCTTTTTATACGACCGCAAAAAAATTTTGCGGTCGTATATTGTTATGACGTTGGCGTCGTCGTTGTCGTCCGAAGACACATTGGTTTTTGCACAATAACTTTAGTTTAAGTGAATGGATCTCTATGATATTTTACCATAAGGTTCAAAACCACAAAAGGAAGGTTGGGAATGATTTTGGGGGTTATGGTACCAACAGTTAAGGAATTAGGGGCCAAAAAGAGGGGCCAAAAATAAGCATATTTGTAACTTCCAGGCAATAACTTGTGTGTTAGTGTATGGATCTCTCTGACATTGTACCACAAGGTTCCATATCACAAAGGGAATGCTGGGATTGATTTTTGGGAGTAATTGTCTTAAAATTTTAGGAATTAGGGGACAAAAAACAAGTATTTTTCTAATTTCATGACAATTACTTGTGTGTAAGTGTATGGATCTTTCTGAAATTGTACTACAAGGTTCCATATCACAAAGGGAAAGCTGGAATTCAGCTTGGGGGTAATTGCCCAAAATGTTTAGGAATAAGGGGCCAAAAATAAGTATTTTTTCTAGTTTCCAGACAATAAATTGTGTTCAAGGGAATGGATCTCTCTGAAATTGTACTGCAAGGTACCATACCACAAAGGGAAGGCTGGGATTGATTTTGGGGGTAATTGCCTCAAAATTTTAGGAATATGGGGCCAAAAAGGGTAAAAAACAAGCATTTTCTAGTTTCAGGACAATAACTTGTGTGTAGTGTATGGATCTTTGTGAAATTGTACTACAAGGTTCCATATCACAAAGGAAAGCTGGGTTTGAGTTTGGGGTAATTGCCCTAAACGTTTAGGAATTTAGGGCCAAAAAGGGTAAAAACAAGCATTTTCTAGTTTCCAGACAATAAATTGTGTTCAAATGTATGGATCTCTCTGAAATTGTACTGCAATGTACCATACCACAAAGGGAAGGCTGGGATTGAGTTTGGGGTGATGAATCATAAGGGGTTCAAAAATTTGGGGTGATTTTTTTCCTTTTTAGCTCACCTGGCCGAAGGGCCAAGTGAGCTTTCTCATCACTTGGCGTCCGTCGTCCGTCGTCGTTAACTTTACAAAATCTTCTCCTCTGAAACTACTGGGCCAAATTTAACCAAACTTGGCCACAATCATCATTAGGGTATCTAGTTTAAAAATTGTGTCCGGTGACCTGCCAAACCAACCAAGATGGCCGCCATGGCTAAAAATAGAACATAGGGTAAAATGTATATTTTGGCTTATAACTCTGAAACCAAAGCATTTAGAGCAAATCTGACGTGGGGTAAAATTGTTGATCAAGTCAAGATCTATCTGCCCTGAAATTTTCAGATGAATCGGACAATGGGTTGTTGGGTTGCTGCCCCTGAATTAGTAATTTTAAGGATTTTTTTCCGTTTTCGGTTATTATCTTGAAAATTATTATAGATAGAGATAAACTGTAAACAGCAATAATGTTCAGCAAAGTAAGATCTACAAATAAGTCAACATGATCAAATTGGTCAGTTGACCCCTTAAGGAGTTATTGCCCTTTAAAGTAATTTTTTACCAATTTTTTGTAAATTTTTGTAATCTTTTACAAAAATCTTCTCCTCTGAAACTATTGGACCAAATTCAACCAAACTTAGCCACAATCATTATTAGGGTATTTAGTTTTAAAAATGTGTGCGGTGACCCAGCCAACCAACCAAGATGGCTGCCATGGCTAAAAATAGAACATAGGGTAAAATGTAGATTTTGGCTTGTAACTCTGAAACCAAAGCATTTAAAGCAAATCTTACAGGGATTAACTTGTTTAACAAGTAAATATCTATCTGCCCTCAAATTTTCAGATGAATTGGACAACTGGTTGTTGGGTTGCTGCCCTGAATTGGTAATTTTAAGGAAATTTTGCCGTTTTGGTTATTATCTTGAAAATTATTACAGATAGAGATAAACTGTAAACAGCAGTAATGTTCAGCAAAGTAAGATCTTCAAATAAGTCAACATGATCAAAATGGTCAGTTGACCCTTAAGGAGTTATTGCCCTTTAAAGTAATTTTTACCAATTTTTGTAAATTTTTGTAATCTTTACAAAATCTTCTCCTCTGAAACTACTGGACCAAATTCAACCAAACTTAGCCACAATCATTATTAGGGTATTTAGTTTAAAAATATGTGCAGTGACCCAGCCAACCAACCAAGATGGCTGCCATGGCTAAAAATAGAACATAGGGTAAAATGTAGATTTTGGCTTGTAACTCTGAAACCAAAGCATTTAAAGCAAATCTTATAGGGATTAACTTGTTTATCAAGTAAATATCTATCTGCCCTCAAATTTTCAGATGAATTGGACAACTGGCTGTTGGGTTGCTGCCCTGAATTGGTAATTTTAAGGAAATTTTGCCGTTTTGGTTATTATCTTGAAAATTATTACAGATAGAGATAAACTGTAAACAGCAATAATGTTCAGCAAAGTAAGATCTTCAAATAAGTCAAACATGACCAAAATGGTCAGTTGACCCCGTAAGGAGTTATTGCCCTTTATATTGGATTTTTAACAATTTTCAATAATTTGGTAAATTTTGGTAAGTTTTTACAAAATGTTTTCCTTTTGTAATCTTCTTTTCTGAAACTGCAGTAGAAAATCAATATAGAAAACAATCTACTAATGAACTGGCAATAAAATAATTAACATGAAAAAAAACACACATTAATACCTGATGATGGTGTTTCTTTCTTTACATTGAAAATGATGTCACAACTATAATCCCGAACAATAGGTCGAATGTCAGATATGTTTCAGTACTTTGGCTTCATTTTCTACAGATTCCGAAGTGCAAATGATGCTTGAATTCCTACACTAATTTATACAGACTTCATCCCCTTTCACAGGTAATGCCTGCCTCATATTATATTTAAAACTTTAATAGAATATCAGAAATTTTGAGAGAAAATTAATCAACCATGCAAGATCTAAAACTTAATTAATATTGTTCAAATTATCAATTAACTATTAAAAAAAATCTCATTAAAAAATATAGTTCTTCATTTTATATTTTATCAGAAGTTTAGGAAAAAATTGAATTTAATTGTGTCCCTTGTTCTCATTTCTTGGGATAAATCCAATACAAATTAAAGTATTGGTATTGAATTAATATTTAAGAAATATTTCAAACCTTACCATTTTCTTCACAAGAATGAAGACCATATTTTCAGTGTCATGAGTATCAGTCATCATATTTGTTGTACTTTGTTGTTTAAAAGTTGAATACAAAAAAGATCAACAAAGCAATTCAAAACCACTTGAATTTTGCAACAACAAATGAGAGTTTTAACGACCTCAGCTGGCTATACAACCCTTGCACAATCAACTGAATTTTGCAGAAATCATTAATAGGAAAGATTGCCCTTAAATGATAATTTTTATTACCTTTTTGTTTTTGGGGGTGTGTGGGGGGGGGTGTTGTGCAACAACAAAACTTCACAACAAACTTTCTCATCACTTCGCATTTCTCGTTAGATAAATTTTATAAACTACTGTCAAATTTTGGTTTACAAAATTTCTCCCCAACATGAAACTACTGTCAAATTAAACCAAACTTGGTTTAAATCACCACTAGGATATCCAGGGACCACTGTTACAAATAGTCTGGATGATGACCCTGCCTGCCAACATGGCACACATGGCTGAAACAAAACATAGGTTTCAAACGCACTTTTTAGTCTTATATCTCTGAAACTAAACGACAGTACAACAGTTGCATTTATCATGCATCAGTTGTAAATAAAAATATCAGGTGAGCGACACAGGGTCCTTGGAGCCTCTAGTTTCCTTTTCTTTTTTTTTTTTTTCTTTTTTTCCTTTTTTTTTTCTTTAAAATTTTCCATTTTAAGTTGGTTATTTCTGATTTATATATAGATTTCATCAAAAATTGAATTCTTTGGATTCTTTGATATGCTGAATCTAACCATGTATTTAGATTTTGGATATTGAACCATAATAGGTAAATTAAAATTTTTTAAGTTCTTAGACCACATTCATTCTGTGTCAGAAACCTATGCTGTGTCAAATATTTAATCACAAACCAAATTCAGAGCTGTATCAAGCTTGAATGTTGTGACCATACTTGCCCCAACTGTTCAGGGTTCAACCTCTGTGGTCGTATCAAGCTGCACCCCAGCTGAGCATTTTATTGTTGATAGTATAGAAATTTTTATGAAAAACAACTTTTCAGGAATTGTCTGGGACAAAAAATAGCAAAGCAAATATATGATAAAGTAATAAATCTAAAATGACCTGTTGCCTATAATTGCTTACATCCACTTCATTTGAACTTTGGTGGATAGTTGTCTCATTGGCAATCATACCACATCTCCTTATTTTTATATTTTAAATTCCAATGTTTTACCATAGAAAAATAAATTACTGTAACTAACACACAAACGTCATTTTTACAGTAAGGCACCACATTTCACATTTTTTAAAATTTTAAGTATAGAAAAATATTAATAAATGTCATGTTCATTTATCATATGTCAAAACCACATGTTTCTCCAATGACACATGCTACATAAAAATATTCTAAAAAGTTGTTAAAAGCATTATTGAGATTTTGTAATGACTTTATTTGTTTAGTTGATATAAAATAAGAAGTTACTAATACAGTTCAATCCTATTATTGAAAGTTACAACTGAGTTATTTTACATAAAATATATTAAGTAAAAAAGTTACGATATTCCTATAATACCAAATATAGACACAGTTTCAGTCATTTGAAAAGTTGAAGTCAAATAAGCTATACCTTGAATTTCATAATGGGAATGAGGAGCTTTTTATGCTTTTGGATAAATCATTTGAAAACAGGAAAATTTGCTGCTTTGCATATTTTAATTTTCCTACTGACATTTCTTTTTACGAGCACAAATAGTCACAGTGATTTTCCAAAGCTGACATATGATCATTTTTACGTGTCAGGATTACAAGCTATTAAGTCTCAAAAATGGTTTCAGTGTATAGGGTTTGTAGAGAAGGCTATCCAGAGCAGAAAACTATACAAGGAAATAATAATTGACTGTAGACTGAAGTGTAAAGGAGACCAAATGATTGACGATCATTTTCTTCTCAAAAGTTCCAATGATTCTTACAGTTTGTATGAAGGGAATTTCTTTGATAGGATGATTAGAGAGTCACATTGCTTGAAAAAGTGCCGGGCACAGGAGTTAGGCATTGAAAATATAGTAAATTCTGAATTTGACAAAGAATTTGAAAGTTTCGTACCATACATCTATCTTCAACTGTGTTATAAACAGGTACTAGTATATCTTCTCGGACATTTATTAAAGTAAGATTTTGACAAGTTATAATGTTGACCTAAGGTTACTAACCGATACTTGCATATTAATACTTTATAATGCTTAAAAGATAAATTAATTTATTAGTGAACCAAAAATTTCCTATTTCTATCTATATTGAATATGTTTAAAAGACATTTTATGTGTTAGGTGTTGGAAGGATAGATCTATCCATTTAAGCTTCTACATTATCTCCCACAGAAAGCTCCTGAGATGCACATACACCCTGAAAATAATTTTTTTTTTAGTTTCATGTACAATGTTTACTACATACATTTTACTTTCATGAAGTATTATTTATATATATATGTATACAGCATGTTAGACATTTTCGTAGTGCTTCCTTGTGGCAGTCCTAACATACCCAGGCAATTATTTTAAAAAACACATGTAAAGGTATTATAAGAGCCATTGTTTAATTCTGTAGGCATTTAAACTGGTTCTTACAAGTTTGATAAATTTTGATAAACCTCAGGTTAGTGTAATTTTGCAGCAAATATCCAATCGGAACATTGCAGTGACTTCATTTACCATTAAATTGTATCATTATAGAAACAGATTTTATACCTTTATTCAGTTGACGACAATGTTTTTCCATTTCCTATTTGATCTATGTATGTCTTGAGTGAATAAATATCATAATCAACAGGTTGCTGTGGTAGACTCTATATTTATTAGGCTGCTGAATTTCAAAAATATTAAAATTCTTCGTTTAATTATTTAATAATATAATCTATTGATTAATAAATGGTGTGATATAGTCCGGTCAATTTAGTTCATACATGTCTTTTTCGAGTTCACTGAGTTCATCATAAACATGTCATAACTGACATTTGACCTTTCTAAAGGTGGAATGCACATAACATTTTTTTTTCTTTCAGCTAAAAATGAAAGTTGTTTAAAAAACTTAAATACAGAATATCGGCCTTAAAAGTTCAAAGAAAATTCAAGGACATCAGTAATTACTATTAGGAAATAGACTACAGCAAAAAAAAAAATAATGTCAATTTAAAAAAAAATTCTTTTCCTACTGAAAAGAAAACATTTTCATTTCCATTTTCAAAGATTCAGGACTTCCATTCACAAGAAAAAAAATCAGAATAGAAGAGGAAAACATGAAACTATTCTATTTGTATGATTCTGATCTTGAATCAAATTGATGAAACAAAATACCAGTACATTACGTGTTGCTCAGTCTTTAGTTTTCTATGTTGTGTTTTGTATACTGTTGTTTGTCTTTTGATCCATAGCGGAGGGGGCATTAAATTTTACACTTGTCCGTCTGTACATCCGTCCATCTATATGTCCCAAAATTGGTTTCTGTTCTCTAACTTTAGTTTGCCTCAACCAAATGTTAGGAAACTTATACACAATGCTTATTACCACAAAACATAGATCAAGTTTGAATTTGGGTGGCGTCACTTTTACCTTTCTAGAGTTATGCCCCTTTACAAATGGAAAAATTGCTGAATTTTTTCGTTTCCATTCTCTTATCTTAAGTTTGCCTCAACCAAATGTTATGAATCTTATACACAATGCTTATTACCACAAAACACAGATCAAGTTTTAAATTTTGGTGGCGTCACTTTTACAGTTCTAGAGTTATGCCCCTTTACAAATGGAAAATTGCTGAATTTTTCGGTTCTGTTTTCTAATTTAACCAAATGATATGAAACTTTTACACAATGCTTATTACCACAAAACTCAGATCAAGTACAAATTTTATGTTTTTTACTTATGAGTTTGAATATCCTTTTAGTGTTTTTTGCCTCTCTTTTTCAGACACATTTCAAGTTTGTCCACTGCCATTTTCAATCTTATGTAAGAAAGACTATAAAAAAAGTCAGTGAATCAGTGTTTACTCTGTTTTCAGTTAGAGAGATATACTGATGCAGCATGTGCAGCATATACCTATTTCTTGAGGAACCCAAATGATCAAGATACAGTTACAAACATCCAATCATACAGACAAGACTATAAAGTTAAAGATGAGGACTTTAAAGATTTGGAGAAAAAACCTTATCAGGTATGGAAAAAAGTGACCTCAGGAACCTTCAAAAAAATTGTCTACATCTAAAGGATCAAAAACAAGTATCTAGTATCAGTACGTATGTATCAAGTCATGTAATCTATTTAATTCATTTTCTATAGTTCTTTGTAAGTGATAAAATTGAGAATGGAAACGGAAATGTGTCAAAGAGACAACAACCCGACCAAAGAGCAGAAAACAGCCCAAGGCCACCAATGGGTCTTCAACACAGCGATAGTCCATTTTGTCATTACTAATTATCTATCATTCTTAACATAATTAGAATAGAGCATTGTCAGATCCTTGTAAGCATGGAAACAGGATCTGTATTTAAGTTAGAATAGAGCATTGTCAGATCCTTGTAAGCATGGAAACAGGATCTGTATTTAAGTTAGAATAGAGCATTGTCAGATCCTTGTAAGCATGGAAACAGGATCTGTATTTAAGTTAGAATAGAGCATTGTCAGATCCTTGTAAGCATGGAAACAGGATCTGTATTTAAGTTAGAATAGAGCATTGTCAGATCCTTGTAAGCATGGAAACAGGATCTGTATTTAAGTCAGATTGAACATATTTACAATGGTAAAAAATTCTTTACAAACGAAATTGAAAAATATTTATTTGAAAATATTTCACTCCTTGGGTAAATAGGTTTTCAGCCATTGCAAAAATAGGTAAGCAGTCTTAAGGCCAATAATAACAATTTGTAAAAAGGATAAAACATTGACACTGAAGAAGGCCATTTGATGAGCTGAAATATTTGTCTATATGATTTTACATGAATAATGTATACATATATTCAAAGTGATAATTTATTTGAATGTAACACTAGTGTCTGATAATAATGTCTCATAGGTTCATTATATCAATAAAAAGCACAGACTTGCAAATGTATATCAAACGAAAGAACTTACTGGACTTGATTGTAATCCCCCTCATGTTTTTCACTGTGTTCTATTCTTAATTGTTTTTATAATTGGGTATAATATATTTTGAAGGGTTTGCCTTCAAAGTAATGGGATTTAGTTTGAAAATGTAGAGATTTCAAAAGTAATTTCATATAATAACTCAAATCTGCTTTAATCTATGGTTTTGAAGATTTTTTAGCACATTAGGTACCAGTCTTATATTACAACTCCAGTTTCCGGTGCATGTCAAAACATTAGGTGAAATAAAATAGTCCGTTTTTTTCTAGACTCAGTGTTTTCGGTTTGATTAAAAAGTTTTTGCTGAATTGAAACATCTATCTGGATGTAAAAAAAAATTGAATATTTTCGAGACATCAAACCAGATAAGTGGAAGGATATCATGTTTACTGGAAGTGGTGGACAAGTGAAAACAGGAAAAGGAAGTAGAAAAAAGTAGTTTTGACTTCAAGGTTTCATAACTTTTTATTCCTCGTGGCATGATACACTTTTTCCCCATTAAATCACAATTTCACATTATTACATACACGATATGTGCATGGAAAAAATTATCTATGTTGCATTTTATTTAATTTATTTTTAAACGATCAGCAGTTTCACATGTAAGCGCTATGGATCAGACAATTACAAGACTGCAACCATTGTTATAAATAGAAATTAAGTCTCCTGTATAATTTTAATGATTGTGGGGGACAAGTTTACCAGATTTTCTCTTTCAGTTGTTCATGTAACATAATCAACTTATCTGGTACATTTAAAATTGTCAAAAGGATATAATAAATTTACATTTAAAACACATGTTAAGGAATAAGGATTATAGATTTTATAATCAAAACTCAGTATATTATAATCATATTAGCATCACATAAGTATGGTCATGTTCAGTCTCCAACTTGATAAATTCAGTGTCATCTGCAGTCTGTAAAATAAGTCGCCACATTATCAATTATGAAGATACCTTAAATATCTAACTATTATACCCCACGCTTCAAAGAAGCAGGAAATATAGTTTTTTACCCATTAGTCTGTCAGTCTGTTAGCCATCTTGTTCTCTTCATGCATTATCAAAAACTTTTTGTGCCACCTTACTAGGATATTTGGTCACATATAATGTGATTACGGGGTCACTTCGTCTAAGGTCAAGGTCATAGTACTATAAATAAACTAATTTATGCTGGAAAGTGTTTTCAAATACTTTATGTATGATTACATCCTTACTAGTTTATGTGGTCACATACAATAAGTGGATAGAGAGAGCCCTATTGATTTTGTGGTCACTAAATTTTAGGTCAAGTTCATAGTTACTAAGAATAGGCCAAACATTTTTTCTTGAAAGGAGTTTCAGGATTGTAACTCTATATTCTTGTCACAAGTATAAGGCTTTCATTTTTGATAGACATAATAAAATAATAGCCAAAAGTAGACAGAAAAGACCATGCCAGCAGGTCAGAGAAACTGTGGGTTTTTAGACGGCAGCTTTCGAGTTTGAAATTTCGCCCTATATTTACCAAATTTTACATAAGAAAAAAGTACTTAATGTTTTTCCTTTTTTTGAACTTTTGTTGTGAGTTTTATAACAAATAACATTTTGTGTTGCTTATTTGTGGTTATTTTTATTTCTATCAGATGCTGCTATTGGATTTCTTAGATATGAATGTAACTTAAGTTTGATCAGTTGCCCCAGCCAGTGGTCCCGTGGGAATCGTGTATATGCACTATCCCACGAAGATACAAACCATGATAGTGTAGGTTAATTGCACCCTGGACCCAGACATGAATATGTTCTATGACTGGTGATCAGTCAGACAGAAAACATACCCCTGTCCAACTCCATAAATGCAAAAACTGTTTCATGATATACCTCTGAAAATTCCAAATTGTATAAAGACAATAAATAAATAAATAAAACTATTAACTTATTGATATTATAAAATACTGGACATTCTACTTCTAAATTAATTTACAAGGATTCCAATATGAATTGTACATGCTTGTCTATTCAGTACAATCGATGTACTTTGCGCTGACATCACTGTTTATCAAGCTACGTACACGACAAACTGGTTAAAACTTTAAAATAATTTCATACACTGTATATCATGACTACCATGTCAGGGGGCGACCACTTGTTGGCACCGCTAATCTACATGTCTATATGTAATGTGAACGACTTATTATGAATAAGTTTAATAATTGAATATGCAAAAAAGGTGTTATAGCTTTAGCAACAAATTCGAAAACTTAGTGGAATTACAAATTGTTCTATAGTTGTATGTAAAAGATGAATGCTTAACCTTAGGCAAATGGAAAAGTTGAATATAAAGTTATAGTACATTGAATTTGTTTTATTTTGTTTGTGTAACCTCCAGTGGTTAGTATTTCGTCAATGTCTTAGGCAAAGAGTTCTTGTGCTGTTTGCCTTGGTAAGCTTGAAATTGTGTAAAGGCAGCTAAAATTACTTTTGAAATTTTGAAGATCCATGTATCATAAAAACATTTTATTAGGCTGATGATATGGTATCACACAACACAATAGTTCAGTTCAATAAACAATTCCAAGAATTATCAAGGTAGAAATTCTAAAAATGTAATTGCATAAAATCAACCCTGAACTAGTAGATCATAATATAACACACTATTTATCATATTTAGGGTACGGGTGGGCGGGTTAAAATTTTTCTCTTAAAATCTATCGAAATTGTTGATCGACGCTTCAACTCGAATCAAATACATTGTATATAAAAGAACTAAGTGTTTACTGTGTGAAAACCAATCTTGAAGTGAATATTGCAGGTATGTAATTTAACAGGAAAATGCAGGTGAGAAGATTTCAACTGATGTTTCAATTAGAAAATGTATAACAAAACTTTGGTAAACAATTTTGAAACAGTGAAGTAGACTAAATCTTGCAAGAATGTAAAATTCTTTCTCAGTAATTAATCATTTTTATTAGAATAAAAATTTCCATATGAAATATTGATGCAGGAGGATATTAAATGATAAACAGACTTTATACAGTAAATTGTAAATGTATTGTAGGATTACAGAATAAAAGGAGAGAATGCTTATGACCAGGATGATTGGACTAATGCAATAGAATTGATTGAGCTTGCTATTACAGAATACTACAAAGAAGAAGAGAGGTGCCGAGTAGAATGTGAAGGACACTTTGACCACCAGTCCTTCCCAGACTTTATTCAGGCTATAGCTGGTAAGTTCAAATGTTGGGATTGTAAAATTCATGACTATGACCAAGGATTTATAAGTCCACTAAAGCTGAATTTTTATCTGTTTGATGTCTGAACAATAATGTATGCATATATTATCTCTGCTTTTCAACAAAGTTTGTAGGACAGTCTTTCATCAAAGATCAAGATTGAGGATAATGGTTATATCCAAGCTTCTGGTTAACCTCTGTAAGTCTGTGCATTGTTTCCATGAAATGTTTTGTTGCAGCATATTGTTATTGCATTTTTCTTTTTCGATCTACATGTCTGTAAACAATTTGTTTTGAAAACGTTTTCTGTTTGATTTTATGTTCTGTAAAATTGATTGAAATTGGTCTTCAAAACAGACAATGTTAAAAAAAAAATCATTCTGTTGGAGGTTTTGAACTTGTTATATATTTGCATCTTAAATATTCAAAATATGGAGTGATATAAAGAATTCAAAAATAATTAGTCAAAATTGATGTTGAAAATTTTCAACAACATAGAAAAAAAAGCATTTGTGAAAGATATCCAAATGTTCTCAATTATCCTGTATCCAAACCTTTTCCATACCAAACATACCAGACATACTTTATTTTACAGATGAACTTAAATCAAGCAATAATGAAAAATTAAATACAGTTTAAAAATACCCCATAATAGACGAAAATAGTTAGTTTCGAATTATGTTTGTCTTTTCAATTAAAAGAAAAATGTTTGTACAAGCAAAAAATCTTTTTTGTCTGCATTTAATTTTCAGTCAGTCAACTTTCTACCTTTTATAAAATTAAAAAAATATTTTATAAATATTAAATACAGTTTTCTGTGATTTCATTATATGCAATTTCAGCACAGGCATTTGTCTCTGAAAATATTACCTATGTACTTTAATAACATAAATATAATCGTTATATTAAAGTATATAGGTAATTTTTTTTTCAGAGACAAGCGCCTATGAAATTCAGTTAAAAGAAATAGTCAAAATAAAAATTTTTATAATCTTTTATTGAATTAATGTCTGTTGACAGCTTTCTAAAGGCTTTTGATTGTACATCAATATATATGATTGACACAGTAATAATGCCATAGTAATAGATTTATGACAATGTGTAAAACATCAAAAGGGAAACTTGTAACATTGTTTTCAACAAATTGCTTGTAACAGGTGAGATACAATGGTATATTTCTTCTACCATTAAAACAGTGGTGGATATTCCTATCTAGAACATGTGCAAAAATACACAACAGTGTACACCTACTGTAGTTTTTACTGGTATTAAGGGTACCTTCTCCAAAGCTGGTGATGTTCAGTATAACTTAACATAAAATGTCACTGTGAATTTCAACTACTGTAATTGTTTAAATACTGAAATAAGTACCTGGAATGAAGAAAAAAATTTGGAAAAGATTTTATAACACTGACTCTTTGTAACCCATTAACAATATTTCATAGCCCTAGTATTTTGATTCCCTTACCAAGGAAAATTTTCCCTACATTATTTCTCAGAATTTCAATTTATGATAGCATTTAAACTACTTTGACTAGTTATAATGCTGCAGTTAAATAGAATGAAAAAAAACAAATGTTGGAAGAAACACCTTCACTTTTTTTTAGCCCTGACTCCCAAACCATGGAAAATTGACCCCCCTCTTTTAGATGTCAGAATTTCAAATCATCATAGTTATTTAAACTACTTTATCAAGTTGAAATGGTCCCCTAAGTATCTGAATTTAAAAAAAAATATGCTTGAAAAGATACATTTACACTTTTCCTAAACTATGACATTTTGCCCTGTACCCCCTATCAAAGAAAAATTGGAACCACCTTAGATGTCAGAATTTTAAATCATCATACTTATTTATTCTTAAAGATACTTTATCAAGTTATAATGCTTGAAAAGGTATGTGGAATCATAAACATATGTTGAAAAAGATATCATAACATTTGCTTAGCCAAAAGATTTTATCATGGGGAATTGACACTCCCTCTAATAGTAAGAACTTCAAATGATGATGGTTATTGAAACTACCTTAAAAAAGAAAATTGACTCCCCACACAAAAAATAATGTTTAAATTTTGGTTAGTATTTTAACTTCACTATTTAGTTATAATGCTTCAATTAGTGTCTGGAATAAGAAACTTATGTTTAAAAAGATTTGATAACACTAATCTTAGCCATGGTAATTTGACTTTCATCTTGGAAAATTGAGCTTCTTGTTGACTGTAAGAAACCTTTTTTTAGGCTTTGCGATTTTTTACCAAACACGGAGGGGGCTCTATCGTATAAACATCCTTTAGAAAGAGAAATTTACCACTTTGGAGGTTTCAGAAGTAGATGGCTATGCCAACTCCATATCAATAAAAATAAACCAAATTTAAGTAGAACCCTGGTCTGCAGATTTGAAAAAAATAATGGGCTACTAGACCTGTAAACAAAATTTTAGAAAGACAGCTAGGCTATAGATTGAAGGAACTATTGGCCTTTACTAATATCCAACATCCTTGTTCTGGATTACGTGATATTATTCAATAGAGTACTGAAGCTGCATAACATGATTTATTAGTACAGAAGTTCTTGTTTTTTTATATCGTGTTAATTGGATCATTTAACTTGCAACAGTTTGTAGAATTAATGAACTTCAAATTTTATGACGTATTTTAAAAGCAAAAAGTAATACTATGGAATCATTATTATTTGGGATAAACCAATGTTTGACTGTTTTTTATAGGTATAGGTAAACTAGATTTAAATGTTCAATTTTCTATAGGCTTGAAGGCAGACATTGACAAAACCATGGTTTCAAATAAGCACTGAAAATGCCATTTTCCTCAATCCAATGAAATTGGTATCCATGAAAATAAATGATTCCACAGTAAACGAAAAACAACATAACAAATAGTATGGAACACCTGTAACTTTGTTATGTGTTTGTATTTAAGGTAATTACATGAATTAGATGTGTCCATTTTAAAGGCTTATTAGGGCTTATGTTGTACTGTTTAATTTATTTCGACTTACTAAGTACAATTTGCTATGGATTGATTACCCTTCCTTTGATTTAATCGTCATTTGCAGTTCTCATTTCATTTTAATACCTGCCATTGAATTAGCAGATTTTCTTAAATCTAATTTATATTGCCAGATTTTGTGAACAAATCTTTTGAATGAAGGAATGCTAAGCATAACTCATATGCAATAGAGAAATGTGATGCATAATACATAGAAAATAACCGCAGGATAATTTCAATATTACATATTAGAGAAAAACATACAATGAGCATTTTAATATACATTATATGTAAGAAATGACATAAGACTATACATTGTACTTTTAAAAGTCAAGTCATCAAGGTGCAAGGTGATAAAATAAAGCATACTGCAATCCTATAAGACTTAAATTCCACTTAATTTCTATTATGAAAATGTTCCAAAATATTTTGTACATATCTTTATGGTAATGAGTCATTCAAAAGGTGAGAGGTAGTAATTTTGAATTGCTAAAAAAGAGGTTTTGAATTATTTCTTCTAAAATGGTATTCTTGCAAACTTTACAGAAATCTTTAGTTGACTCTTTATGAGTTATTTCTCTTAATCGACATTTTTTATCCTGTTTTGTGCAAAACTACAGAAGATAGGGGCATAATTAAAAAATCTTTGTTTCCCACCCCTATTTTTGCTGGTTGGTAGGTAGGTAGGATTTTTTTTTTTTTTTCAAATGTATTTGTCAGACATGTAGAAAACATAATGCGTGAACAATTGGAAACTACACTCAGGGTACTCCTTTTTTGTGTTGATGCTATTCATCAAGCTTTGTGTTAAAATAAATATACATGTATTAAATAACTCCATTTTAAAGTAAACCCTCAACTACTTAATAGATGAAATGTTATAGTATTATTCAAAGACGTTAAATGAACAACAGCTTGACACTTTGTCGCTAACTTGCACCTAAACCTTGTCAGAACGTTGTAGTGAAAGACTGCCATCAGTGACATCTTCCAATACTTCTTTCCAAATTGATTGTTTTCCAAATGTATACAATCTGTTGTTTTTATTTTTCCTGCGTGTGGATATTTTATCCTTACACACGAATAAAGGGTAATTTTGTCTTCCATTGACGTGGATCAATCAGAACTACTCAGCCTTTTTCGATTTTTGTGTAGCGGAAATGGCTGAGTAGTTCAAATGGACGCAGACACACAATAAATAAGAAATTGAATCCTGATTGCTATTTCCAGAAATCAGAGTTGGTCAGACGAAAAAAAATTTAGAAAGGACCCAAAATTTTTTTGAGTCGATGGTCTTTTTCCAGTCGCCGAGGTATTGGGAAACAGACCTTTTTTTTTGGCCTAGAGAGAATATTTAAACAAAATGATCAACAATACAAGATCAACAAAAAAGAGATTTTTGTCATGAATTATACTCTAGTCCTCAATGTTGGAGAGTGTCCATTGTTGAAGATGCACATAGACCTAGGCAAGTGACTTAGGATCTCTAGAGCCTCTAGTTGGTTGTGAGGACACTATGTCTTAGATCGATGTCATATTTACTACAACAGGACCAATATTAGTGCCGAAAAAAATAAAGGAGTTTCTGAATTGTAAATCTTACATGGGATTGGAACCAAACTAACTTGGGTAACAGATCCTTAATTGGATTTAATAAAGTATTCATACAAGAGGAGGGAGATCTCATTTTTATTTTTAGATCATTACATTCAAGGTCAAGATCACAGTTACTAGGAAAGAATTGAAACTTTTGAACAAAAGGGACATTACCATTTACCGATAGTGACAGAAAATGTATATTTTACACTGCATTGAAATAGATTTTTTTTTACCATACTAAACATGACATAACATGAATGAACAAGAAGCTTGGCTCTGTGATGAGGGAGAGAATATTGAATGTATGCTTGTTTTGACTCACACTTTTTATGCCCCACCTAGGATAGTAGAGGGGCATTATGTTTTTCTGTCTGTGCATCCGTTCGTTCGTCCGTCCGTCTGTCCGTCTGTCCCGCTTCAGGTTAAAGTTTTTGGTCAAGGTAGTTTTTGATGAAGTTGAAGTCCAATCAACTTGAAACTTAGTAGACATGTTCCCTATGATATGATCTTTCTAATTTTAATGCCAAATTAGAGTTTTGACCCCAATTTCACGGTCCACTGAACATAGAAAATGATAGTGCGAGTGGGGCATCCATGTACTATGGACACATTCTTGTTTTTTATTGTTTTCATGTTTTTGGGGATGAGGGAGGAGATTGATTACCCTCTTCATTCACCATGAACAATTACAATTTCAGTACATTTTTGGCTTATATTCTTCTAATCAATATTCTTCAAAGTAAGAGTAGTAGTCTGACTATCAGTATAATTTTACACTCTTTAATTATATGGAAGACAACTATGTCATTATACCACTAAGCTGTTGCTGGCTAGAAATAAGTTTATGAAATTGGGTATTGGGAGCTTGTTCACTTAGATTCTTTGATTATTTTTGTTTAGGAAGTTGACTAATTTTGTTTGGACATGCACTTTAAAAATATTACCCAGAATGCATCAGATCCTGAAATTGTAAATTTTATTGAGCTAAGCCTACAATGGTAAAGAATGTAATATGATAAACAAAAGGATTTCCTATCAATTCATTCATAGTTGAAACATGTTGTGAACTATTTACCAGTAACATTATAAACATGAACAATCTTCCTGATGAATGCATTCAGTTCAACCAAACTGAAATAACAAAGTAATATACACGTCGTAGTAAGATTATATTTTGATGATATGCAATTTTTCTTAAGAAAAGTACAAAAAAATAAAATCTGACATCAATAGGAATTTCTCATTTTCAACTACAATACATATTGAGAAAAAGTTACTGAAATTTGCAGATTTTCCTGATTACTTTTTATCCCCCTTTTTCAACTACAGAAAAAGTTTTGAAGAACTTCGATAATTGTGTGCCTCACCTTCCTAAGGTGGGCTTGTTATTTATGACCTTTATTGGTCCTTTGGTGTTCATCTTCCAAAAGCAGTAGTGGTAGCAACACCCATCATCGGAAATGAGGTCCAAAAGAAAATATTTAAGAAAAGTCTTATGATGGTTCCTTTCAGGTCATTACATAATCCACTAGATGACGGGATTTTAATGGCTTGTACTATGATAAATTTTGTCATGGGATCAACACATGGGTTTCGAAATAAAGTCATTCGACCCATAAACAATATCGTTACCAAATATGAAAGACACCCATTGATTCAGAAGTTAAAGGTCAAGATCACAGCAGCTGTTGATAGGCAGAAATTTAGGTTTTAAGCCCCAGCCCTCACCAGAGGGTGCATTAAGTGTTACCCTTGTCCGTCCGTACATCCATCTGTCGTATGTCCATATGTACGTACATCCCCAAATTGGTTTCCATTCTCTTACTTTAGTTTGCCTCAATCAAATGAAACTTATACACAATATAAAAATAAGAAGATGTGGTATGATTGCCAATGGGATAACTCTCCACAAGAGACCAAATTACACAGAAATAAATAACTATAGGTCACTGTACGGCCTTCAACAATGAGTAAAACCCATACCGCATAGTCAGCTATAAAAGGCCCGAAATGACAAATGTCAAACAATTCAAACAAGAAAACGAACGGCCTAATTTATGTACAAAATAATGAACGAAAAACAAATATGAAATACAGCAACAAACGACAACCACTGAATTACAGGCTCCTGACTTGGGACAGGCACATACAGAATGTGGCGGGGTTAAACTAGTTTGAAGGCGCCAACCCTCCCCCTAACCTGGGACAGGGTGTAACAGTACAACATAAGAACAAACTATAAAAATCAGTTGAAAAGGGCTTAACTCATCAGATGGATACAAAGCAGAAATAAATCTAACAAAAACACAGAGTGGACGTGGCAGGGTACTTATACATCCCGAAAACAAAAAGACACTTAAGTACAGATCTGAGAGTACTCGCAGTTACTGACAGCTAGTTCAAAGCCAATAACAACTGATAAAAAAAAATCATGCATCTAAGACTAAAATATCAATCAGTACACATCCAAAATCCAATGGATAAAGTGTAAAGACGTCAGTAACAGTCAGAGAAAAAACATGACCTTGTACAATGCCAAGATACAGGTATCGACAGATTGTAGACAATGATTATTACCACAAAATACAGATCAAGTTCGAAATTTTGGTGGTGTCACTTTTACCGTTCTTGAGTTATGCCCCCTTATAACGTTATATGCAAGCTGGGGCATCACCTGTGACCCATGGACACATTCTCCATTTATTTTTTCTTCAGATGATATCTTTGAACCATTTCCAACTTTTACTAATTTTGGTTTCATATTGCCCCAAGGGATGAAAAAGACTCTTATTGATGTTGAGGTCAAGGTCAAGGTCACAGAAGCAATTGAAAGACTGAAATTATTTGGTCAGTAGTTTAAAGGTCAATATCGTAATGCCTATAAAGATACTGAAATTGAGAAGGAAATTTTGTTTCCACATATTTTTGAGCCATAAATCAGATCTTGACCCATCTTTGGAACAAAATACACATTTTGTTAAGTAAACTTGGTTTTGAAGTCAATAGGTCAAATGTCAATGTCACAGCAGCAATTGATAGATAGACATGTGGACAAATTTTGGTTTTCAAATGCCATCTTCTGAATCATATGACCATTTTTCACCAAAGGAAGCTTGAAAATGACCCTTGGATAGAACAAGACCAATTTTGATTTTTGGGTCAGTAGGTAATAGTTCAAGTCCACAATATCGCAAGTTTATTGTCAGTGAAGGATATTTAAAGTAACCCCAAAGACATTGCTGAGGGCTTAGATAATGAGGAAATATCCTATACTGGCTCCAATTTAAAGAGGGTTATTAGTTATTTAGAATAGATACTTGCTAATCAGCATTCTTCACATTAACCACAAGCCCTATGGCACAGGCAAGTATAAATGTTGTTGGACCACTAAAATGTTCCTAAAAAGAGGCCTCACAAGCCATATGAATTTAAAGAAATTTTATGAACGAATAGTTTTTCATGCTTGTTTGTCAAAAAGTTTTTGATAAAGACTGCATCAGTAAAAAATAAAATGGTAATTTTTCATAAAAATTGTGTTGTAGAAGTGCTGTCTCAAAGTTAACCTCATGTCTCCTTTTATTCATAATAACTCCATGTTTCAAAAATAATATATGTATTATTGAGATTATATTCAAATACAGTTGTAGACAACCACTGTAGCGTAATCAGTCAAAATATAATTTATATATAATAGTTATAAGAGCAATTGATGTATATTTTAACAATGCCAGAATTTTATCCACAACTTTTGTCATTACCTGACCATTACTATCAGTTTCATTGCATGTAAATGAAAATGAAACTATTTTTGTGACAAGCCAGTCTTATTGTCATTACTGCTAAATTCATGTCAAATAAGAGTAAAGTATTATTCTAGTGAAATCTGATATATATTTTTTCCCTATCTTAATGAAATTTTATATCTCAAAAAATGTTACATAATTGAGGTGTATGATGTTTGAGAAAGTACATTAAGTACCAGTGTAAGTTTCTTTACGCCGTGATTAAGGAAGTACATTAAGTACCAGTGTAAGTTTCTTTACGCCGTGATTAAGGAAGTACATTAAGTACCAGTGTAAGTTTCTTTACGCCGTGATTAAGGAAGTACATTAAGTACCAGTGTAAGTTTCTTTACGCCGTGATTAAGGAAGTACATTAGGTGCCAGTGTAAGTTTCTTTACGCCGTGATTAAGGAAGTACATTAAGTGCCAGTGTAAGTTTCTTTACGCCGTGATTAAGAAAGTACCAGTGTAAGTTTCTTTACGCCGTGATTAAGGAAGTACATTAAGTACCAGTGTAAGTTTCTTTATGCCGTGATTAAGGAAGTACATTAAGTACCTGTGTAAGTTTCTTTACACCATGATTAAGGAAGTACATTAAGTACCAGTGTAGGTTTCTTTTTGACGTGATTAAGGAAGTACATTTTTTATTAAGTACAAGTGTAAGTTTCTTTACGCCGTGATTAAGGAAGTACATTAAGTACCAGTGTAAGTTTCTTTACGCGTGATTAAGGAAGTACATTAAGTACCAGTGTAAGTTTCTTTACGCATGATTAAGGAAGTACATTAAGTACCAGTGTAAGTTTCTTTACACCTTGATTAAGAAAGTACCAGTGTAAGTTTCTTTACAACATGATTAAGGAGTACCAGTGTAAGTTTCTTTACACCTTGATTAAGGAAGTACCAGTGTAATATTAGTTATCTTGGTGTAATCAGGGTGTATGGAATTTTACACCATTGTTGAAAATTCATTCACCCTGAGGCGCGGCCGAATGGGTGTATGAATTTTCAACAACGGTGTAAAATTCGCACACCCCTGATTACACCAAGATAACTAATTATTCTTATAAACAATTCCTTTACTCATTTTTAAACCAGGATGTAAAATTGAAAATGGTAAATGAAAAATTTCAGTGTAACTTTTTTCAACGTCAATGTTGCTGCGCATTGTCAAATACTTGTTTTCTTTATTTTTGGGAAATTCAGAAAATATTTGTGTTCTTTTGAATTTTTGGGGAAAAAAATTTTAAATTTTTTTTATTATTTTTCAATTTTGTCCTCAAATTTATTTATTTTTATTTTTACTTTTTTTTTTTTCGACATTTTATTATTTTTTTTTTTTATTGACATTTTATTTTTTTTTCTTTATTTTGGCATAATTTTATTTTTTAAATTTTTGGCAAAATTTTATTTATCCCGGGGTGAACAAGGGTAGGGTGTTATTTACACTGGGGTAATTAACCAATCAGATTGCAGTATTTTTGCTGCATAAGAAATAATTTTCTTTACAACATGATTAAGGAAGTACCAATGTTAGTTTCTTTACAATGTGATTAAGGAAGTACCAGTGTAAGTTTCCAGTCAATCAGTTGGAAGAGAAAAATAAATAGAGAATATTATATGGCTTTTTCAATATAATCACATCCGTATCAACCAGAGACACCAATATAATCCCAAGAGCTCTGCTGGAGGGATTATATTGGTTGAGGGTTGATACAGTGTGTGATATTGAAAAAGCCATATCATATACACTTTATTATATATCTCAAGTAGATGTTTTTTCATGTGACGTGACGTCATACAGATTAGGGGTTTGTTTGATGAAGCCTTTGCAACGGTGACTGATGTCGATGACGTGACGTCATACAGATTAGGGGTTTGTTTGATGAAGCCTTTGCAACGGTGACTGATGTCGATGACGTGATGTCATACAGATTTTAAGGGTGTGATAAAGCCTTTGCAACCATGACTGATATCGATATCATCATGAATGGCTGATACAGCACGAATGCTATTGATGGTATTACACATACAATTTATATGTTTTACTACTTAGTATATAATAAGTACATTTATAGGGTTTTTAAGGGTGTGATAAAGCCTTTGCAACCATGACTGATATCGATATCATCATGAATGGCTGATACAGCACGAATGCTATTGATGGTATTACACATACAATTTATATGTTTTTACTTCTTAGTATATAATAAGTACATTTATAGGGTTTTTAGGGTATATTTTATGGTTTCTTTTGTTGAAATTTTTTATATTTCACACAGTCTTACCAAATTAAGTATAACAGAACACAGACAAGGTTTAACAATGAGGCATTTTAAACCCACAGTTATAGCAGTTTGGTCCAATAAAATGTACTGAATTCATAAATACATGTTTTTCTGTTGGTTTGACTGAATACAGACTTGCTAGATATTGGTTAATGGTTTTTTTATCTGGAAAAGGAGGTTAAGACAAGTAGCGTCAATTGAAAACCTTCACCTATAATACACATCTGTTCCCTGACAAAACATGATGAATGTTCACACAGACTTAAACTGTCTGCCATCATATTATTCAGCATTACAAGGAACAGTATATATTTGCCATATACCAGCAATGTAATGCTCAGTAGGTCGAAAAAATATTCATAAATCAATTTGATCCCATAAGTCGAATTCCTGTGCAACACCGTGATTATAAAAAAAATCTGTTTAAATATGACCATTATGAAAAATGACTAGGTTTTAAGAAGATCTATGTTTGGTTTGAAGGGTATGTTTCTCTGCTTTAACATTCACTGTTGTTTAAGTTTAACCAGAAGAAGTTATTATCCCTGTATAATCCAAATAATCCAAAGATAAAAAATAATTAAAAAAAATTCTCACTTCCTACATCTAAAGTATTGTTAAGTCGAATCTATTGTTAGGTCAAGTACGTGAGCTCTCACTTGTTGTCAGTGTTTATTCCCCTCATCCGTTATTAATTTTTTGTTGATTCTTTTCCTCTGGAATGACTTCAATACTTTGAGTCAATCTTTTTCTCATTATCCTTCGGGCTTACTTTCATTTTGTTTTTTATCAGATAACTCCAATCACCCAGTTCAGATGAACTATGTAAAAAATACACCCACTGAACATTAAGCAACTAACAATCAATCAATCAATCAATTAATTTTACACCCTAGTATAAAATTGAGTAAAGGAATGCTTCATAAGAAAGAAAGAAATTTGTTATCTTGTGTAATTAAGGGTATACAGAATTTTACACTCGTTTTGAAAATGAATACATCTACATCTCAGTGTGTATGAATTTTCAACATGGGTGTAAAATTCTGTACACCCTTGATTATACTAAGATAACTAAAAGTACATGTGTAGTAGAGCAAAGTGAACAATCTTCTTCTCTCAGAAAATACTGGACCTACTGAAATTATGTTATAAATTAAAATTCTTAAGAAATCCTACTAAACAGACAACCGTCACCTTACTTCATATAACAAAGATATCGTTTCAGCATGGCAGAGATAAAATCCTACTAATGGCCATGTTCTTGTAAATGAGACAGTCTAGGTTTTCTTTTTAATATAATTGAATTTATTCTGTCATTTATCTGATAGATGTAAGAATATTAAATGCCAATGGATTTTTTATTAATTTTAACATTTGAAATATATATATATACAAAGATTTTGAAAATTTAATGTGCTACTTTAAGGTACATAACCACTAATTCGGGCCCGGTCAGAAAGAACATACAAGAAAGTAGTACATATTTAAAAAAAAAGTTCCTACACATAGCTGTAACTTTGTGAATAAGTAAAATATTTGGGTAAATCTGGTATCAAATGAAAGCTTAAGGACTTGGGATCACTGTAGGAACGTTGTTGAAAGTTTTTTTCAAATAATAAAAAATATATATGAAATTATAATAGGAGGGCACATTTGCCCTGTTGTTCAGATCGGAAGTACCTGTTTTTGTACTACCAAACTTCCGGGAACCAGTGTGCTCTAATATGCAATTAAAGGTATGCACAAGTCAGGATAAGGTATAGTTTTGACATGAAATGACTGCCACTTTATTTGAACATAAGACAAAGTAGCCATTAATGCTTGAAATTGCAAAATTTAACATAGAAAGCAATCTGGCTTAAAGATGTTATGTTATTTATTTTTTTACAGATCATTACATCTCTGTGTTACAGTGTCAGTTTAAATGTGAGAGGAAGTTGAGCGTTCTCTTTAAAGATTATTTGCCAGATTTTGTTGGACAGCATTATAATTTTCTACAATTTGCATATCACAAAAGTGAGTTTTGTTACTATAGTTGTAATAGTTTAGTTATGTTATAATTCCCTCCCTTCAGAGTTTTATGCACAGGCAGTTTCTGTCCTATGCTGATTCAAGATTTTTTTATCATATTATTATTTATTGCAATTTCAAGAAAATGTCATACAGATATATGCATCAGATATCAGAATGTGCATCATGTCCATTCTTTAAAAATCGCAATAGTAAATGCACACATTAATATCTGAATTTACAATATTATGTTACAAATAAACCTACTTTTGGCAGATAAGGACACTGGTTCAAATTTTATTAATAAAGGGCCATGGCAATGCAAATGCTTAAATAGAGATGTGGGTTATGTGTCACTTAGACAGCAACTCAACATGAAAAATAACCAAAAGACATCTAGAGGGCAATATACAGTATTCAACAAACGACAACTGTCAATACAATATATATGTCATTATGACTCAAGCTATAAATTGTCCAGAGTCTATGGAATGTGCCACATTAAAGTTCGACATAAGATAGTCCCTAGCAAGAATGACTTATGAGTTCATATCTGCCTTTTCCCAAAACAACCCTCCGAAAAAGTGGTTATAGTAGAGAAGAAAGTTAAGCATGATAAAGAATAAAGGAGGAGAATAAGAAAATGTATTTTGGCCTTCAGTTCATTCTGTTTTTGGAAAATGACGCTATCAGCAGCATGTTTCCGATACCATTGACCAGAACTTACGGAAGTCGATTATATTTCTCCGCCTTCCGCACTCGGTTTCATATTTACTATTTTACATACTAACTGGAATCTGCTTGTATAATGCTACACTCGAACAAAGTGTTGTAGTCGGACAGGACCAGTTTACATACTTTATTTTATTTACCAAAAAAATATCTTGACCTGTCCATATGTTTTTGTTATTAATGGTATTTGGAGCTATCCCTTTGTTATATTTTTCATATTTATTCGAGCTTTCACTTTTATGCACATGTCTTACAATCGTAAACAATCGGTATGTATAAATAGATCCGTTTTGTTATGGTGTGACTTTTTACACTCCAATGATCAGCAATCGCTGTACAAAATAGTTATCCTAAATAATGTCAGCCTTTCATGCCATTTCAACTTTACAATCATTAAAAAGAAATAATCTGAATCATTTTGATATCCATTGGATGGATAAAGGTCTTTATCCAGATTTACGAAGATTTTAATAATCGGAAATTAGTAATACGGTTGTACTCACGCGGTGCGTATGAATCTTTGTTTACAAAGTTACAGCAGCAGAGTCTGTAACTGTATCATTATTAATTAACTACACTGTTATTGTACTTAATATGATGAAAACTGCCTATGCAATATAAAGTGTCAACTCGGCCAATATAGATTTTTTCTGTATTGGCGAGTTCTGATCCGCCAAAACAGGATTTCGAACGTCTCTAGTTTTTAGATCGTAAGTCACGATAAACTCAAACTGCAAGTAAACATTTGTTTGTAAGACAGTTTTATTTACTGACCATAAACAAGCTGAAACGTTCAGTATGGAATATATTTTAGGCTAAAGACGGTCCCATTCATTTAAAAAGCACTTTGAAAGCAGACGATGGAATTATTTCAGGTTTGGGGAACGAGTAAATTATCACAAAGTTCATTTCTTGACGACCTCATAATTTCACGATGTCGATCGTACAAATCGATTTTACTGTTTACTTTCACTTCTCATGTTTTGTAAACGGTCTTTTATTTTAAACCCAAACCAGGCATATGCATTCTGTAATTGTGCGAATCTTCGTTCTTTGGTCATTTGGCTTATGGATAGTTGTATCAATTTCAACTCTTACATTATTTTTTTAAAACTATATTTGCATTACACATGCAATGGCAGTACCTTTCCAATTACTATTTATGTGTTGTGTCTAAATTTAAGTTGTAACACTTTATAGTGACTGGAAAGGGTAGAAAATTCATCAGATGAGAAAAGGCTGAAGATACATGGAAACGGCACCAGATCATTAGATATTGCATCTTATAAAAGAAACTGAGATTTGGATAGTTCCACTTCAAGGTAAAAATGTTTATCTCTTGTGAAATGAAATAAAAAAATATTTTAACACTTAGTTAATTAATAAAGATACTATTACGTGTATTTCTGTATTGGCCTTGTTATTGGTCTTGCCAGCTGTATTGGCATTCGACTTTGCCTCAGGCCAATACACCAAGCCTCGGACCAATAACAAGGCCAATACAGAAATACTAAAGTAATAATATTATAGAATGACAGTATGGTTCAATAGCGGAATCAGCCCTCGACTACTTTTTACATAAATATTAACTTCTGGCTTCAACGCCTTGTTCGTCTTGTCTGGAGTTCTTGTTGTAGTTCCAGTTTGGTAAGCATTTTGGAGACGTATCCCGTCCGTCCTCTCTTGACTTGTAATCGATGGTGATACATTTTGCCGCTTGACGTATCCTTTCAAGCTTGTTTATTTTTGTTACCGTGTAGGGGTCCCATACTATGGCTCCATATTAAATTATAAGATCCAATCCTGAAGGTCACATGTGTATATCATTGTTCTAATCTGACACAAATTTCAATAACTGGAATGCTACCCAAGTTGAATACATAGTGACCCACGAGAATAGCATTATCACTATTGAAATTGTGTTTAATACCATGATGGTTCAATGTCATTAACTTAAAGGAGACAGATATGGTTAAAGAATGAATATCAATTACATGGGTCAACATGGTCAAGGGCAGAGTTGTTATAAAATAACAATATGGCAGAGAAGTGGTTTCAAGTTTCATATAAAGCGACCTGACTGACATGAAATAAAAAATCAAAGGAGTATCCCTATTTATCTAATCTTCAAGGTGAAATAAAACTAGTAAAACAATATTATACTATTGTCTAAATCTACAGAAATATAATTTGCTTCAAGTAACAGAAATAACTAGGTCACTAGTAACTTATTTAATGAGTATGTTGGGTATAAGAGCTTGCTTACAACAGGCTCTTCATAATCATTTGGTTTGAAAAGGATACTAGTAGTCAGTATTCTTGATTTAGAAAATGTAATTGCAAGAAAAAATCACATTACTTAGAATACTTTAGATCATTCAGGTAGTCTTTATTTATATGTACAAAAGAACAGCCAGTAGTCATTGGATATTGTAGGTCATTCAAATAGTCTTGACCTATTTAATAGTGCACAAGAACAGCCAGTAGTCATTGGATATTGTAGATCATTCCGGAGTCTTGACCTATTTATTTATACAAAAAACAACCAGTAGTCATTGAATACTGTAGATCATTCAGGTAGTCTTGACCTATTCATTTGTACTGAAAAAACAGCCAGTTGTCATCTTCACTTCACACACATTCATATACGAATATCAATTATATGCTTACGAGACATGTTGCAATGTTAAAATAATTACGATATGTGAAAATCAAGACTTGCATAAAAAATATCACAATATTAGAGACAGTGGCGTCATTTTTCCTCAGAGCTTTCGGCTCTTTGATTATAAAGAAGGGCATTCCAGAAACCCTGGAATATATTTTTATTTTGCCTTACATAGTATATTAATTTTAGTTGGGAATGAAAAAAAATAAGTCTTTTTAATATCTACTTTAAAATAATGCATTTTTTCGTTGTCTTAAGAAAACTGAGAATAGTTCATAGCATTCTTTTTTTATTTACATAATCATAGAGTTTCATTTCATATGTTAAAGAATATGAGAATTATCTTTTTTTTTAAGATGGAAATAATGACAAGGCTGTTGAGTGTGCAGCTACATACCTATTGTTTAATCCAAATGATGAAGAAATGTTACGGAACAAAGCATTTTATATGCAGAAACTTGGATATCATCAAGCTCACTTTGTACCTCGTCAGGTAAATAATAACTTACATACTTGTCACTTCAAGAAACAGGCATCCTCTTTGAAGACAAAGTTTTCATCATTATCCCCATAACAAGGTTTTTTTTTTTGCCCCACTGCATATTGTATTTTTATCTATGTCCGTCAATTGATTGAGTTTTTGTTTTGTTTTGCCTGCAGATGTCTGAATTTTAGTGTATAATTATAGATTATCGTTGGTCATCTCAACGAGATTGATTTTCTCGCTTGAGCCTGTACAGCGAAAGTGAGAAAAGCAATCGAGTTGAGATGACCAATGATAATCTGTTTATCGCTATTTTACTTATGACGACGACGTTAATTTCATTGACAATGGCACTTTGCCCTTAGTTTCTAGTGATAATTTTTCATATCACTCTGATGTACTGAGAAAGGAAATTATCAGTCAGTAAGATCAAAGGAAAATTTCGTAAAATAGCGATAATGATGACATACAGATGAAGTTTGGGTCTTGTTCCAGTTGATCTGCTGATGGCAGAATAACAACACTTGGACATAGAATTCATATAATTGTACTTGTCTAGACTTTTTAGCTCACCGGGGCCCAAAGGGCCCCATGTGAGCTTATGCCATCACTTGGCGTCCGTTGTCGTCGTCTGTCGTCGTCGTTGTCTGTTGTCGTCTGTCATCGTCTGTCGTCGTAAACTATTTCAAAAATCTTCTCCTCTGAAACTACTGGGCCAAATACCTTCAAACTTAAACTAAATGTTCCTTAGGGTATCTAGTTTATAAATTATATCCGAAGTTTTGATCCATCGACAAACATGGCCACCATGGCTAAAAATAGAACATAGGGGTCAAAAGCAGTTTTTGGCTTATATCTCAAAAACTAAAGCTTTTAGAGCAAATGTGACATGGGTTAAATTGTTCAATTGGTCAAGATCTATCATATCTGAAATTTTCAGACGAATCGAACAACCCATTGTTGGGTTGCTGCCACTGAATTGGTAGTTTTAACAAAATTTTGCAGTTTTTATACGACCGCAAAAAAATTTTGGAGTCGTATATTGGTATGACGTTGGCGTCATCGTCCGAAGACACATTGGTTTTCGCACTCTAACTTTAGTTTAAGTGAATGGATCTCTATGAAATTTTACCATAAGGTTCAATATACCACAAAAGGAAGGTTGGGATTGATTTTGGGGGTTATTGTACCAACAGTTAAGGAATTAGGGGCCAAAAATAAGCATTTTTGTAACTTCCAGACATAACTTGTGTGTTAGTGTATGGATTTCTCTGACATTGTACCACAAGTTTCCATATCATAAAGGGAATGCTGGGATTGATTTTGGGGGTAATTGCCTCCAAATTTTAGGAATTAGGGGGCAAAAAACAAGCATTTTTCTAATTTCATGACAATAACTTGTGTGTAAGTGTATGGATCTTTCTGAAATTGTACTACAAGGTTCCATATCACAAAGGGAAAGCTGGAATTGAGTTTGGGGTAATTGCCCAAAACATTTAGGAATAAGGGCCAAAATAAGAATTTTCTAGTTTCCAGACAATAACTTGTGTTCAAGTGTATGGATCTCTATGAAATTGTACTACAAGGTACCATACCACAAAGGAAAGGCTGGGATTGATTTTGGGGGTAATTGCCTCAACATTTTAGGAATTAGGGGCCAAAAGGGCAAAAAGCAAGCATTTTTCTAGTTTCAGGACAATAACTTGTGTGTAAGTGTATGGATCTTTATGAAATTGTACTACATGGTTCCATATCACAAAGGGAAAGCTGGGTTTGAGTTTGGGGGTAATTGCCCTAAACGTTTAGGAATTTGGGGCCAAAAACAAGCATTTTCTAATTTCCAGACAAGAACTTGTGTTCAAGTGTACGGATCTCTGAAATTGTACTGCAAGGTACAATACCACAAAGGAAGGCTGGGAATGAGTTTGGGGTGATGAATCATAAGGGGTTCAAAAATTTGAGGGGATTTGTTTTCATTTTTTTCTTTAAAATTTTCCATTTTAAATTGGTTATTTCTGATTTATATATAAAAGCAAATAATAATGATGTGGTTTGAATAGGTAAATTAAAAATTTTTAAGTTCTTAGACCACATTCATTCTGTGTCAGAAACCTATGCTGTGTCAAATATTTAATCACAATCCAAATTCAGTGCTGTATCAAGCTTGAATGATGTGTCCATACTTGCCCCAACTGTTCAGGGTTCGACCTCTGCGGTCGTATCAAGCTGCGCCCAGCGGAGCATTTTATTTGTTATTATTTTGAATATTATTATAGATATATATAAACTGTAGGCAACAATAATGTTCAGCTAAGTAAGATCTACAAAAAGTTAATATGACCATAATTGTCAATTGACCCTTAAGGAGTTATTGCCTTTAAAGACAATTTTACACAATTTGTTCATCAAGTTTGCTAACATTTAAAAATCTTCTCCTCTGAAATACAGGTGAGCGATTCAGGCTCTTGAGAGCCTCTTGTTTCTCAAATGCCTGTAGAACTGAGCTGATTTTTTATACATTAGTGTATAATGATAACTTACATTCAAGTTTGAGATTCTTTTGGTTGACTGACTTTTTGTTAAATTATGTCCCTTGGAATTAGAAAATTTCATAAAAATTATACAAGTCCAGAATTTTATTGCAATGCTTGTAGATCTGAAGCTGATTTTTAGTACACTACTGTATAGTGATAACTTTTGAATTGAAGTTGCTTTTTGTTACAGTTTACAAATTTAGAAATCTTCAAGAAAATATTTTCATTAAACCAGGGTTTTACCCGTTTTGTTTGTGTCAAATAAAAAAGATTTGGTACTTAGACACTAGCATTAGCAACATAAACGTCATATCACAGTGTTTATTTTTCAGGATGCCCAAGAATATGAAAACCGTAGAAATAAAATGTTGGAGTTGTTGTACTTCATAAGAGATGAGTATAATGTACTGGAAGAGAGTGAAGAAGATACCATGAAGGGGATAACCTTAGAGAAATTGAATTGGAATTAGAAAAGATACATGTAAGGGAGATAAATCACTTTAATGTAAAGATTGATTGATTGATTGTTAGGTTTACACCATGTTTTTATTAAACAATATTTAAAAAACATGAAATTAAAAAAAAAAAATTACTGTTAGTGCTTTGCACATTAAAAACAATTCTATCTATAAACTTAAGTGAGGTAAAAAAAAAAGGGGGGCAAAAAATTATAGAAGTGATGTGAATATTAAGACTTCTTCCAAATGCTTATATATTTCATGACATCTATATAACAATTGAAATTGGAAAATGGTAATCTATTAGTAAATAATGTTAATTTAGAAATTATTGCGTGCATTTATTATTGCGATTTTTGAAGAATTTTCAAAAATGCAAGACTACCTATTGCAATTTCAGGAAAATGTGAATACAAATATATGTGATGAATTTAGAATGTAAGTTCTTATTATTTTTATTCTCATCCAGTCACATTATTCGCATTAATTAAAATCATGCAATGATTTTTGAATTTACAGTAACTAAAATGCTAAATATTTGTATATGTAAAAAAGGGAATGTGGTTTAGTACTAGTTCAATTTCTTAAGGCTTCTTTCATCATAGAACTATGAGCGATAACAGCACTTGTCTCTTAGATATATATTTTATCAGATGGAGAACTATGAGCGATAACAGCACTTGTCTCTTAAATATATATTTTATCAGATGGGTTTAAATTAGCTACTCTGACCTATGCTGAAATAGTGCCTTATGGCTATTTGATTTGGTTTTTAGATGAACAATACCAAATCTAAACCTGAAAAACTGACCAAAGAACACTACATGGGAATTTACGAAAAGATTGGAATCAAAGTAAAAGAGCATAAAAATGACAGATTTGTTGCTGATGATTTTTACAGAGATGATCAGTGTAGAGAACTTGCCAATTTTGCAAATGTAATTATCTGTTCTTTGTTATTCATTGTCATCAGGATATTCTTGTAAGGCAAAATTATAGAAACTAATGCCATAAGGATACCATAATTATATTTCATAATTTGGATTACTCATAAGTTTTGATTCCAATTGTAACAAATTATCAAGAGCGGTGAAGTCATAACTATTTTGTATCAAATCCCAGCCAGTATACAATTTAAATTCAGTCATTTTATGGGTTCAAATGAAAAAGAAAACAGTATTTACTTTTGATTTAATAAGGAATTGTTAATATAAATTATGACTTTAACAGCTCATTACTTACTGTTCATGAATAAGTATAACATTTTTGAAAAAATAACTTCCCTAAGTTTTCATATCTTAAAATCATGTGAAAATTTGTATAATAAACCATGCATTTTGTGTGCATAGCATCAAAATAATACTTAAAATTTCATTTATTAAATGAAGAAAGAAAGTTAATTAGATATATCACACTTCATATCAAGAAAAAATGAAAACAACATGCTATAAATTTCATGCGTCCGAAGCGCTTTTCTGGATTCACCTTCATCAGGAACACCCAAAGCCAAATATTTGAAAGCCAAGGATGTATAAGAACCAAAACTGTTGAAGAGCTGTATGATCAAACGGACCTAAAAAATAGCCAAATCCATCTTAGGTCAGCTTTGCCTGAGGGAGTTGAAACCTTAGTTTCTTTTTAAATTTTAAAATTTATAGACAGACAATTTAGAAAGGTTTGTTATAAATCATGTCAGTACCGAAGTACTGACTACCGCGCTGATGACTACAGAGCTGATGATACCCTCTGAGACTGATAGTCCACCAGCAAGAACAACATGAATTATACCTAAATCATATAACAGGAATCTTCAGCAAGAAAAACATGAATTATACATAAATCATATAACAGGAATCTAAAAATACCGCACATTACAATAAAACCCTTCAACTACCTTTAACCAACACATTCAAGAAAAGACATACAAATAAAGACAAACTATCATGAACAGCACATTGTCAAGATAGCCTGATTTGGAAACAGACTTGCAGAAACTTTATACACCATTTTAATCATCAATTGCCAACTTTTAATATGTTATTTGTCCTTAAATTAAGAAAAGGTTGGGCGAACAACTTCTTTATTTAAGATATACATTTGAAATACCAAAATTATTTTCATCAATATTGCAAAATTCTCCATCTTTTGGCAATAGAATAGAAATTTTACAGTGAGATAATGGAAATGAAGATAACAAAATAATTATTGAAAGTATGGTCAGAAAAAATGTCAGACTAGCTTCAAAATTGGCTGAATCACAACACCCATGATGCTTTGATCTGGGAAAGAATTCATCCTGTAATCTAGTAAAATTAGAACAAAAAGAAAGTATTTTGTACCCCCCTGTAAGAAAAAATTGTAAATTAATAAAACTAAAATTTTGGATTAAATATAAAATTCTGATATATAATACAATTACATTCAATGGATATTTCTGATTTTCTATTATAGATATTGGAACCTAATTCAAATGGAGTCCGATATTTGAATGTAGCTGAAGGTTTACAGGTACATATTGTCTCTTACAGCAATCTCCTGCCATTTCTCTAGCAATTTGTTATAAAATTTTCTGTAGAAGGTTTTCCATAATAATATTATATCAACTCAACAATCAAATAATAATCATTGAATGCATGAACTTTTGTAGCTTAAACTAATGCAGAGTGGCTGGAACATGGAAACACAGTTCTTCCCAACATTCGAACAAAAAATACTAATGGATATTGCTCAAAGTTTGATTTAAAAAAGATGAGGTACAACTTTTGACCACCAGGAGTTCATTACATTGATTTGGATGAAATGAGTCTTTTTCTTTTAGAACTAGTTCTGATAGAACCAATTTCTGTCATTCATTTGTCTTGATAAAACCAACCTTGAAATTAGCTTTAAAAAATTTGGCTAGCATGAAGTAAGGCATAAGTTTATATTGTACCTATTCTCTTCTTAGCTTAATAATCTCTGCTTTTATAGGTATTACATGGCCACATTTTGAGTGACCAATCAATTACTTTGAGTTAGATTCATGTTTACCTGTAAATTCCAATAAAAAAAAATATTTTTCATTGGGACTTGATTCATATAATGAAGATAATGTCAACATATGATTATGTTTTTATTTAATGTTAAAAATAAATAAACTAGATAGAACAATCCTTAGTTGTTAAATCTTATAAAATGGATGAATACATAGTTTTCACTGACATCACACATTGGGGGAATTCCACTGTCATCCACCATTTTGTAGGTCAAGCTATTTAAAGCTTGCCTTTTAGTTTGTTTACAAGTTTACCTGTGACATTCATTTATTGATTTGACCGACTAACAGTTATGTTAAATATGACTCCCAATAGTTTATCACTTTTAAATGCAAGATACTAACAACTTCGTGAAGCAAAAGCATTTTCAATTAAGATTCAATCTGCACCGAAGCTTCTTTATAATTAAGAAATATCTCAGAGGGCAAAGTTTTGAATTTTTGAAAATATATTTCACTTTATACAGGTGATTCATTATCATTCGTGGGATACCAATTTATACGTAAACCATGAATTTAAATGTTTGCCAGAATACAAATTTACTGTACTGGTTTCTATGCAGATTTTGACAAAACAACAGAATCAAATATCCACGAAATTACATATCTTTTTCATTCCACGAGTATTGGTATACACAAAGATAAATGAATCCACAATATCAATGCAGTTTCAATCTTAAATAAAAAGATAAAAGGGTTTTGTAGAAACCTGTGTTTCACTTTCAAATACTGCTGTCCGTGTAAAACTGTTACGTTCACTATTTAAAAATCTGATATTCTTTATCAGTGCTTTCATGCTTTGATGATATGTAGCAAATGAGATATGTTCTTTTGATTTACATGTATTTAAATTTATTTAAGTAACAAAGGGAGATTAAGAAGCAATCATCTACATAATTTATTTTAGTAACCAAGGGAGATTAACAAGCAAACACCTACACAGTATACTTTAGTAAAAAATGGATATTAACAAGCAAACATCTACATAATTTTATTTTAGTAACAAAAGGAGTTTAGAGCTTTTCCAGAAAAAAATGCAGATGATAGTTTTTATCTTTGGTTAATAGGGTTGGAAGCCAATACAGTTCTATTACAAATGAAAATAAATTTATGGTTGGTGGGATATAACCAAAAGTGTTGTCCAACCCTCTCCAGTTGTTCCTGGAATGCCTGTAACAAGCAATTGTCTACAATAATTCCTGCATGACAAACAAATTATCATAATCACAAATAGCCAATTGTGATTTTGTCACTAGATATTGCAACATTGTTTGATTAAAATCAGATTTGCTTGTTTTTTTTAACAGCGAATAAAGGAAAATACAGAATTGGAAATTTCTCTGAGATTGTTTTTAAGAGCCAGTGAGCTAGCACGTCATTTCAGTGCTCATTTTTATAACAAGACAAGTTTCTTTATAAAGAATGCTGCAATAGTCTGCATAGACCCTGGATCAGAAGATCTGTGTATGTATTATTGAAACAGAAAACTAGATATGGAATTTCAAGATTAAATATGAAGAGACACATGTTATTAAATGTTCTTGAAATTTGATAAAATGGGGCTGTTATTTTTGTTTTTCTGACTATATAACAAAATAGATGAATTTATTATTTATTCTCAAATATCTATATGCAAGACTAAACTCAAAGATCTTTCAAAATAGTCTTTCTTTTTGAAGTCTACAGCATTAACTCAGAAATAACAGGTGGAACAGTGAAAACAGCATGCATGGCAACATATGAAAATTAATAGTCAATCAGCAAAAAATCATACTGCCCCATTTCTTCATTTTCGGAGGAGATTCCTGGACTTAGATCATTTATAATAAAGAAGCCTTGTAAAATTTTTGGTCATATACCCCTAAAGTCAAAGAAAAAACAAATTGACCATTGATTTTATCCTTACTGAGTACAATGTATGTGGGATTGATAAGAACATTCACAAGGAATACTTTTAAAATGGTTGCATTTGAATTTCCAAGAATGATGTGTATGTAAAACAAAAAGTTAAACACAAGAATTATATTGTTCATCTGTATATATATTTTACCAAGCAGTTTGACATTTTTACATTATAAGTGAAAACTATATTTAGATCATTGTAGATTGAATCAAATAGCAAATACATGTGCAGTTTGATTTTTTTTTTTTGGTTAAGAATACTTATATTAATGGAAACAATGTCTATCTTTTTTCGTAAATTATTAATCAGGGTTGTTTCAAAAATTATAGCTTAGGGTCTTTGTAGTCCCTTTCATATCAAATTTTATGGGTTTTTTTTTTGGTTTGGGACATATTTAATATGAAGCATTAGGTAGAACTTTCCTTTATTGAAGTGTTTTTCTTTCTGAGGAATAATTGCCTCCAAAGACCTCCATTTACTTTTTTTAACTTTTTCTGGATTTGCTGTGATGGACATGTTAAACAGCTTAAAATTGATTTCACTGTGTTACATAAACATGGATAACCAAAAGTTAAGAAATATGAATAAGTACATGAATATGGTTTTAATATTTCTTTCAGATCCAGAAAATTGTATACCACAGGAAGATGGGAGTTGCTTAACAGAGGATGAAACTGATGATAATGAACTTCTCAATGATCAATTTGTGTATGTTAAATTTGTATGGACTTTTCATGTTTTATGCCCCACCTATGATAATAGTAGGGGCATTATGTTTTCTGTCTGTTCGTCCGTCCGTCCATCGGTCCTGCTTCAGGTTAAAGTTTTTGGTCAAGGTAGTTTTTGATGAAGTTGAAGTCCAATCAACTTGAAACTTAGTACACATGTTCCCTATGATATGATCTTTCTAATTTTAATGCCAAATTATAGGTTTGACCCCAATTTCACGGTCCACTGAACATATAAAATGATAGTGCGAGTGGGGCATCCATGTACTATGGACACATTCTTGTTATTGTATATTTTCCAGCATCATGCAGCTGTAGTAGTAAACTTATATTTGACAGTCAATATTCCGTATGTGAACCCAATAATAATTCAGGAAATCTAAAATGACTACGTTTTTTTTTTATTTTTGGGAATGAACCAATTTCTAATGGCTTCAACATTTTCATGAATGACTTTAACCTCTTCAGCACTTAAAATTAACTTATTGATTAAATAAACTGTACTTTATCTTTTATGTCAAGTTGTATTTCCTAAATCTGTTCAATACATTATTTTCTCATTCAAGTTATCCAAATGGTTATTAAAACTTCCCCCTAGTACTAAACAGTCATCAAATAAGGCCAGTCACTCTTTCCTTCTCAATCCTTGCAAGATGTAGCAGGATTATTTCCAAGTCCAAAAGCAAGTTGAAATTAACCTTATTTTGTAATGATGGCTGTCTTGTGTTTGGCCCTTTCATTAATTTGTAACTGCTAATATCCCATGGCCATGTCCATTGATGATATCCATACATATCACCAAGCTGCCATCCCTCTTCAGTACTAATACTGGACTGGCTGTCAGAGTTTGATAAACTGAATGAAATGTTTCAACTGACTAGCTGCCCATTCAGAGTTTGATAACTGAATGAAATGTTTCAACTGACTAGCTGCCCATTCAGAGTTTGATAACTGAATGAAATGTTTCAACTGACTAGCTGCCCATTCAGAGTTTGATAACTGAATGAAATGTTTCAACTGACTAGCTCCCCATTCAGAGTTTGATAACTGAATGAAATGTTTCAACTGACTAGCTCCCCATTCAGAGTTTGATAACTGAATGAAATGTTTCAACTGACTAGCTCCCCATTCAGAGTTTGATAACTGAATGAAATGTTTCAACTGACTAGCTCCCCATTCAGAGTTTGATAACTGAATGAAATGTTTCAACTGACTAGCTCCCCATTCAGAGTTTGATAACTGAATGAAATGTTTCAACTGACTAGCTCCCCATTCAGAGTTTGATAACTGAATGAAATGTTTCAGCTGACTAGCTGCCCATTCAGAGTTTGATAACTGAATGGCATTTTTTAAAAACTTATGTTTAAGATTTTCTTTTTCTTCTAGTGAAGGGGAGGTCTACATAGTTTTTAAGGTCAGTCCTTGCAAATATGTCTTTTTACATAGTTTTTAAGGTCAGTCCTTGCAAATATGTCTTTAATAGTCATTTTTTTTTAAGGAAAGATAATTCACACAGTACCACAAGCTGCCATCCTTCTTCCATACTGATACTGGACTAGCTGTCCTTTCAGAGGTTGATACCTGAATGACATTTTTCACCAACAGATGTTTAAGATGTTCTTTTTCAAAGTGAAGGGGTGTTTTTCGAAGTTTATCATGTCAGTTTTTGCAAATGTGTCTTTTATAGTCAATTTGTTAATGGAACATTAATCCACACAGTACCTCAAGCTGCCATCCTTCTTCTGTTCTAATACCGGACTAGCTACCTATTCAGAGTTTAATGCCTGAATGACATTTTACCACCATATGTTTAAGTTGTTTTTGTTGTTTTTTTTCAAAGTGAAGGGTATTCTACAAAGTTATCATGAGTCCTTATAAGACAAGCTGTATCACTACTAAATAAAGCAGGACTATTCCACAGTTAAAACTTCTAATCAGCAAGTTCAATTTTACTGTACTACATAATGAAAGCTGTGTGTGTCTGTCCTTTCATCAATTTGTAGCTGTCAAGTGATGACATAATAACATTTCACCAAGTGTATTTCAATGTGATTCAATGTTTGGAATGAAATGCATCTTTTATAGTCAATTTGATAAGGAATGAAAATCAACACAGTATCGCCAAAACCCCATCCTTCTTCCGTATTAAAGTGCCCATTCAGAGTGTGATACCTGAATGACATTTTTCACCAATATATTTTTAAGATGTTCTTTTCAAAGTGAAGGGTGTTTTCAGTTTATCATGTCAGTTTTTGCAAATGTGTCTTTTATAGTCAATTTGTTAATGGAACATTAATCCACACAGTACCTCAAGCTGCCATCCTTCTTCCGTTCAGAATTAGCTCATCTTCTATATCTGTGATTTACATTTTACATACAATGGTGTCTGCTACTTCTGCTGTAAATGTTCTTCCTGTATTGATACCTTTAACAACAATAGTATGGTAGTTTGGTATTATTTTTATGTAGACAAAAAGAGAGTTGTATTTATACTTGTATAATGGAGATTGTTCACAGTTTAATTTTACCACATGATACACATTTATACATATTTTACGAGATCAGCAGTACAGTCAAACCTGTTTTAACCAGTCACTCTTGGGAAGTCTCAAAAGTGATTGCTTAAGAGAGGTGACCTTTTTAAATGAGGTCTGAATAGAACATTCTGATGCCGACATCACCTCTGGCCAAGATCTGGACAAATTGTTTAAGTGTTTTCAACAGTAGAGTTTGATTTTGCATCACTGAAATAAATAAAAAAATGGTGGATTCTGGCCCTGTTGATTTGAAGAAAACATTCAAAATATCTTAATATTTGTGGAGAAATAAGACAGTGTTACTGTTTTCAATAGTAGCCGGAAGGAGTTGAACATGAGGAATTCTTGAGTTCACCTCCTATCTTACAATCTGGTTTGCAAACCGGTTTAGATTTTGAGTTTGACTTCGATACTGACCACATATAATTTTCGTCATGATTAAATCAGAGGTTAAAAACATTAAAATGACTGTTGTTAAAAGTTAAATGAAGATCTCATGCAAAAATAAGGCGACTGCTGACTGCCTTAGACAGATGACTACTGAAGTGAGTTAAATTATATAGAAAATTTAAAAATCATTGTCTTAACCCTTACCATGCTGCGCCCGTCATATGACGGGAGTACCCAAACCACCGTTATTTTGCTCCAATGGCTCTCCATACTTTTAGAGGTCAATTTTATGATACTTATTTCGAAATTGATGCATGTTCCCTCAACCTGAGGCTATCTATTGTCATGTTTCTCATGTTTAAGTTGCATTTTGAGCTTAAATTCGAACTTGGAAAATTGAAATCGGATAAAACTGGTTTTTCTGGAGGGGTGGGCTTCCCTTCGGTGTCTTACACAGGAAGTTCAGAGGTCTAAAACTTTCAAAAATAGTGTAAACCTGCAGGCATATATCTACTGAGCATAATTATTATTGAAATACGCATAGGAAACGACTACTTCCGGTTTCAGGTCCAGTTGAAGTCAAAAATCGAAAAAAATCGTGAAATTCCAGATTTTTTGTCCAAATGACCTTTTTGAGAATGGTGTTCCCAGATCAGTTTCACTCCAACCTAACAACTGTTGGGGTTAATGTGTTAATTGGGGTCCACGGTACATGCAGACTACAGCTGGATACCTATATCAGCATCACTCGGTCTTCGGGGTCAAGAAATAAGACAAAAAATCGTCAAAATTGACGTTTTTTGCACCTGATGACCTACTTTGGGGCAAATTCCCGCCCACCCACCCTGCCCTGTGATCCCCTACCTTTGATTTAAAGGGATCAATATGCTTCAGCAGCAGGGTAAAGCTCATTTGCATATAATTTGCATATTTTTGCTAATAAACGAAAATTAGACATTTTCTGAAAACAATTCAGCATGTTAAGTGTTAAAGCTGTTATAAATATTGATTAGGTAATTTAACTCCTGTTTCTTTCAACTTTTAATTTAATGTATAAAATTACATGGCTAACTAACATCAATGATTATGGAGAATTGACATGTAAATAAAAGATTTGTAATTCCAATTGAAAATTACATTTTAATGGGCTCTAATATTAAGGAGCAAAAACTTTAAAATAATTTCTTTGTGTACAATATTTTTACATTGAAGTATGTTGCCATTTTACATAAAATACAAACAATGAGTGATTTTTTATTGTGTTGTATGTGTATACATCACAGAACTACAATACAATTAGAAGCTATTTTAGTAACAATGTATAAAAGTTATTGGTAGTGAAGTCTGCATCCTTTTCTTTAAGTTCATAATTTCTTTGTCAGTCCTTGTTAGATCAGTTCAGTGTTTATGTTGTTCCGTTGTTTTTCTCTTATAGCTGATGTGTTTCCCTTGGTTTTGGTTTATGACCCAGATTTGTTTCAGTTAAATCGACTATTGAACAGCATATACTACTGTTGCCTTTATTTAGACAAGCTGTATCACTACTAAATATAGCAGGACTATTCCACTGTCCAAATGATTATTTAACAAGTTCAAATTGACCACACTTCCTTATGAAGGCTGTCTTGTGTCTGTCCCTTTCATTAATTTGCAGCTCTGGCCATGTCCAGTGATGACATAATAACATTTCCGCCAAGTGTATTGAAGCAAGATTCGATGTTTGGAATGGAAAAAAATGTCTTTTATAGTCAATTTGTTAAAGGATCACTAATCCACACAATACCTCAAAATGCCATCGTTCTTTTGTAATAATACCAGACAAGCTGCCCATTCAGAGTGTGATACCTGAATGACATTTTTCACCAACATATATTTAAGATGTTCTTTTTCAAGGTGAAGATGTGTTCTACAGATTTTTGCTTAAATGGTTTTGCATCCCCTGTGTCTATTCTTTGCATCACATTTTTGTTAAACAAACCAATGTCAAAGTTAAGAAATCTAAACCAAGAATTTGCTCATCTTCCATATCTGTGACTAGCATTTACACTCTATTTTTGTTTTTCCTATTTCCAAGTCTATCTTGTCTGCTACTTCTGCTCTAAATGTTCCTTCTGCATTGAAACCTTTAACAACAATAGTATGGAAGTTTGGTATTATTTTTATATATGGTAGACAGAAAGAGAGTTGTCTGAATCTTTGTATTATAGAGATTGTTCACAGTTTAATTGTACTTCATGATACACATGTATACATATAATTGTACTACATGATACACATGTATACATATTTACGAAATCAGCAGTATTTCTAATTTTTATACCCCCGCTTTAAAAAAGTGGGGTATACTGTTTTACCTCTGTCTGTCTGTCTGTCTGTCTGTCTGTCTGTCCTTCCATCCATCCATCCGTCCCATGAATATTTTTCGTCGCATCTTTCTCAGGAACTACATTACAAGGATTTCTGAAATTTGGTTTCAAGGTTTATATGAGTCAGCTATACCGTGTAATGCGTTTTCAGATTGATCACTCAACAACTTCCTGTTTACCTTATACTTTTAGCGGGGGTATCATTAGTGAGCAGTAGCTCACAGATTCACTTGTTTTTGTTAGAATTGCATGAGATAATTGACAGTTCCTAATATATAAAATTATATGGATATATGATCAATGAACATTGAAAAACTATCATCTTTAAGCTGTTGTAAATATTGAATAGGTATTTATCTGTTGTATCTTTTAACTTTAATTTTAATGAATAAAATTACATGGCTTACTAGCATCAATGATTATTGAGAATTGACTTGTAAAAAACAGATTTGTAATTCCAATTGAAAATTATATTTTAATGGGCTCTAATATTAAGATGCAAAAACTTTAAAATAATTTCTTTGTGTACAATATTTTTGCATTGAAGTATGTTGCCATTTTACATAAAATACAAACAATGAGTGATTTTTTATTGTGTTGTATGTGCATGACATTACAGAACTACAATAAAATTAGAAGCTATTTTAGTAACAATGTATAAAAGTTATTGGTAGTGAAATCTGCATCCTTTTCTTTAAGTTCATATTTCATTGTTTCATCTCAGCTCACTAGCAATGAATGATATTGGTATTACTATTCTAGTGGCTTAGTTAACATTTCGGAATATCTTTATATCTTTCCTGAACTTTCACTTAGGTAACCAAAATGTGTATACTTTTGCAGTCAGCCAATGTCTTTTGACCTTATTATCATGTTGCAGTAGTGGGGGGAAGTTTACAATCAGGTCTGTTCCTCACCATCTATTCATGAAAAGTCAACAATAGTTGGTATGTGGACTTGTTGTAATGACTTTATTTCAGTCTGACATATGCCTTAAGACCTTGACCTCATTTTGACACACCATTGTTAAGATTAAGTTTCATGGTGAGGTCTCCTCCCCAATAATACACATGACAGGACAAATTATTTGTTGATTCATTCTGAAATGTGGCTTTTGACATGACATTTGTATTTCAATGATCAGGTTAAGTTTTTAAGGCTGTTCTATAATGAGTATACATCATCATGTCTATCTGACATATGCCATATTTTCTTGACCTCATTTTCAAGCTCTGGAGGTCAGGAAAATATAACAGGATTGTTCCTTTGTAACTTTGCCTGACAGATCAACAAATTTAATAATTGGATTGTTGAAAAAAAAAGTACATTTTCTCTGAATATGATAAATTTCCTTGACCTCATTTTCATGGTTGAGTTTGCAGGAATAGGTGTGTTACTCTGTTAATATTAACAGGTTGTTAATGTTTGACATGAAGTTTGGTTGTAATCTGTACATGTGTCTGACATATTTAATTTGACCTCAGGTTTTCTTATTAGGTCTAAGTCTTATATATAATGCATGTAGGTAAGAAATATTTGGTACATTAAATTATAATAAAAAGAATATGTACATTTAACAGATGTTAATTGACCTTTACCTAAGCTCAGAGTTGATTGACTTTTGAAATAATTCAAATATTATAGCATGCAAACATTTCAGTGTATGTGCGGTAACTCTTTGTTTTGTATTTGCAGCTTGATATCATTCCTGACAGAAGATGAAGAACCAGGGCATTTTAGTTTCCTAAATAGAAGACATAAGAAAGAGGTAACACATATAAAGATGTACATTGCTTTTTGTTCTGTACTTTGTTTTACTTGACAAATAAAATTAGACAACAAATGTAAAGCAATATAAATGTAATACAGAAAGTAATAAAGAAAATTGTAAATAGATGTTAGAATTGATTTTTTTTGGCAGTGTAAAAAAATCAATTTGCAACAATAGAATCTGTGACTGATTTTTTCAAGGATTTGAATTTCCTTATTTTAATGAGATTTAAAATCAAATAAATGACTGTTTGGTTTTATTTATCATCCATTGAATGCAAAGCACTAACAGAAAAATCATAGATTATAAACTATTTATGATTTGCAGATGCCTGTTGTGTCAAAATGTGGAAGAGTTGTTGGCTTTAGATTATCTGACAGGCACAGATCAGAGAGATCAGTATCACAGAGATGCTCTATGGTTTTAATATTTACATCTAACAGAAAGGAGGACAGTCCGGCTCACAGAGAAGCTTCATTATATCTTTTGGATTTAGAGAAAAGTCGTCTTGAAGTAAAAGAAGTTAATAATACAGAAGACATGAAAAAGTTTTATGACAATGGTAAAATTTATAGTTTTTTGTAGTATAAGCAATAGTTAAACAAAACAATATTATTGAAATGACAGGGTTCTCGTTAAGGCAGGTACATCATGTATCAGGTTGTTTAAAGACCAGATATTTTAGAATATCATCCATTATCACTATATTTAAAAACTGGTGCTAATATATTCATCCAGTAACCACTTTTAGAAGTCTCTATTATTTTGCTTGTCTAAACAGGAAGACACTATCCTTTAGTTTTCTTTAATTTCCAGCGTAATAGAGCTACAATGTAGTTAACTTGTCAGGAATCTGTCAGATTTTTCAGATTGATGATCACTGAATAGACATCAACAGAAGGATAGGTACAATAACCTTTGTTTCCGTCAGGTTTAATGACTAAAAGTCAAATCAGGTTGATGACTTCTTAAAAAAACATGTTATGTGCAAATTGGTCATCAAGTTCTGTAGTTGAAATCCATATGCAAATGTATTTTTGGATGGATTTTGAGTTACTGCAAATGCTGCATATTTCATTGATATCAACGGTACAGCATGTATATATTTTCTATTGACTGAAGTTAGATAATATGCTCTCTTGTTGTAATAGTGGTTGTAAGATCTGTGCTGAGGCATTGGCAGTTAATTATATAATCATAATGACTGTTATTGTCTGCATTTTTGCTACAAGTTTAAGTAAATCAAAATTGAAAAGTCTTTTTCTGAGACCCTTCTACCCTCTGTTTTGGCTAAAACACTGAAGGAGATATTTTATTTTATTTAAAGGATTGCACTTGATATATCATTGACACTTCAAAGTGTATTTGAGTAGTCAGTTTGTTATGATTTTATACGAATAAATGAGATGTGGGTAACACAGTCAATGAGACAGCAACCAGACAATATAAAAAAAGGCAAAAGGCAAAAGATAAAAGACATTTAGAGGTGAGAATACAGTATATGATCATCAGAGTTTTAAATACTGCTTAATTTGGATTTTTTAGGAGTAAGAATAGTGATGGGTGAAAAAGAGTTACATAGTAACGAAAGATTTGCAGCAGATGGTCTGATAACTGAAGAACAGTGCCAAGCATTGATAAATATGAATCAGGTAAATTTTGCACTCCATTTTTGTATGTTGAGTCATATCTGTGGTTAGCCTCATAACATCAAAAAAACTTGTACATGTGTAAATTGTTAAATAGATTAATAATGTCACTAGTATGAATTCTGGCACAGTCAGCTCTGTGGGTTTTGATGAAATTTCTTATCTGGACACAATTTTAGGTGCATTTTATAGGAATATCATTTTGAAACTGATAGGCAATAGGTCAATAAATCAGTCTTTCATTGCATTGAATGGGAAGATCAAATTTCTAACCTGTATGGATGTTTGTTGATTTTTATGATAATTTTGTGCAAGTCATAAAAAAAATCTGTGTTATTTAAAAAACTATATTTAGTGAAAGTTTTGAATTTTTCTTCTGTTCATTTAATCTTTCCTTTCATAGAAAAATGAAGCATCATCTATCTTTATTTTTAACTCTTATTTTGTAGGAAGGTGCCATCGGTGGAGATGGTTATGACCGTAGAAAATCACCCCATACCAAAAGTGAAACATTTGATGGTCTAACTATCAGTAGGGCAACAGAGGTAGCTATTTCTGCACTCATATTTCATTATTTTTTATTGACATTTGAATTTCTTTTGCCAGCTTTTTTTTCAACAGCTGCTTGAGGCATGGCAATGTTTATTTTAAAGATGAAATTGTTGATAAATTGAAATAAAAAATTATCCATTCAATTTGTTGACAAATATTAAAAGAAAAATTTGATATATATAACGATCAGGCTACTGTCTGTAAAATTGAAATGATTGTTAGAAAATGTCATTAACCCATTTACATTTTTTCAGAAAATGTTCATTATATAGTATTATAGTTCCAGCTTGTAGTATTTACTTGTTCATACTTTCAGTTCAGTTAATTGATATACTAAAGGACTAAATATATGTGATAAAAATATTACTTTGAAATGCAACAAATAAATACTTTTTCTAAACAAGTCTTAAATAATCTGTTGAAATGACCAATATTATTTTTCATGTAAATAATTATATTAATTTCAAAGTATCTGTTAGATGTTTACCTTAATTTATTTAAATCTTCTGTTTTCACTTAAAGTGGTGAACAATGAATTTTAGAATGTTAAAAAGAATTTCAAAGATTTTTTTGTTACTTTGACATTTTTCAAAATTATTATTTAGAATCAGTAAAATATTATTTTTTCTACAAAACTTTTTGACTATTCGTTTACCACAGAAATCGTTTGAAGATGGAAGCAGCAAGAAAGCTGGAAATTTTTCCCCTCACACAAAAAATGAGCTATTTACGGGCCTAAATATATGGCATACCATGGAGGTTTGTAAACAAAGTCCCTGAATCATCAAATACAATATTCATTAACAAATACCTAGAGCACTTAATCATAGATTGTATATGTCACTCTCACTGGGGGTAAAGGTTTGAAAATCTTTTAAATATATGTGTTTCAAATGTTTTCAACTTTCACTTTGGATTTATTAACAAACTTTATAGTTTTAACCATTAACAGAATTATCACTGTAAACTTACATTTTCTCCGTCTTTCACAACTGTTTCCTGTTATATGTTTTACATGGGGAGGTACTGGTGATAAATTCATCCAGTACATGTATATGTTTTGTTTGATTTGAAGTTAGATATGGATTTTCTTGAAATTTTCTCATATGTTTATACAATTGATTTCATCTAGAAAAAAGTCCAATTTTATACCTTTATTGAAGAACAATGATAAAATTAATTTTTCTAATAAAAGATAAGACGAAAAATGGGGGATGGAGAATGTAGCATAAATGGCATTTGGAAAAGAATTTAACCACCTGCCCTTAATATTGAATTGGTATTTATGGTCTAAACATGTATGAGAATATTTTCAAGTTATCTTTTTTGTATGATTGATAGCAGCAGCTGTTTTGAATATTAGTGTTATGCTTGTGTGTGTTTGATATTGAGTATTGAAAAAGAAGTGGTGCAAATGTTTATTTTTTTTACATTTGATGAATTTATTTCAGCATGACTCACTTTGCCCCACAGGAATTTCATTACAAACATTTTTGCTTGAATTCTTGTTTTGTATGATAGTAATGAATCATGAAAAGTTACTATGAATGCTTTAACTCAAAAATACCTCCATTCTCTTGACTGATTGCTCAAAATGACATTATATAATTGCTTCAACAAAGCTGAGGAAATGTTATACTTTATCTTGCCTCCACATCTGTGTGGCAGTTTGAATGTGAATCCACATATATCAGAATCTGTAAGAGAGAGGATCATCTAATTTTTGCAGGCATATGTTTGTTATAAGGTTGCATCCAAAAAGAAGGTCAATGTGAAGTGTATGTTTAACTTTAAGCGACTTCAAAATTTTGCATCAACTTTTAGAAATTTCTGAACCTTTACATAGAAGCACTAGGAAGAGACCAAGAGTGGTTCAGCGTCTAGTTCAAAATATGTCAGTATAACCTACTTTTTGTGATTTACTCACTTTAGTTTAAGATTCATATAAATCATATGTTTTGTACTTTGAAATGTAAGATCTTGTAGTCATATAGGATGGGTGTCTACTGATCGAGATGAAAAAGAGAGGGTTGAGAAATAGAAAAAATAGTTTAACCCTGACCCCATTTTCAGTTGCCTGTCCTCAGTGAGGAGCTTTGTCAATAGTTGTTTTATGTCATATATATATGTTTTTTGTCATTTGGAGGGTTTACACCTCTTTGAACTTTTCTGTTAAATTTATTCCCAGCTTTTATAGAATCTTGACAATTTAGAACGTGACTTATTTTGTAGACACCTGTCTATTGTTGAAAAAATGTATTTTGTTTACTTTTGTCAATGGGTTGCTGTCTCATTGACATTTACCCCTCATCACCTTTTGTTCATCTTCTTCAGAGCAGTATGAGATGTTTATTTTTTATAGATAATGCAGATTAATATGGCTAAGCAAACATTTAATACCTGTGCATGCATTTGAAAATGTCTCTGACAGTAAAATAGTTTTAAAGTGTTCTTATCCAGCAAACTATGAAATTATCAAAATATATGAATACAAAATATATATTAACAAATGTTGAATGCACTGTGTTTTTAGATAAAATTTTAGTGGTAACTGCATGGGTACACTAGTTGAAAAATTTATCTGTCATTTTCATCTTAAATGTACTTCAAATTTTCAGATTTTGAAACTTGTAAATTTGTTTCTGTTTTGTTGATACCACACCAGTTCTTCCAGTCTGAATATTTGGATCATCTGTGTGCTGTTTTGTTTAATCAATAAAAATTGCAAAGAATTTCTGTTTAAGGAGTAAAAATACTGCGAGTTCAGAATTTAATATGTAATTTTTAGTTAAATCTAAAAATGTGACATGGTGAATACCACCATTATTAGGCATTAAGAAATTGGATCTTATTAATAAATACTCTTCTACAAAATGTTCAGATGTCACATTTATTCAGCTGTCATTATTTTCTTATGTCAAAAATTTATTGAGAGGTAAAATATGTATGCATAAAATATTCTATAAATTGTCATGTAAAAATAGTGTTTCTGCAATTAATTCTGTTCAATGAATGAACCAATTTATCAAAAAAACAGTTTTATGACTTTATGGAACTATACCTATGATTACAGACTTTTTCATGTTTAGGAAAGATTTTAATTCTAGACTCCATTATTTTGTAGTTGGTCCATGTTGGGGTTATAAGTAAACAAGCAGCCCAGCTGTTTCTGGATGCCAGTGACTATGGAAGACTTTTGGTGGAAAAGTATTTTAACTTGACACAACCATTACACTTTGATTATACACATCTAGTCTGTAGGACTGCCGTTGAAGGTATTTTATGAAAACAGTCAACATAGTCATTTTTGCAATTTTTCTTATCAATGAAGTGAACCATTGAAAAAAAATATGTATGCCAAACAGTTTGAATCAGCAAACTGTTTCATATTTTTACCACCAGAGTTTCACATAAGCAGTTTCACAAATAAGTCCCAATTAAGATAATTTGTAGATTATAATGCACTTGTCACTAGAACCTAAAGCAGATAAAGGATTTTTATTTTTTTTTTATTTGAAAACTGTTCATTGAGTGCTGTAAATTCAGAAGTTATTGTGAGGTTTTTACTGATGCAAGTTATACAATTGCGTGAGTATGGCAATAATAAGAACAAACATTCTGATATATGATGCATATATCCTTGCCCTGTTATTAATGAGACAACAAAGGTGGTATAAATTCCTGGTAATGTAACGTGTAGATTTAAACATCTGAATATCATCTCTATGAATTTCAGGTTCACAAGAAGATAGACAAGATTTAAGTCACCCTGTACATGGAGACAATTGTGAACTACTGGCAGATGGTTCATGTATAAGAAGATTTCCGTCATATGTACAGAGAGACTACAGGTAATCTCCTCAGTACTTTATGTTCATTGTTTCGTTTCTATGTTGCTGATATTTTTCAAGTACACATTTGTGGTAAAAAACAAGTTAAGAATACCAGGCTTATAATTTTATATGCCAGATGCATATTTCATCAACGTCAGACTCATTAATGGCGCATAATTATAGCAGTTGAAGGCTAAAAATAATTGGAAGTTGAAGAGTATTGAAAAAGTCAAATTTCCCAAAAGTTTTGAAAAATTCACTACCAACAACAACCATTGGGCACTAAGCTTTTGGCTTGGGACAGGTACATAAGAACATAGTGTAGTCTGTTCCTTTTGTCATGAAAACAATGGGAAAGGGTTAACTAGCTAAAAGTAGGAATTGTTATTTCCGTCATCTCAGGTTTGATTATCATGGTATCTAATAGGGGAGGGGAGACAAATCTCTTAAATAGTGTGGAGTACATGCTCTACAATGTTTTATAATTTTCAGTCCAGTACAGTTACTCCTATATGAAAGCGCTATAGATGCAAGTTTTGCAGATAAGGGTTGCTCTGTAAAAATTTGAAGGATTTTTGGAACCTACTTAAATTGGAATTTGAGAATGTTCAGACTTACTGCTATGGGAACTGGCAACTTGTTTCAATCAGTAATTTGATATTTATTACTTTAGAATGAGAGTAATTTTGACTTTGATTGCAATGTATATACATGATGCAAATGGGTTGTTACCCAAACTTCTGAGTTTCAGGATTTAGGCAGAGTACAGAAACGCTCTAAAACAAATAATGTCCATGTCTTATTTGTTCCTAGACTTTTGGGGAAATAATTTATCCTGTGCTGTAAAATTGCTTAAAGTAATTTATTTAATCCAATATTTTTTTATTAGAAATTTGATGTAGACTAATGACAGATTTTAAGAAAAAAATAGTTGTTATTTTATTCATAAGAATATCTGGTATTGGAAATATTCCAAAATGTTATACCTGTAATAATTAACAATGGGTTTGGTTTTTTTTTGCAGCTCTATCATGTATCTCAATGATGATTTTGAAGGTGGAGAATTCTTCTTTGCTCATGGAAATAAATCAGCCCAGGTACTGTGAAATATATTGTAATATGTCATGAATGTACATAAACAAAGTCTGGGTCTTCTTTATAGTCACTTGAAAAACACCTGTACCAGTCAAATTTCAAATCTTTGTTGCCATTTAAATAGGTATATTATCCTAGAATATAAATATTTAGCCTATTTCAAGTTTAAGTATGGGTCAGAATATAGGGTTCTTTTGTACTTGAACAATATCACAATAGCAATCCATGATCTAAATTTTGGACAGTGTAAATGGCATGAAGCCAAATTAATCAAATCCTTTTGTATGAATGGGATAAATTGCCCTTTCAATTCTCAAGGCTTAATATCAAATTTCTAGGCTAATATACCTATATAAATGGCAATATAGAATTGAAATTTGACTGGTACAGGTGTTTTTCACACCTTACCGGATAGCTGGAAGGGAAGTTGAACGGATAACTTTTTTTCAATCCGTTTCATGTCTGTTCAGCGTCCGTTTTATCCGTCTACGTCCGTTCTGTCTGGTGGAAAATTTTGAGCATGTTCAAAACTTCGAATGGATGTCCAACGGATTAGCAAAATTATTGAGGTTTGTGTAATACAAGGTTTGTGTAATCAGCTCCTCCTACAGTTTTCAACCCAGATCCCTGGAACTTTGCAGGTAGATTGCACATATGTTGAAGATGTGCACCTGCTATTATTGAATTGTTTGCAAATTTTTTAAATCTTATTTCAAATAATTAAATGTTCAGTATAAAGCATTTTCCACTGTTTCAGAAGCATTCTGCACGACCCGGCCATTTGAGTCTTTGATCTATTTTTTGTGCTTACATTCACTGTAATGAACAATGATAGATATCAATATTTAATTTTTATTTTCTTGTCAATACACAGATCAGTTAATGCATGAAATTATCAAAGCGGTCATTTTGACCTATAGTTCCAACTTCAATCATTTTACAGAAGTATTATAAGTAATTATCTATTAACATTTCCAGATGTACATAAAACCTAAATGTGGAAGGATTGTAGGTTTCAATTCTGCAGAGCTTCATGGGGTGAAGGCAGTTAAAAAAGGTAAACGTTGTGCCCTTGCTATGTGGTATACAATGGACTTGAATTTTAAAGAATTAGCCAGAATTGAGGCTAAAAAGATGATTGATAAGGTACCAGATGATGTTCATAGAAATCTGAAAACTAAATCTGAAGAAAGTACTAAAGAAAAGAAAATAAATTCAGATGAAGAAAACAATATTAAAAATGAACAAAATTCACATATAGATGAATTTGATATTACTAAAAAGACAGAAGAAAGTTTGATCAAAGATGAACAGAAAAATAAAGAAAAAAGTGTAAATGAGGTAAAGCAAAAAGAGGGAGATGCCCTCACTGAAAAAGGACAAAATTTAACTGAAGATGATTATAGTCATAAAGAAGTAACAGATATCCATCAGAAGGGACAAAATTTAAATGAAGAACAGAAACTTCATGAAGAATTATGATTGTGGATGGTGCTATGTTAAAATATTTTTGACTCTTTTGGTATATGTAATCTTAGTCCTTCTATTGTACCTTGGGGAAATGTCCAGTGACATTTGGTCATTCCAGTTAAACTCGATGATACTGGTTGGAGCCTTAATTGAAATTAATTATAAAATTCATTATAAATTGCAAAATGTTTCATAGTTTAAAACATTTGAACCAAGATCATCACTTTTGCATTTTACAGGAGATTAGTTTGAAGATTTGTCTTAGAGTTTTTTTTATATTATGAAAAATTTAATTTTTCTGAGCTTTAAATTTTTTTTTAGGATTTGAACATGTCTATTGACACTAGTTTGACTTTGTACTGATAGGAAAAGTTCAAATCTTACACATAAACCACAGTTAAATATCCTTCCAATTAGGGTAAAGTTTTACATTTATTAAAACATTTAAGGTGTTTTATAACCAGATATCAATTTGTTTAAAGGGGACATCTATCTTTTCTGTACTGTTGATGCTATGAGCATGTGTGCTTGCTCAGTAATGTTTATTGATATTTTATTCAATGTGCTTTTGTATAAATTTGCTACAAAAATTACATGTATATTAGCCAAGAAGAATGAATTATAATTATACTTGCTATGATTTATATGTATATAAGCCAAAAAGAATGAATATTAATTAAATAGACAATCATTCCTATGTTTCATTTATGTTATCAGATCTGTTTTATGGTGCTTTACTGATGGGTATTTGATATAACCAATCTTGTCACAAGTTAAGCACAAAATTACTTAAAAAAAGATTTCATATTGTATTCATACAACTTCTCATGCATGGCTTAATGCATTATAGAGTCACTGACTGTATATCACATAGAATTATACAGTCAAGCATTAGAACGATTGCAGTATGAATTAGTATATTAGGTTTGTAATGATGAAAGGTGGAATTGGGTCTTGTCTTGGCATTGTTTTGACTTTTTGTTGAATATTATTTTTTAAGTCTAAGCTCAATTGAGGGGGAAATATATGGTATGAATTTAAGTCAGAAAACAATACTAGATGTACTAAGTGTACAAATGTATCATTTGTTGCCAGACAACGCAAACATCATGATATCTTAGAATACTATTTATATACATGAATAACTCTTTAAAACTAGGGAGTGCTTAACTTTTGATAGGCTGTGAACCTATTTTGTGTATATATATTTGTTATGTAAATTCAATTTTATTGAATCTCATTTTATTAAGTCATGTTTACTTTTGACCTTATAAACATTGTTTGCAGTATGCAGATCTGTATATTAAGGTAAGTTTTTGTAAATGTCAGATAGTCTTCCGCAGATCTATATTTACTAGCTCAATATTTGTAAATGTTGAATGTTTTGGGATTACAAAAACAACAGCTGGAAATAAAACCAGTAAGGAAAAAGTAATTCAAATGGTACAGTACTATTCACTGTTCAGTTTCCTCTGAGTTTCTAAGTTAGTTAATTAATTTGTTATTAAAAAATTGCTTATTAATGTTGTAAGTGGCTCAGAACTTCTAATTAAAACCTCAATCTAATTTTTTCATGCTCCTAATAGGTATTTCACAAAACTTAAATAGTTCAAAAGTAATCCATGTTTTTGCTGTCATGAAGGGGATATCACTTTTAAAAAGAGTTGAAATGTCCACAAGTTAATAAAAGCATGTGTATTAAGCAACAAGTTTTTTTTTTGTTTTTGTTTTTTTTTTAAAGAATACATTTAAGAGTAAGAGCAAAGACTGGTTGGCTCTGAGTTACCTTGTGAACTATCATGTTAAAAAATCCGTCTCAGGGTTTCAGTCTACAAAGCAGGGTTTACATTATTCCTGAATATACATTTAATTTGTCACTGGAGGGGAAAGGGCCATCTATCATTTTCATCATCAAATGAGCATTATATATTATAAGGAATAAAGTCCTCAATCACAACAGCATGCAAACATCAAAATGAAAGAAATTATCTGGTTTTGTGTGATAAGTAGAATCTGATTTTGTCTTAACATTGTAATAACCTTTTTATTTCTATAAAAAAAATGATTTTACTTTAAAATGTACACATTAAGCCAATTTAATAACAGTTGTTTTAAATTTGAATAAAATTCAAGAAATTATTGTTAAACTTTTTAACTATGGCTCACTTAAATCATTTGAAAAGAATTTCTTGAAATTATAATGTCAAGGAAATTATTGAAACAATGCATATATAAAAATCCTTTATGCACATCTTTTACATTTATTACGAATCCATAATATATAATCAACAAAAAATATTTCATTCAGTGATGGCTTTGCCTGCTAATTAACTTTCTTGTTTTTTATTGCTGAAGTTTACCAAACGTGACCTTAATTAACAATCAACACAGAATCATGGAGCACCTAAAAATAAGTGAAATGATAGACATGCATTAGAGGGTTTTTTTTTATATTTTCCATGCGTTTCTATTTGTTAATTTAAGGGAGTAAATTTTGGTAAGGGTCATATTTGGGCCCCAATTATTAAGTTCAATGTTTAAAGATAAAAATGTTTTAAGTTGATATAAGGCCTACAAAACATAGAAAACATGCATCGAAAAATTAAATATTCCAGTCAGATATGTAAAATGTCATAGCAAACATTATGATAAAAGATCAGATTTTGTTGACACATGTGCTTTATGTTTCCTGTCCAAAAGTCAATGGAAATTTACCTGTTGTCATTGAATTTCATGGCAAATCAAAATGGGCTATTTGTGATGTCATGTAAAGAACGTAAGTATGTAAATTTTCAACAAAAAGACCTTTACCTATATAGTCATTGTATTAGCTATGATTCATTATGATATTGGTCCATAAATCCTAATCTGAAATTTTAGCTAGAAATAGGGGAACCTTCTCCTTTGTCATAACAGATGTTAAATGATTTGATGTATTAAAATTTCCTTTCAGAGTAACTATCTAACTTCCACGTTTGTATACCTTTTCTCCTAAATGAGGATTTTTCCCTTGCACTTACACTATGCAGTTACCAAAGTACAAACGATAGGTCTCGTGGTTAAGGTCACTCACTGCATGCAGAAAAGATATTGGCAAGTAAGGGAAGACACTTATTCAATAGCAATACATTTTTGAAAATTCAAATGAGACTAAGGATTTTATTTTAAAAGAAAGTCCATGTACACTGGTTTTATAGTAAAACTTAGCCATTCAAGTATATAAAACATATACAACCTCCTTTTTAATTAGAAGTTTCATATGACTTTAAGTTATAGAGTAATTAACCTTATTTTTATCCATGTTTTCTGACACAAAAATCTGGTTAAATATTGGACTTTTACTATTTATTGTAGCATACTAACACCATATCATATTCAGTTGTTTTTCATCATGTGTAGAGGACTTCACATTACCACCATTTTTTTCTGAATTTTATGCAATTTAATCACTTTAATTCACAAAATGAGCACATTTTCATATATATCCTAAAAATTAGGCGATTAATTACAAAAGCTGTAATACCACAATGTGTGCCAGTGTTCTGCAGTCTACATTTGAGAATATTAAAGGTAGCAGGATACATTTTACTACATTGTAGCAGTTCTGTATGTTTTAAGTCCAGTATATATCTGTATATGATTTTAATCTTGCTAGATACTTTTATTTCTGTAATTTTAGAATAGTGAAATGCTTATTTTTTCATGTTTCTGCTACAATTTATGATATATTGCATCTGTATTTTTGATAAAAACTAATTATCTTAAACCCTGCAATAATAACATTAACAGTACTACTTTTACTGCACCAGACCACAGTAAAAATGACAAAAATTATAAACTGACAGTTAATCAAAATGTATAAAATAAATCATGCTGTGGAAAGTGCTTACGTACTACTAAGATAATACTTTTGAAGACTAACAGTCAGTGCTCATTGTTGAAGGCAGAACGGTGACCTATAGTTGTTAATTTCTGTGTCATTTGGTCTCTTGTGGAGAGTTCTCTCATTGGCAATCATACCACATCTTCTTTTTATATCAAACAATAAATCATAAACTAGATCTTACTTTGCTGTTAAGGCAAGGTAAATACTAATTTTAATGATCAAGTTTAATGAAGTTTACCAAATATTCTTATATACTGTGGTTTCATTTATTTTGTGGGTACCAAATTTATATGGTGGGATGAAAATAAATTAAAAAAATATTTTGGGTATACTTAAATTCATGGTTTACAAATTCTGCATACAATCATTTATAAAATTTGTACTTTGTTGATTATTTAAATTGAAGGTTCTTTTTTTCCCTCAAAATTCATGAAAATTGGTACTCAATGAATTATTATGAATCCACTGTATTTAGTTTTCAATATAGGCTAGGGTCGAGAGTATTCCTACAATTTGCTGGTTTTTTTATGGTGTATTACAACTTTACAATGTATATTTTTTGTAATATGAAATTTAGTGCTGTTATTGTTAAAAATATTTGATAAAATCGACTCTATTTTCTTAATCATGTTTTAATTGTCTCCCTTATAAATAAGATTGTACACCCCAAAAAAAATGTCTGCAAGTACTAATGGCAGTTTCACCCATTTATTTGAAACATGTCATTATTATTTACGGTTGTTTGGAATATGGGGTCAAGAGTTTGACTGATTTTGTCTTCCTTTTGAAAGGCAAACTACAAACTTTACAAACTATTTATTTTGTAATATGACATGTTATGATGTTTATTGTTTAGAATATTGGAATAAATCAACTTTATTTTTATTGATGCATGCTTTATTTCTCTCTTTGGTTATGACTATTGTACAGAAAATGCCCTCTGGAAATACTTTTTTTTCTTCACAAAATGTGTTTGAAAGATTGTCAACTGAGGCGAAGCCAAGGTTGACAATGTCTGTTCAAGTGGTAACAATCTGCTCTATCACCCTCTGAGATATGTGTTATTTAATTTATTATACTGAATGTTCTGTTATTACGGTCTTTTTTAAATTTGAAATTCAAAGTAATAAACTTTGTCGTCTGGTACATAACAATCATCCATATTTATTAAAGCACACACTTGAGCAAGCGTCTCCGTGAAGGGTAATACAGTTTTTGCAATGGGATAGAGTAAATTGTCTCCCTTATATTAACCAATCAAAATCTGGCATTTTGACATGATGTATAATAAATATATCTATTCACCTGCTGGTCTTGAACAGACATGAAATATTTGCAATTGGACATTAAGCAAACAACAACCATTATATCTATAAATAAAGGCAACAGTAGTATACTGCTGTTTAATAGTCATAAATCGATAAGGCAAAAACAAATCCTGGTCACAAACCAAAACCGAGGGAAACACATCAACTATAAGAGGAAAACAACAGAACAACAGAAACACTGAACTGCTACAAAAACAAACGCCAACATACATAGAAACGGACTATTAGATAACAACTGCCATATCCCTGACTTGGTACAGGACATTTTTAAGAAAACCCTGATCAAAGGCATTTAGCTGCCTGTCTTTTGTTCCATCTAACTTGTCTGTTTTAGATTTCCCAGCAACTACACATCACAGTGATTTAAAGAAATTGAGTTCAGCATTAAATGTATGTATCTCACCTTTCTTTAACCAGGTTACTTCATGAAATATTTGCTCTATATTTCACATTGTCAGACTCTTCATAACTATTCATAATGTTGATTTATAATTTCACTTAATTATGAAATTAATGAATGATTGGAACTTTATGTACGTCTTTTCTAAGCCCTTTCTATTAGAGTTTATTATATTTGAAAAAACATAAGAAGATGTATGGTTGCAGATGAGACAACACTCAAAGAACAAAACCAATTCCTGTAAACTCAAATTTTTGTGATGCTTTTATTATTTGGAAAATTGTGATGCAATAGGTTTTGCGAAAATAAAAAAATCTGTCATATTAAATTTTAGTATCATTATTTGTATGAAGCATTTCCTGAAATCTTACTATATTTTCTCACATGCTTCCTGAAACAAATCTTATAATCACTTTGTTGGTCTCTCCTTCTGTCTATCTGTGTCCTAAATAAATTGATTCCAATTGTTGACTTGAGTATCTCTTGCTTGATTGGAATGAAACTTGTACAGTTCGAAGATGTAGCGAAGGGAAGTAGGCTAATGATTTTGAAGTCAAAGCTCAAGGTCACTGTTACTTTAAATAATATGTTTTTTTGGAAAAAATGGTTTCCTGATTGTAACTTGAGATTTCCTTGCTTGAATTGAAAGAACCTTATACAAATGGAAGACATTTGGAAAGAGGGGGGGACCGATTGATTGTATGGCTATTACGTCAAGGTCACTGTTACTTGAAATATAAATACTTTGGGAAAATGTGGTAACTAGATGGTAGTTTGAGTTTCCATTGCTTAATTCAAGCAAAACACATACAGATGGAAGTTATAGAGAAGAACAAAAATCTAAAGATCAAGGTCATTGTTACTAAACAACATCAGATGGTAATCTTGCTTGATTGGAACGAAACTTATACAGATGGCTAACATAGAGAAGGGAAGAATCCTACTGATTTTGTGGTCAATAGGTCCAAGTCAATGTCACTAAAACATTTTTTTTAAACGTTGGTTTCAGGATGGTATACCTCTATGAATAGTTACACATTAATGGCGGTGAAAAATTAACAATAATGGAACATGTTAATTTGAACCCCCCGAGAATACTACTATTTTGGACCCTTGAAATAAAAATGTTTTTCTCTCAATAATCGATATCAGAAATTTATTGAAATGTAACAATGGTATCTCAAATTATTAAAGTCAAACATTAGGAAACGTTGTTGCTTTGTTGCAAAACAGTCAACTACTTTAGAAATGTGCTGATCAGCCCAAACATAAAGCTACTAAAAAGACACTTCGGTTTACATTACAGAAAATGAATATATAGAAAATTTCAGGATTTTAGTTAACATACTGAAATCATGGCCAAATACAACAGATACATTCTTGTACGATGTTGAGGCTATATAGTAGAATCTTGATCCCCAGATATGTTCAATAATGACCATGTTGAAATCAGTATTGATGCTGGTTTCTCCGATCAACACTAGTCGTTTATGCCAAGTGGTCATGCGATCTCAAGTTAGTATATACGTTTAAGTGTGTTGGTTGGTATTGACTCCATAATGTCACTTCAACCTGTAAAAAGGGCAAAAAACTTGTATACGCCCCAAAAGACAAGTACAAATGTAAACATCAGAAATATGGTAAATTACAACGGTGCTGTAATCCAGCATGAATCACCACATGTATATTTTATGTGACTAATACTTGAGAATTTCGCAAAGTTTCATTACATACATTTTGTGGTCTTTTGACAAAACCATGTAAACACACTATGTCATATCTATATCTGTCACATAAACGATTTTGAAACTCAATTGGATTTGATGTCCTGCAACATAGCTTGGTCGTTTTCTTGATATTGATACAGTCGAACGACTTCAATCTAAGATATATGACAAATGTGACGATTTTAGCTTTCCGATTGTTAGCTTCACATTTCTTGATAATAACACATCCACTGTCACTCCATATAGTGTTTCTTATCTCAATGGATACTTTCGCACGTGGATGTTCAGATTACATATACTTGCATTAACAGGTAAAGGATCCTGAAACAAAAACTGCTCGAACAGGGTTATGAGGACGACGAACGACTGAAATAGACACTATATAAGTATACGGCAACGTTAGGTCTGTCTCAACTCAATAGCGACATGGTTTAACGGTGCTAGATACCAGCACAACCGTCTGATGGTCAATTTACCGATTGTTTCCTAATATAACGTATTTCAACATTTTGAGTGCGGATTAACATGGTGTCCAATGCAGGCATAGCAGGAGACGATTACACTGTCGACGTACATGGTCTCATTCCGTTAGGAGTCCATACGATTCCCCTGAATTTTGGTATGATCTTGATTTGTATATTTATAAATGGATTTAAGATATTTTAACATCGATAACTACTCTCTAATTAACTCTGCCTCTGCTGGTGGACTGATAGTCCCCGAGGCTATCACCAACCCAGTAGCCAGTACTTTGGTACTGGCATGAAAATACGGATTTTGTGTTATTAAAATTTGCCGTTACAAAATTTGGAAATTATTTAAAATTAAGGGATGAATATCCCTCATGCAAAGCTCTGATTCCTTGCCCAGCTTTGGCTATATATCTTGGTCCTTTTTGGTTTATAGCTCTTCATATTTTTGATAAGCTTTGGATTTTCAAATATATTGGCCTCGAGCATCACTGAAGAGACATTGATTGTCGAAAGGCGCATCTGTTGCAGAAAAATTGGTACCGTTTATGTTATTACTCCTGTTCAGATCCTTGGATGAAACATCCGGTAATAGGTATCAGACGGTAGGGATTGGTTAAATGCCTCTTTCTCAACCTATGTTTAGAGCGGGAAATTATTGGAAATTAGAGAATATACCTCCCTTATGCGCTTTGCATTCTTCGATTCCTTGTCCGGATTTGGCTATACTTTAGGTCGTTTTTTGTTTGATCAGTTTTTCAACGTTAGTATTATGTATTGGATTTCACATTTTTTTTTGGCCACAGCGAAAAGAAGAGACAGTAGTTGTCGAAATGCACATCTGGTATACAGTAAAATTAATACGGTATATGTGTTGTTATAATGACCATGTGTTGTTAGTATTTTAACTATGGATTCCGGTATTATACCTTGCAGATTTGAGACAGTTTCATCTTAGAAGAAAGAAATCTAATGGCTCCTTTTTAAACGACCGCAAAAATTTTGCGGTCGTATATTGGTATCACGTCGTTGTCCGAAGACACATTGGTTTCCCGACAATAACTTTTGTTTAAGTGTATGGATTTCTATGAAATTTTACCATAAGGCTTATGACCACAAAAGGAAGGTTGGGATTGATTTTGGGGGTTATGGATTTAACAGTTCAGGAATTAGGGGCCAAAATGGGGCCCAAATAAGCATTTTTCTAGTTTCAAGACAATAACTTGTGAAATGGTGTATGGATCTCTCTGAAATTATTCCACAAGTTACCATATCACAAAGGGATGGTACGATTTAAGAATTTGTTTTGGGGGTTATGGCTCAAACTGTTTAGGAATAAGAGGCAAATAATGGGAAAAAACAAGTGTTTCCATGTTAATGGACAATTACTTAAGTACAAAACATAATTTTAAAGCAGTGTAAGGGAGATAATTCAAACACATATTGTCTCCCTTACACTGCTTGTAAATTATTTATAAAGAAATGTATTGTCTTTACCTGTCAATTTATTTTTAGAAGTCACTATTTTTAAAATGTTTAATAAAGGTTATTTGATTATAGCCATGATTATGAATGTGAAGGAGTTTTATTTTAGATATTACTATTTAATGTTGCTGATGGAGGCTTTTTAATTTTAGGCATGATTATGATGTCATTTTCTATTTTAAAAATTATTTAATTTTAGCCATGATTATGTATGTGAAGGAATTTTATTTGTAGATATTACTATTTAATGTTGCTGATGACAGTGTTTTAATTTTAGGCATGATTATGATGTCATTTTCTATTTTAATACTTTTATGGTGTATTTAAATGGGTTTTTATGGTTGCAAAGTCCTAGCTGTCAATTTATTTTTAGAAGTTACTTTTAAATGCTGATGAAGGAATTTTGTTTTTAGATATTACTATTAAAAGTTGCTGATGAAGGTTTTTAAATTTTAGCCATGACTATGATGTCATTTTCTAATTTAATACTTTTATGATGTATTTAAATGGGCTTTTATGGTTAAAAAAAGGCATTTTTCTAGTTTCCAGACAGTAACTTGTGATTAAGTGTATGGATCTCTCTAAAATTGTACTACAAGGTTCAGTACTACAAAGGAAAGACTGCAATTGAGTTTGATGGTTAATGCTAAAAGGGGGATTCAAAAAGTTTGGGGGGAAAAGGGGGTTCCAATTTTTTTTTAAAAGGGTTCATATTTTTTTTTCAAAATTTCAAATTTTTGAAAAGTTTCAAGAAGAAATCTTCAATTGCACAGTATTGCGCATTAGATTTGTAAGATCTTTGACTACATTTATTTTGTGTCAGAAACCTATATTATTTCAAAAATTTGATCACAATCCAAATTCAGATAGTATCAAGCTAAAATATTGTGTCCAAATTTGCCCCAACTGTTCAGGTTTCGACCACTGCGGTCGTATCAGGCTGCGCTCAGCGAAGCATTTTATTTTCTCTTTGAAAATTTGTGTTCACTTCATATTTTGGGTTTTTTTTTTTTTTTTTTTTTTTTTTTGTGATAAATGTACCTAATGGCTGGTATTCTAGAAATAAGTGGCGTGCGCACGGAAATCATATCATTTGTGTCCTATTTACGATTTAACATTTTGACCAAGTAAAAATCCGCATATTCTCATAAACATTTTAAATATCTCTCCGATTTTCTAAAATATTAGAAATTTAAGGGTATAAAAGAATTTATTTGAAATATTCACGGTGCAGATGTTATATGGAATAAGTGTGTTTAAAACTTAAAAATTGTTTTATTTGACACTAACATTTACATCTGATTTTGTTAGCGAATCTATTTCAGAATAAAAGTTAATTTTTTAACCCCGAAATAAAAAAAATTAGTTAAAGATAACTAAATCCATTCAAAAGTGTGTGAATTTGAAAATTCATAAATTAGTTAATATAGTCCGGTCGCTTTAGTGTTAAAATGTTATCTGGGCTATCATTGTGAGAGCATAAAATGTCAAAATTAATTTATCACTTTAAAAGTGCTATTTCATATATAAAATTAAATATTAGCAATTGCCTTACTTCAAAAGTTATCTGTATCACCCGCTCAATTAAACTGATCGTAAGATTATTTTTGCAAGTAAAATGATTTAACTCCACTACATTTTGTGCCTGCACATCGTATTCGTCGCTGTTGGTATTTTTGATCGCTGGTTTTTCAAAGAAAATTCGGGTGTTGGTCGTAGGTGTGGTTTGTTGTAACTATCCAATAATCTTTTTAATTCCTCTTATCTTTAATGTATTATTAGACATATGCAGTTTATTTGATAGAATGAAGTAAGAAAATAACGTTTTATTATAATTCATTATGTGAATTTTGTTTTGCATCCAAATTTTGTCCCTTATCATAAGCATCTTCTGGTTCACGAATATCATCATCTTCAATAACTTCAATAGTTACTCCGTCATCTTCTTCAGGTGTCTTGTTTTCTTTAGTTTCGTGCACTGAGTTGTTTTTGTCCAGTTCGTCATCTTTCCTTAGTTTATTGTCTTCAGTTGTAGTTAATTCTTTTTGATTCGAAAACTCTTTGTCTTTCTTATTATTTACTCTTTGTTTAAATTCTTTACTACGTTTATCGTTGAGTTTCTTTTGTACCGATGCTTCTTTAATATTATTTTTCTCTTCGTCATTTATATTATTTTCTTTTGTTTTGTTTCTTCTTTTTTCTTGTGTTGTCTCTTTCTCTTTTTCATTTTTGTTTTTATTCTCAATGGTCATAAATTGAATGTGTTCTTGCGCATCCACTTCATTCGGTATCTTGTCTAATATTTGTCTAACTTGTATTCTAGTCTGTTCGTCAAATCGTTTGTCTAGGGTATACCACATAGCTAGTGTACAACGTCTACCCTTTGTTACTGCCTTGACACCATGGAATTCAGCAGAATCAAACCCTACAATCATGCCACATTTGGGTTTGATTGAAATCTACAAAGGACATGAAAGCAGATTTTCCACAAAGAAAATTGTTTGAAGCTGACTTAAAAGATATATCACATGTTGGCTTTTCAAAACATTTTGTTACAAATTAAATGTGTTTACCAAATCGCAAGAACTGACAAAAAGGGATTGAGAAAAAACAAAAAACTTATAGAGATATACATTGTATTGTATTATTGATCATTTTCAATTATATTTTGCGTAATGTACAATTCTGCGTTCTGCCAATTTCTAGGTACTAGATTACTGTTATCGTGTGATTATAGCCGTTATACAGCTCGCCATCAAATTTAGTGACAAGTCTGTAAGTATAAGAATAAGAATTTCTGGAGGGATAGACCTTCTTGAGAAGTGTTTGATAAGCAAATACAACTTTGAGGATTAGTCTTTGTACGTTGAAATATTTGATTATTTAATTCCGTACAGTACCCTTCCACATAATCTTATTAAACAAAAACTTTTCTATTTGATAAAATGATATTTCGATAGTCTAGAATGCATCTATTATGTTGTTTCTTTTACTAGCCTAGCAAAGAAATATCTATTTATTTAAAAGTCAGGGTATGTCGTATCTTATAAAATGATATTTAAGTAAAGGTCTGAAAGAAGGCTGCACTCGTAAGAATTTCTTAATTTAACGAGTTCTGATTGATATTTTTAAAATTTAAACCACAACATTGTGATTGACTAACAACGTCCTCAACACTTAAAAGTCGACCAGTGGTGTGACGTTTAATTTTGGGGTACATACAATGAAAAATCTCATTGTCCTTTAGATTCTGAAACGGTAAACTAATTTTGACTTGCACTTAGTTATTACAATTTATGTACCTGAGCTGACCAATTTTTATGAGCAAAGAAAAATTCACCACCTTCGAAGTCACCATTCAGATATAAAAGCGAGCTGCAATATAGATAATTCATTTAAATACCTTTTCAATCAATTAATTTATAAAATATGAATTGTTCTAAATTATCACTACTCGCGTGTTTTACACCCTTCCACCATTCCTGCGAACGTTCTTTGTTGCAATAAAAACAATCCAAATTATAAAACCACTCAAAAGCCTGATGACGTTGTGCCAATTTGGAATTTCAGATACTTTAGCCTCAATCATTAATGAAAAAAACAAGTAATTGTCGAAATGCGCATCTGGTAAGATAACATTGGTACAGTTAATGTTATTGCTGCGAGTAGTTTTACTTAGTGAATAAAAATCGTATTCATTTGCGTTCAACTCTCTGTTTCCGGTAAATATCTTTGACGTCTGTTGTAGTTTTCTTGTTTCATTGCTTCTGTGAAAAAATGTGGCTACCTTACCTAGCTTCCTAAAGTAGAGCATTTTGATCCTGTTTTTTATATTATGTGGATTTTAAAAATTGAAAAAAATGAGATTAGAGAAATATTGTATCATACGTGATGCAGGGGTGGAATCTTTTTCTCTAACGAATTTTGATAATATTACGGAAACTTAATCATTCTTTTTGTTGATTTTTAAAAATTAATTCTTAATGCACAACGACAGTAAGCATGATCATGCATGCGTTTTCATGATTTCGAAATAGTAAATCAGTGGACGACAAAAAAACTTGATATAATTTCAACAAATGAAGAATTGGCTTTACACAATGATTTACTTAAAGTTTAAGTTTGGTAAGAATAAGAGAAATGTATTATCTGCATTACCTAAAGTCTCTATGTACATATCCGGAAGGATTTCGTATACATGAACCATCTTTTTGAATGTCACAGTTATCTCCATGTACTGGGTGACTTAAATCCTCTCTACCCGTTTGTGCACCTGGAATAACAACCATGTTAAAAAAGACATTATAACCACAAACTGTCTCACCCTAATGCATTGTCTATACAGGCTTAAAAAGTTTTTTTTATTGATTTTTATGCCCCTGCCGTAGCGGAGGGGGCATTAAGTTTTACCCTTGTCCGTCTGTACGTACGTCCGTCCGTCCGTACATCCCAAAGTTGGTTTCCGTTCTCTAACTTTAGTTTGCCTCAATCAAATGGTATGAAACTTATACACAATGCATATAACCACAAAATACAGATCACGTTTGAATTTTGTGGCGTCACTTTAACCGTTCTAAAGTTATGCCCCTTTACAATTGGACAAATTGCTAAATTTTTCGTTTCCGTTCTCTAACTTTAGTTTGCCTCAACCAAATGCTATGACACGTATACACAATGCTTATTACCACAAAATACAGATCAAGTTTGAATTTTGGGGGCGTCACTTTAACCGTTCTAGAGTTATGCCCCTTTACAATTGGGAAAATTGCTAAATTTTTCGTTTCCGTTCTCTTAGTTTAGTTTGCCTCAACCAAATGCTATGACACGTATACACAATGCTTATTACCACAAAATACAGATTAAGTTTGAATTTTTGGGGTGTCACTTTCATTGTTCTAGAGTTATACCCCTTTACAAATGGAAAAAAATGCAGAATATTCCGTTTCCATTCTCTAACTTTAGTTTGCCTCAACCAAATGCTATGAAACTTATACAAAATGCTTATTACAACAAAATACAGATCAATTATGAATTTTGGTGGTGTTGCTTCAACCGTTCTAGAGTTAAGCCCCTTTACAAAATGGAAAAAAATGCTGAATTATTCGTTTCCGTTCTCTTACTTAAGTTGCCCCAACCAAATGTTATGAGACTTATAGATAATTGTTATTACCACAAAACTCAGATCAAGTACAAATTTGAATAGCTTCACTTTTACCGTTCTTCAAGTATGTCCCTTTATAATTTTATATGATGTGCAAGCGGGGGCATCATCTGTGTCCCATGGAACCATTCCCATTTATTTTTATATAAGTCAACAAGTTGAGAAAATACCTTTCAATCAAAGACCCTAATTCAATGGAAGACACAGAGCAACCTTCTCTCAAGTCAATGCTGACAGCAAACTCAATCCCATAGAATATCGTATCATCCTCAACTCATAGATACAAGACTTAAAATTTTGTACGCCAGACGCGGGTTTCTTCTACAAAAGACTCATCAGTGAAAATGGTTAGAATTGTATAATAAAGCACGAAGTTGAAGAGCATTGAAGACCTAAAATTCCAAAAGGTTTTATCAAATATAGCTAAGTTAAACTATTCCTGGCATAAAAAATCCTTAGTATTTCGAAAAAGTATGGGTTTAAAACAGATAATTTATAATTACGACCATATCAATGATAATTCATGTCAACACAGAAGTTAATTAAATGGGAGATGCGAATTTTTCTGAAATCAAGGAATGACTCTTCATTTTTAAATTTTGATAAAATTGAAACAAAATTTTAATTGTTGGATATAATACACAAAATCATATCATTCTACAAATCAATTTAAAAAAAAATTCACAAAGAAATGAAAAGAAATTTTCAGCTGCATAAAGCATTTTTAATTCCATTTAGCTTCTTGTTTAAACGATATTTTGAATAGCAAAGAAAGAAGATAATAGTTGTTTTTATGTCTTTACATCAATTTAGAAGGAGGAAAATAATAATTTATAACAGTGTCTAATGACTCGTCCCTTCAGAAAAGTAATCAAAAGATTACGAAATTAAGATAGATCTAAAATATCCCGAATATATTGGAGGAAAACACTTACAGTGGTTTAAAAAGAATCTGCTGTTTTACTGAAACTGTATTAATGCAAAGGTATCTAACCTTTTAAAATGAATTTCATTTGAAAATTCTTTTAGGCTTTATCTGTTTGCATTCATGATCAATCATTGAAAAGTATTGACTCATAACAGGAATTGTCAAAACAAAATTAATGAGTTTTCGGAATAATATTCCACTTTCAAGAATGGTGGCTCATCGTGCAATGAACTATAATTATTCATGGAGCTTATAAACTAACAAGCAAACTTTGAAACCACCTGATCCTTTACCAAAAATCAGAATTATTATTCTTATTTATTATGTTTTAACGGTAACGGATGCGTTCATCATTATTTTGAACGGCTTTAAAAAAAATTATATATCTAAGGTTGGTACCAATAGGCACTTTACATAATACCCTTGGTATCTTTCGCCTCTTTTTATAGAAATTTAACAAATGTTATCCATATTGAGTCAATGTTCATATCCACATTTTTCGGATCAACTACTTTTATTTTTAGAGGCAAGGATACATGTGTCACAGAGAAACAGAATGTTGGTTAGTTCTAATATTTAGTCCTCCCTAATATATTCTTGAACTTTTACTGGTAACACACTCTCTGTGGTTTAAAACAATTTGACTTATTTCACAAAAAATATTACGAGAAAGAATACTCGTAAGTCATGAATATTTCAGTATAACTGACGATCAATTTTAGTTTTTAGAGTTTTTTTTTACTGTGCTTATTCAGTAGGCTTTAGCCTATTACTATTCCAATTGCTCAAATAGATTACCAAATTGCAGTTTGATTTCATTTCCACAAACTGATCAACTGGTAAAATATTTCAAGTAATTGCTTCAGTGATAGGTTGTTAGTGTGAAGTGAGTGCAGTAAAATAAGGATATACTTACCATCCAACTTCAATTAATTATTGTCAATGTTATGAAATTCATATAAAATAATGACTTACTATAATATGAGGCACTGATTTAAAGGTTGCACTTTGTAAATACAGCTGTTTCTCAAGCCACACCTCTTTTAGGGAGATATATAATATTCATAGATATTTTGTTTTGTTTACGTACTTGTTCCCAGATATGATCTCTATGTTTCATCTCATAGAGACATACATTATATAATTAGTTCAAAACATTGTTTTGTTGAATAATAATATATAGCTTTGTTTTCTAACAGGGAGGTATTGCATAATTGTAATTTGGATATTTGTATATAAGCAATCTCTTATCTGCTAATAATAAAGGGAAATAATTCAAATTTTAATCAGCAAAATTTTGTTATGTCAGCTGTCAACTTCCTTCATATTGACATTTTATCAGTATTTTGTTCTAAACATTATTTCCATGATTATTAAACTATTAATCTATTTTAAAGATGATTAAAATTTTAAGAAAAAAATGTTATGTGACACATTCAAAATTGTATAAATCATACACATTCCTAATTAAGAGGGTATCACCAGCCCAGTAGTCAGCAATTCTGTGTTGACATGAATTATCATTCATATGGTCAAAACTATAAATTAACTGTTTTGCAACAAATTGAATTTGTTCAAAATACTAAGCATTTTCTACCCTTGAAGATTTGATTTCTTATAAGGGGTATTTGGCAAAACCTTTTAGACTTTTGTTTCCTCAACGCTTTTCAACTTCGTACTTAAATTGGCATTTCAATTCTTTTTATTCGAGCCTCACTGATGAGTCTTTTGTAGAAAGAAAAAAAAAACTTGTGTCTGTCGTACAAAATCGTCAGCGGGTATCTTTGAAAAATTTCTTTTTACAATGAGTGAATAAACATTATTTCCCTTTAATGCCAGCAGATCAGTAATTGTTATAGAAAAACAATATCCAACTTACAATCACACAAAACTTCCTGTTAGAAAACAAAGCAATAAGTTAGTGACTCACCAAACAACTGTAACAACCAATTATATATAAAATGTCATTAGGATAGAAGTTTTCATGTCAAATCAGACCTTTTTAAACCAGTGCCTTATATTACAGTAGGTTTTTAGTTAATTTCACTTTCATTTCACAGACATTAAGTACAAAAAAATGTAAATGAAGTTGGATGGTAAGCATTACTTTTATTTCACTGCACTCACTTCATACTAACAACCTTTCACTGAAGCAATTCTGCCTGGCTTTGGCTATACTTTTTGTCCTTTTTGGTTTATAGCCACATGAAGTTTTGATAAGTTTTGGATTTTCAAATATTTTGCCCTCAAGCATCACTAAAGAACATTTTGTTGTCGTAATGAGCATCTGGTGCACTAAGATTGGTACAAATTGATGTCAATACTATCTTGATATTTATGCAGTGAATACAGCCAATACATTTTTGATAACGTTGTTAAAGTCAATAATACATGACAAGGTTGTAGAAATGTGCAATGCATTGCCGGAGTATCACGTTTGTAGAAAAAACCTATTTGTATTATTACCAAGTCCATTACCAAGTCCATGAAAAAATATATTTGATACTTGTTTTTCGGATGAGGTATTGGTGGTGTTAACAGGAAAATATGCAAAACAACCAGAAAATAGCAGTTGCCATTTTATAACAATTTTGTCTACAATTCCTCGTTGATAAATAAGGAAATTACCCTCAGGCATAGTTGACATATGACTCATAACGTTTCCACGTATCCAAACATCCCTGGCTTTCAGATGTTTTGTTTAGACGTTTCCAATGAAGGTAAATCCAGAAATGCGCTTCGGACACTCGGAATTTATAACGCGTAAACAATGTTATAACAAAAATATCGACCTCAAAGGCAAATCCATAAAAACCCATAAAAACTGACAAAACCAAACACTTGACTATACCAACCAACAGAACGACTGGATCAACTATCATATTCCTGAATTGGTGCAGGTATTTTCCGAAGAAAATTTTCAGAATATGAAGAACATACAAAATTCAAGAAAAAACTATACCTTCTATTGCAGTCCTGCAATTCAACTGAGTATAATCAAAGTATAATGGCTGGGTTAAATTGAAGTACTTTTCTACCAAAACCTTTCCATAATCACTTGCATCTAGAAAGAGCCGAAGTCCCTGCTTACTGAGTATACCAGCATATGTCAACTACAATATAAGAATAGATAAAAGCATAAAATTATACAGAAAATATCAACATTGACACTATAACTTTATACTAATGAGTATTATGAATAGTATTGATCAATATAAAAGCAAAAGACATGATATTTTCTATATTCTGGGAAATTGATTAAAGGTAAAATTAGACGTTTTTTTATAAGCCTAATTTTCTTCATCTAATCTAAATATTTTTAATTGTGACAACAATGTATGCAGCAAAAAACATCATTTCTATTCTTGTGCAGTAAAAGAATGTGTCATTATGTATAATTTTTCTGCATCTATTTCCTGTAAAGGACTTATTATCGATTACTTCTAGCCATACGTTAAATGAAATATAAATCTGTGGTTTGTTATATATATATCAATATATAGAGAATTACCTCTGCAGCTCTACTAAGAGTAAGTCCATCGAAAATTTCACTTTTAGTCATAGGAGACTTTTTATAATCAAACCCGTCTCCACCAATAGCACCTTCCTGAAAATATTCTAAAAAAATATATTTGTAACTATGTTCGCTGGATAAACGGCATAGTTATCATTGAAAGGTCAAATAAAACTGACCGCATATTCGATATCCTTGATCTATCAACTATACAGGGGATCAGCTAGACACGGTACTGTGTCACAAATCAAGACTTGACCCTAAAAAGAGCAATATTTTTGCTAATTCAATTCAATCTGAAAACATTAATTTGAATCATCACAATGTAAGTTCGTGCAATAGAGTGATCCAGTACCTAGCAAATGACATAAGCAACATAAGTTGTGGAGCAGCAACAGCTCAGCATCCTTCCGGAGCGACTGACTTTGAAACCAGTTTTATTATGTGATTGGTGTTACAAAATTTATGTTTACAGTGTTGAGTTTTGGGAATGTACTGTTGCTCGTCTGCTTTTTCTTGGTATTCCTGTTGTTTGTTTTTCTCTAAATTATGATTTTGATTGCCCCCTTGTTAATTTCTTCCCCTGTTTGAAGCTATACTTCCCTTGGAAAAAATTAAAACAACACGTTATAAATGTCATGCGTCCGAAACACTTATCTGGATTTACCTTCAGCAGGAACGCTCAAGCCGAACATTTGAAAGCCCCGGATGTATAAGTACCTAAACAGTTGGGATTTTCATTTTTTTCATAAACATTTCTGACTACAGTCACAGTGCTGATGTTATTAAAAGGGAAATAGTTTTTAATAGACCTAAAGATAAAATAATTGAACTCTGCAAATACTGAGCATTCGACGTAAACCATTCTATTGACTTCACTTTTAACTCTTTGTCAAGCTATCCGGTCAGTCTGATGACAAATTATTCAAGTATTGAATGTTTTAGAATGTTACTATTTTGCCTGTTTGAATGAATACTCAAAATTTGCAAGTTGTAGAAATCCGTAAGTATTTATCATAAAAGTTGGTACTTGTTTAGATATACATAATTTGTCTACAACCTCAAAGCACACACATGAAATTGTGATATTGTATATTTTAGAAAATATTTTATTATATTTTCTAGAATGACAATGATGCAAAATTAATGCAGGGGAGATTGGTTCTTCCTAGTTACCTGGTTGATCTCTATCAGGGTTTGACACTGCTCTTCAGTTAGAAGTCCGTCGGCTGCAAATCTTAGTTTACTTCGTAATTCTTTTTCACCCATGACAATTCTAACTCCTGAAATGTTAGGCTAAATTTGCAATCACATTTGCGATACCAGCAACGCATAATTACTTTTAAATTCGATAACATCAACGTTCTGAAGTTGAAAATATTTTACATGTATGTTGCACTTGCTAAACGGTTGTCTAGATGTCCTGTAATGTTATTATTTAAAAAATTTTTAATCAAAAGTGACCATATTTATGGGTAAAGGAAAAACGTTTGTAAAATAAAAGGTTTTGATTCTGTACAGAAAAAAATAAAAGAGCTGAAAAGCCGTTTCTCTATTACGTTTAGTTACTATATTCATTGGCGTAAAGTGTTAAACATTCTTAGTTAGATTCGAAATATTCCACCCAAGGCTGTATCTACCAATGGCAAATCTTTTAAAGTTATTAAATTCTGATTTAATCATGCATATTAATTTGTTCTTACCGTTCTCATAAAATTCCCTCATGTCTTCTCTGTTCGCTTTTCTAACTTCATTACGTCTTTTATCTAAGTCCATAAGATAGGTTTTTACTGTAGTGTCCTCTTGTCTGTTAGATGAATAAATGAAAACCATGGAACATCTCTGTGATACCGATCTCTCTGATCTGTGCCTGTCAGATAATCTAAAGCCAACAACTCTTCCACATTTTGACACTACAGGAATCTGTCAATTTCACCACAAGTAACTTTATCTTTATACTTCATTAACACAACGTGTTTTACAATCATGTATTTTCAGTTAACATTCCTTCAAGACCTTCACTTTGCATTGACAAACAATGTTGACAGTAAAGTACAGACTTGACAACGTTATTATATTCTGCATTACTTCAAATTATCAAAGTTTATTGTAGATGATTCATTCAGAGGTACAAACAATTTTTTGTTTTTTTATTCTTACCATTGTTTATTTGATGATGCTTAATTGAATTAACAGTTAGGTGTCATATAAGAGTAAATTGATTTCGATATCACAATATTCCAGGTAGAAGGTACGATGAGTATTTCAATTTGGATTAGCAGTGCATCTTTATCGGAAATATCTTCTTTGACTGTAATGAATGCTAGACTTTAAAGACGCCCTTAGAAACACCTAATGGTATATGTTCTAAGCAATAAATGCATAAAACGAGGGAAAATATTTTGGCAAGAACTGATAATTTTACGTACCTCTTTTTCATGTCTTCTGTCAAGAAAATTAAAATGCCCTGGTTCCGTGGCATCAGTTAAGAAGATTGCTACACTATAAAATAATAAAACGAAATTAAGAGAAGGACATGGATTTTACTGTTCACGAGATATGTTGAGAGGAATATGTGCGGAGAAGTATGATTTGAGGTCTGATATGAAAAGAAGGCTTTCCTAAACGAAACACCAAAGTCAATCTTTTAACTCACTATCACGCAATTACAAAATTTCAACTCTAGTATCTAAAAGCTTAACAAAAGTCAGACAACTATTTGATTTCAGAATGGCTGAAAGACGAAAGGACATGCATAGATAACTCATTATTCCCTGACCATGAAATGATAACTCATTATTCCCTGACCATGAAATGACGAGTTCTGTATTTACTTCTCCTTCTCTCCAAAGAAGATGCGTCTTGTAGTAATATAGTGCAATGGTTTCAGGTTACGTGTTTTTTTTCATATTTGATGTCATAATGTGGTCTTTCAATAGAAATGAAAACTTTTATGATGCAAATAAAACAGAAAATATAATTTGCTTTCACTGTCGAATAAATCGTTATTTCGAAGTGATAATTTCCAAGACAGTTGTAATATGTTTAAAGTATAAGACAGTTGTAATATGTTTAAAGTACTAGTGGTCTTTCATTGTTATGTTGATTTAATATACTAGTACATGTATGTGTCATTGAAGTAAAGTAGTTTTGAACTCCGTGACATGATTGATGTGCCCAATCCTTGAAAATTGCTCGAAAGCATAATTGAATATTTACTGTTGCTTAGAATTTGTTGCGATGATATTTGAAACCAGCTGCATTGAACAAGTACTTGCAGGCAGCCTTAAAGTATTGACGTATGCAAATTATACAACCGTGAACAAAACAATTGCAAACGTATAAAAAAAAAAAAAAAAAGATTGACAAAAGTTAATTTTCCACTGGAGTCATATATATCAAAGCTAACATTGATGATTTAGTAATGTAAATCAGAAGCAAGCTGCAACTTACACAAACTTATCATTTATGAGTTCATAATTGTCGATCTCTTCCGCAGTTAAACAACTGCCATACTCTTGTGGTATGCAATCTTCTGAATCTGTCAAATATTCTGAAAACTTTGGAATCATGATTATAAATTCATGCGTTGGATAATTGTCAAAATGTTAAAAGTGTAAGTAAAGTTTGTATAAATGTTAAAAAAAAAAAAATTTAAAAATACACTGTCTGTCTTAATGCACCGGATCCGACACTGAATATTTGGTTTTCGTATATTTTTGTGTAAATAAGGCCGTTGATTTTCTAGTTTGGATCATCTCATCTTTCATGTCGGAGCCTTTTATAGCCGACTAAACGGCATAGGTTCTTCTTATTGTTGAAGGCCGTACGATTGTCTATAATTACTTAATTATATCCACTTTATTTTAAATCTGAAGGATAGTTGTCTAATTGGCAATCACTCCACATCTCCTTATTTTCATACTGAAAACGAAAAATACTTGAACTTATGTCTTTATCTTTCTAAATACTTGAACACAATTTTACAATGTAGTTTAACCTAAGTCCTGAAAAAAATAATCATGGATAGAGGTATTTCAAGTTCCTTGGTGTAAAAACTATTTGAAGGGTTATCGGTTTGCTTGAATTTGTGGTTTTATCTAGAAACGGGCATGCATTTTATGTTTTAAATTTTGTGTCTCGTGTAATGAAAATGTCGTTATATATTCCAGCATTCAATCAATTTACCATTATTTCATTTTTACCTTTCAATTGTTAATAAATATTACACTTTAATTAAAACATTGTCAAAAAGGTACTATTTTTATTTTTTTGTGTAAAATTTAGTTTGATTTGTAGTGATCATGTGAACACATAATACGTACATTGATCTTCTGTCTCAGGATCAACACAAACAATGAAAGAGTTTTCAACAAATAAGTTCGTCTTGTTATACATTTTGGCAATGACCTTCCGACCCTGATCACTAGCCCATGAAATCAATCTCAAAGAATTTTCTAACTTTGTGTTTTTCTTTACATGCTGTGAAATAAATAAATACGCGAATAATGTCAACGTTTAAAATATACAAGCATACTAATTTTAATTCATCGCTGAAAACACATTATTTGGCTTATTCATTCATCCTGAAAAAAAAGTGTGTATTTCTTATCGAAAGGCATCGATTTTCTTCTGAAAAAGGCAAGACTTCCATATGCAAATGCCTTTTCCCTCACCACGAGAATCAAAAGTACGTCTTTCAGTTTGACATTTCTATTTGAAAAAATTGCTACTTATTGCCCAAGTGTTAGGTATACCATGTATGGCATTGTTTATTATATGATCTTTGTGAGTAACACATCGCATTAACTTTGTTGGTTCGAGCGTTGCGTCTGACGTACCGAATTTTGGTCCTGGTGTCTGTGATGGGTTTATTTACAACCATTTGGTCGATGCCATTGCTGTTGGGGATTTCAGTAGTTAGCACTTCTGTGTTGACATGTCTTATCATTGATTTTGTCATAATTATAAATTCACTGTTTACAAAACTTTCGACTTTTTAAAACGATTCGAACGTCACTGATAAGTCTTTTGTGGACGGAACGCACGTCAGGCGTACGGAATTTCGGCTCTGGTGTCTGTGATAAGTTTATATGCACCGATTGTTTTTGCAGAGACAGCTTCAAATATAGTTTGAGTAAATCTTAAATAGGGCAAATGCTCTTCCAGAAAAAAAGTTGTTACAATGCGAATAGAATACTTGATTGAGTGATTAATGTTAAATGAGTGTTACCAGACGTCCAATGGCAAATATAGCATGCGTATCCAAGACATTATTACTTGTTTATATATGATTTTACGTACAAGTCCATTACGCTGATTGGAATCTTAACTTCCTAGCACACTGTAACAGTGAAATGAAAAAATATAACTATACTCGGATACATAAAAGTCAATCCGAGTCGATCAGTGTTTGCTCCTAAATGACACCTGCTTGGTAACAAAACAACACATACTGACAAGTTTTCGTTTTCGTTTGTTCAAGCAAACAATATAAAACAAAGGCTCCTGCACTCGACAAGAGCACGATATCACGAGACCAGCTAGACGGTTAGAGAGGAGGGCTATAGAATTATAAAAAGGAAAAAAGAAAAAACAAATAATAGCAACAAAACCACTAGTAATTAGATATTGGAAGATGTGGTGTGAGTGCCAATGAGACAACTCTCCATCCAAATAACAATTTATAAAAGTAAACCATTATAGGTCAATGTACGGCCTTCAACACGGAGCCTTGGCTCACACCGAATAACAAACTAAGTCCGCTTTTCACTACTACTGAATAACTAAAGCTTTCACTTTGCCTGTTCCTTTCAATAATGTCAACTTATTCCAATAAAAGCAACAAATATTGTACCTCTAAGCTATCGGCTATTTTGATAATACTAATGCCATCAGAATTCGGTCCCGCCATCTGAAATAAACAGTACAAAAGTGAAAAAGGTTGTTTATTTCAATTATTAAAAGGGAATGATACAGATGAAAAGGTAATACAAATTTAGATATCAAGGCTAAAGTTTGTTTTTAGGCGACAGTCATAACGTAGCATTAGATTTTTTTAAAGAAAGACTACTTTGATATTGTATCAATAAAAGCATTATGTATTCATCATACTTGTGCATAAAGAATATTTCTTCGAATCCAATTGAAGGGTACATTGGTAGAATGCCGAGTATGATATTAAAATACGAAAAACGCAATATTTTACAGGTCTGGCAGATTAGAAAAAAATACTGATGGTGTTACAAAGAGTATAAAATATGACATGAGATTTTCAAATATTTATATAGAAGATCATAGAACAATTTTGAAATGTAAGAAACTTTTCATCATGATTGAATACCTTTTTGTATTTCAAAAACAATATGTATTTTCTATGTCACATGTGCTCAGTTAAATGACTTTTAAATGACTCTTCAACCTCGTACTTTATTTGACCTTTTAAACTTTTTTTGATTCGAGCGTCACTTATAATTCTTTTGTAGACGAAACGCGCGTCTGGCTCAAATACAAAATTTCAATCCTGGTATCTATGATGAATTTTTTGAAAGGTGATTCATACATTTGTAAAGTTTGTCAGTTGTTGACACTGGTCTTTATTGAGGAACCCATCAGCTATAATTCTACCATTTTCAATCACTGTTTCACTGAAACCAGTCTTTTCATGAACTTCCATATGATATCTCTCATTTGTCTTTAATCTAATTTGAATTTTGGTCTTCTGAAAAAAAAAATGATGAAAAATATTTTCATAATCAACCCTAGGAAATAAGCATTTAAACTGACGATATGGAATTCGTAACATCCTAAAACCTGAAATATCCAAGGTATATTAGTAAAGCAGAAAAAAAAAGAAACGTGTCAGTCTTCATTATAACTATAAACAAACTATTGAAATATTTATTTAAAGAAAATAGATTTTTAAAATAGCAGATACATATGTATTTGAAAAAAAACGAATAGTAACTCATACAATGATATAGCAACAATGTTATCATAACCTTTATAATCAGCGTAATGTGCTAAAATGAAAGATTTGAATACTGAAAATAAAATCCTTTTTTAATGGAACTAACTTCCCACAACCCTGAAATGTGATGACATTTGGCGTATGTTTCCTCTATACATTTGATTTGGAAATTAAATTGAATTCTATTCATTAGTTTTTGTACCAGCAATATAGGTAACTATCTTTTTTCTGATTAAAGTTGTAACTGAACTTTTGAGGTCTCTAACTTACATGTTTCTTGTCGGATCCATCAAAATTATCTTTATCCCCTCCCTGTTCTTTCATCTTATTGAGTTCGTCTCGTAAAAAGTACAACAACTGTAACATTTCAGTTCTGCGCTTCTCATATTCTACAGCTTCCTATAATTAAGTCATAAAAGAAGCTTATTAGTATAAAGAAATCATTTTCATAAGAATGGAAATAATATAAGGTCTGTGAATCGTTATGTGAAAATACAAACTTAGTTATATTTCCTCTTTACTCCTTTCTTATTATCAGTAATAAATCGTCAATTAAAAGAAACCTAGTCTTGCAGTTGAGGAAACAGTGTATATGTGGGGAAGGCGGGATTCCAAATTAGCCTCAATTTTAAGGTTTTGTCATTAATATTAAGATTAGAACAACAGCCTTAACTAGAAAGATAGCTTGTAGGAAAAGTCTTTTTAAAGATGTCAAGGTGAAATTAAGGTTGAGTCTTTTCCTAATAATTGAATTTAAAAAGATATGTGTTTAACGGGAATTTTATTTCAATATGTGAATTTTGAAATGTTAATGACGTCACAGTGACATACCATGTAAAGTTTATGGTTCGTGTTGCTTAGTCTTTAGTTTTCTATGTTGTGTTTTATTTACTGTTGTTTGTCTGTTGATCTTTTACTATTTTAGCCATGGCGTTGTCAGTTTATTTCCGACTTATGAGTTTGAATTTCCATTTTATCTTTCACCTCTCTTTTATGCCCTAAGAAAATAATCTTATCATTTTTATCACCCCATTCATCAATCATATAATCATTATTTTCAAAAGTTTGCAAAATTTGACCATTTATGGGCCACATTATTGGTTCTTACAGTTTCTTCTCCTTTACAAAAATGTAAAAAAAACTCACCAAAGATACTAGACGCGAGATTCTTTTACATACATTTGTAAGATTCACTCGGAAACCTCCTTTCAAAAAAGTTGAAACCGAAATATAAAGATGAGGAGCATTTAAAAAAAAAAAACAAATCTTGCTAGATCAGCTATGGCTGTGATAAAAATGTTTAGTGATTTGAATAATATTACATTTTATGAACAGTAAATTAACATGAAAGGATCGTATCAATGGTATTTCATGTCGACTGAGGAGTGCTGACATATGGGTTATGATACCCTTGGAGACCAGCTGTGGCTTCTACCAAGTGGTTGTAAAAACCTTTAATGATGCCAGGCTTATAATTTGGATATCCAGAGGAGCGTTTCGTCTACATAAACCTAATCAGTCTCACTCGAATTAAAATAATTGGAACAAAAAAAACTATGTTTAAAAGCATTTAAAACTAACAAAAATGGTCAAAATGAGGCAAATGATATTTATGACTAAGTATTCGAAGCACTCAATCTTATTAACGATATGCACATGTGAAAGAGTGACCTGAACACGTTATTCAAATTTTGACAATGCTATCTACTATTTTTTATTTTTGCTTTACCTGACGAGCTTTAAATTGTTCTTGATTATATCCCAGTTTTTTCATGAAGTATGTTTTGTTGTTTAAAGTGTCCTCGTCGTTTGGATTGAAGACAAGATATGTAGCTGCGCATTCCACGGCCTGTTCATCGTTTCCACCTAAAACAGATTACAAACTACAAAAATGTGATGGTACATTTTTTAATTTTATAAACATCGTGCCAATCGAACGAATAGTATTCTTAAACATTGTAAAACACAATAACATATATATCTACTAACAAAAGTTATCCAGCAAGTCAGTGTAGAAGCACAATCTGTTGGTCCAATGATATCTTTAAAAACTAACAGTCAAGATAAGTTTTTTTCGACCGGTCTGATAATAGTTATACTGTCATTCGGTATATCGAGACACGTGATCGTGATATTATAAGTAAATGTGGTAAAGTAATGTGATTGGATCGTGAAAGATCTGGCATTGAATGTGAATGCACTAAAGAGAGGCAAAAAATACCAAAGGGACATTCAAACTGTTAAACTTGACCAAATGCGATAGTTTGAAATGAAAACAATGTTTCCAAGTAAGCTTCATTTGGGTTTTGCTTTATCTTGTTTTGGTAGGGTTAAATGTTAAAAAACTTTTTGAATATTCCGGGATAAAAACGAAGATATTCATTTTTTGACAACACATGGTTTCGAATGATTTGTGATGTAGTCATGTGTTAGATAGATGCAGTTAGTTTATAAGTTTGTGTCTGAAACTTAAAAACAGAAATAGGAAAGGCTTACATTAGAGATAATTTACTCACTTTTATGATATGCAATTTGTAGAAGATGATAATGCTGTCCGGCAAAATCTGGTAAGTAATCTGTATGTATTATGCTCAGCTTTCTTTGACATTTCAGTTGACATTCTAACACAGAAATATAGTGACCTACAAAAGAAATAGAAAAATCAGCAATCGAACTGCGTCAGAATTTGGCCTTACTCACATGTAAACCAAACAGTTTTGAAAATACTCTTAAATGATCAAAAGAAATATTCTACTTTACAAAAGTTTGTTGACGTCTTTGTAAGATTTGTATGCAGTCCTTGACGATTATTTTTGTTTGTCACGTTAACCAATTATGTCTGTATGGGTTGCTCACATTATTTTTGTCAATATAACGGAACTATAGTCAATTGTCATACAAGTAGGAGGTTACTTGTAAATCGATAAAGAAGAGACAAATCAAGATAACAATCCAGAAAACTCAGGGAATCGCATGAACTCCAAAAGGAGCGAGACCAGCATCGTCGTCAGTGTAAGCATCTCATTTTATGGATGCATTACCCCTTATGCGAATACACACTAAGTCAAAATGTCAAAATCGGGAAAGCGACACAATCGTTAATTGCATACATTCGTCGTGGAAACTGCTTAGCTAGTGTCACAGAGTAATTATGTATAACATTAAGGTGACAGTAGTTAACTGATGTTTTTAGCTAGTGTCACAGAGTAATTATGTATAACATTAAGGTGACAGTAGTTAACTGATGTTTTTAGCTAGTGTCACAGAGTAATTATGTATAACATTAAGGTGACAGTAGTTAACCGATGTTTTTAGCTAGTGTCACAGAGTAATTATGTATAACATTAAGGTGACAGTAGTTAACTGATATTTTAGCTAGTGTCACAGAGTAATTATGTATAACATTAAGGTGACAGTAGTTAACCGATGTTTTAGCTAGTGTCACAGAGTAATTATGTATAACATTAAGGTGACAGTAGTTAACCGATGTTTTAGCTAGTGTCACAGAGTAATTATGTATAACATTAAGGTGACAGTAGTTAACCGATATTTTAGCTAGTGTCACAGAGCAATTATGTATAACATTAAGGTGACAGTAGTTAACTGATATTTTAGCTAGTGTCACAGAGTAATTATGTATAACATTAAGGTGACAGTAGTTAACCGATGTTTTAGCTAGTGTCACAGAGTAATTATGTATAACATTAAGGTGACAGTAGTTAACCGATGTTTTAGCTAGTGTCACAGAGTAATTATGTATAACTAATGATCACATCAACCTATATTTTAACTGATGTAACTTTTCAGGTAAAATTATGTTCTGTTTGTATTGATGAGAAAGTCCTGACAACCCAAAATTATTTAAAGTAAAACTCTTTTATAGAGCAAATCTCATTAAAGTCCCGATCTCATCCTTGTAATTGAGCAAATACCAACTCCTAAAACTATATCAAATGTCACAAAAGGGGTATCTGTGTGTAAAACAAAACATAGTCTCAGCAAAATCATACTGGCTTAAAGCAGAAAATATTTTAGAAAACAATTAATCAATCTGGTTTTGGCCCTAGGGAAACACTCAGCATACAAGACAATTTTTGAGTTCCTGCCTGAGCAAGTCAGCTTGCAACCTCCAGTGTGAGGAAGAACCTGCCTGCCCGACAATACGCCAGCTGGGGAATGTGAAGCGAGGGTTCTCCACTTTGGTGATGAGACTAGGCGTCTCATCTGAGGCCGGGGAATGTGAAGCGAGGGTTCTCCACTTCGGTGATGAGACTAGGCGTCTCATCTGAGGCCGGGGAATGTGAAGCGAGGGTTCTCCACTTCGGTGATGAGACTAGGCGTCTCATCTGAGATCAAACTGGCGCTGGAATAAATTTGATAAAATTTGTCCCCGAAATGCTTGGGGATGAATGAAATTTTAGAAATAACCAGTGATAAAATTCCATCAAGGAATTAAAATTAATTAAATAAAATATATATCACTAGTAAAAGCTGAAATGTTTCCCTTGTCATGAAACATTATTGAAGGTGTTAGGAAGGTGGATGGTGGGCGGTAAATTAAATAATAGCACTGTAAAACTATATCAACTAGTCAAGACTGCTATGAACCAAGAAAGTGATTATACAAAGACCATGCATAAGGCTTTACACACAGATAGGGTACATCAATCATTCAGTGGGAGGAGTCTGGCCTCACTGACCTTCAGATAATATACTAATTGTTGTGTAATTAATTTTTTATAAGATCTGGTATCATAATCTGCATTTCCTCACCAACAGAAATTATTTATGACATGTATCTGATTAAGAAAGGATTAGTGTGCCTCCTAGTGAGATTCCAGTTGTAACTTCAAAGTGTCAAATGCCAGGGAAATTAACCTCAAGTCTATAACAAGTGGTCTGTGTATGTTAATTAAATGTATCCAGAATGTCAGCATCTTTATTATCACATTAATTATTAAGTGTAAGCTGGAATGGCTGTTTGTATAAACAGTACTTATATTACATATAAGTACAATATTTATACAAACAAACCAAGTTTGTATTCTGTTGTCTCGTATTGTAATATTTTTCTGTAGTCTCATATTTTTAATTTTTTTCTCCAATCTAATGTTGTTTATTTATTGAGTCTCATAAAGTGAAATATTGTTTCTGTACTTTTAGTGTGAGGTTGTCTAATTCTTGTATAGTTGTTAGAGTGGTCTGAAAATACTCCTTGTTTATGCCTCTAGTGTCAGTGATCAAAACATTCCAGGTCACCAGTGGAAGGCTTACTAAATTTCTAGACATTTTATTTACCTTTTCCAAAGATCAAGGTAGGTATATGCAAGCCTTGCATTGATAAGATGAAATGTTTAATGATCACATCAACCTATATTTTAACTGATGTAACTTTTCAGGTAAAATTATGTTCTGTTTGTATTGATGAGCAAGTCCTGACAACCCAAAATTATTTAAAGTAAAACTCTTTTTATAGAGCAAATCTCATTAAAGTCCCGATCTCATCCTTGTAATTGAGCAAATACCAACTCCTAAAAACTATATCAAATGTCACAAAAGGGGTATCTGTGTGTAAAACAAAAACATAGTCTCAGCAAAATCATACTGGCTTAAAGCAGAAAATATTTTAGAATGAATAATAATTTTATTATAAAAAACAATTAATCAATCTGGTTTTGGCCCTAGGGAAACACTCAGCATACAAGACAATTTTTGAGTTCCTGCCTGAGCAAGTCAGCTTGCAACCTCCAGTGTGAGGAAGAACCTGCCTGCCCGACAATACGCCAGCTGGGGAATGTGAAGCGAGGGTTCTCCACTTTGGTGATGAGACTAGGCGTCTCATCTGAGGCCGGGGAATGTGAAGCGAGGGTTCTCCACTTCGGTGATGAGACTAGGCGTCTCATCTGAGGCCGGGGAATGTGAAGCGAGGGTTCTCCACTTCGGTGATGAGACTAGGCGTCTCATCTGAGATCAAACTGGCGCTGGAATAAATTTGATAAAATTTGTCCCCGAAATGCTTGGGGATGAATGAAATTTTAGAAATAACCAGTGATAAAATTCCATCAAGGTCCAAAAACTCAGATGGAAACAGCTGAGTGCCCCCAAGGATTTAGGATTAAGATTTATTCACCTTCAATAAAGTCATGAGAAAAATAAAAAAAAAAATAAAAAATAAAATTACAATGAAGATATATGTACGTACATGATATATATATGAGTAGATCTACATCCTAATTTACAATTATGTAACTAAAAGTAGTCAGTATTAAAACATTATAATGCTTTAAATTAATATTTTCCCAACAATTCTTGTGCATACTTAATTGAAGAAGATGACACTCTTATATACCTGCAGTAACTATCAGAGGACCAGCGTCCTAGTATTTTGACCAAATGGTCACATGATAATACTATAAAATTATATTCAATATTCAAAGTTCTAACATGAGAATGCTATAAAAAGATATTCAGTAATTCAATGATGAGATTACTATAAAAATGAATATCAGTAATCCAAAGATGAGAATGCTATAAAAATTATTATCAGTAATTCAATGCTGAGAAGGTAAAATATGATATTCAATAATTCAATGATGAGAATGCAATAAAAATTATTATCAGTATTTCAATGAGATGAGAATGCTATAAAAAATGGTATTCAATATCAAAGTTTTTGAACTGAGAGCTACACTAGATTGATTCATATAGATTTTGAACATCATGAGAGATGCATTCAGTATTGTAATTCAGAGAGCAAGAAACTGCCTGTACAACAATATGCCAGTTTGGGAAAGTGGAGCGAGGGGTCTCCACCAGGGGGTGAGACTTGGTGTCTCATCTCTAGCTGTTAGTGTGCTAGGTCTGTATAGGGATATCCCATGTGCTAGTAGATTAGCCAAGGTTTATCATAACTGGTACTGAAATACAGGCATGTTAATGCTATAAAACTATATTTAGTATTCAAATATGATAAATTTTCCTAAAAAGATTTTGAAGAAAATACCACTGTTCAGTATGCAGTTAATAAATAATTCTTTTGAATGCCTGAAGCTCTCATCATTGAATACATGTTATATGCAGTTATATATTAATAATTCTTTCAATGTGTTTGTCTAAAGTTCAAAGTACACAGCTATAAAGAACTGTTAGATCCTGGGGTAGTATTGACTGTTTGTATATACTGCTGTCTCCAATGTGAACATTGGGTGTGTAAATATAAAAATTTTGAAAAGCATGTATACTCTACGGTAAACATCACTGTATTCCCAAATATAAATCTCTTTAACATATTAGGTTTCAACAGTAAATCTCCACTGTGTATATATAGAGCAATAATACCTATGTACATACTGTCTCTGCTGTTGTAAAAAGTGGTACAAATACCTGTCTAAAACATAATAAAATCTCTATAATATCTTTAAAGTAATAGGCAAACTGTACGGTTCCTTGGTTCTTGGGTTTGCCATATTTTAAATGCAAAGTAGTCTATTTAAAAGTGTAAGTTGTCAGATTCTGCGGATTCAAGTATGCTTGAAATAGCAATGTCCCAAGTAAGTTACAATTTGGTTTGAAATCAAATACTTCTGGACTCGTTCGGCACTGATGAGGCTGTAGTGCTGCCTTGTCGTCAACATGCTAAAACTGTGTATCCTACATGCTCTGTTTGAATAGTTGGAGAAATAATGTCCACACAGATAACAAATCTGAACATACGCTTGGGTCCATGTCGAAATACAGAGGCTCTAGTATCAAAATATGGTAGTCATGTCTGTTGTAATCCTGTTTACACATGAGAAATTCTGAACTTGATAAATATGAGACTAGTTGCTGATTGTGCTTTAAACCACAGATGAAAGATGAAATATTGTAAAGATTGTCAAACTGGTGATACTATGATTTGCACACTGCAAATGTTCATGAGAATATATAGGTATGACTGAGCTCCAGTTGAACAAAAGTAAGTTAAATAATAAGGTCCCATTGACATATAATTCCAGCTGTAGCTACATCTTGGGTAAAATGAAGAACTTGATAGTGTCTAATGTCTTTGATTGTAAATCTGATGAACCTAATGTGCACACAGGAGGTGCAATCTGTCTCCATTCCTCAGTGTTTAGATATGCAAATAAAGAAAAGAAGAAAGGTGTCAGTATTAGGCGATATCAAATGCTGTATTTATGTTAAACTATAAATATATATAAATGTATATGTAAAACACTTTAACAGTTACTGTTTATCCATTTAGAATCATTTGACATCTGATATAATGATGTAGTTACGTGAAATTAAAAAGATCTGGAGTTTAGAATTTATACTATAAACCAGAACTCATTAGTTAAGGGGGAGAAAAATAAAAAATAAAAGATTTATATAAAACATTGCATTATTTGGGTCTCAAATCGTAAGAAAAGAAATCTTAGAGATCTTTTTAAATTTGGTAAGTAACCTTTTATGACCTATTGAAGTTTTATATGCTAAGAAAGTAGGTGATATGAGGAAAACGTCTGTAAAATGTATTTAAAATATCCACTTGATGCAAAGACTAGGAGTATTCAGCAGATACAAAATATACTATTCTATGTGATTGTCAGAATTCTAAATTGAAAGAAAAAAGAGAAGAGAACAAAAAAAAATTAAAATTACTTCGCTCATTATGGCAGCTAGGGCCCTTTAATCTTTATCTTAGCTATCTTTAAATCATGAAACTACTTAATATTCTGCATAGGTGGGGTATGTTATGAGGACAACAAACAAAAATCTTATAAGAGAGACAGATAAAAAATAAATAAAATTTAACACTTTTATTCCAACATAGATGATGAAAAGAATCCATACTTAAGTATTTCATGAGGCTGTTATCTGAATATGCATGTTAAGATATATATATTAATCCACATTACTAGTCCCCCCAGTCCTCCCTATTTTATGCTCCTTATTCTATTTTGATTAATCTAGTCTCTAGTTTGCCGTAATTAAGTTATAATTTTCGAAGAAAACCCCAGCACAATACATCTGTATGTAACATGTGTAAGAAAATTTCAATACAAAATACTTGCCTAGAATAGTTGTAAAGAAGGTAAGGCCAGTGCATAAGCACTCAATGGAATGATGGAAATCTCTGTATGGTCATAAATACATATGGATCTGATGATGTTAGATTCTGCTCTTTCACACAAAATCATGATAATCTCCGACATAGTTATCAATGTTATAAACTCCACAAGTATAATACACACAATGTAATGCTGCTTTATGTAAGTCATCCAAATTCAGATATATCCAAAATAAAATGTGTACATACATGTACTACACAAGTTTTTAAACATTGAAAACTCAGCTTTGTATAGGTTAATAAAATCCAAAGGTGAAAACAAAACAAAGTTCATGTACAAAGTATTACAAATCAGTATGGTAGCGGTCCAGTAATTAATGCAGCCACACTGTGAAAAATGAAGTCCAGTTGTAAAGTTGAAATAATAATAAATTAAATAATAGCACTGTAAAACTATATCAACTAGTCAAGACTGCTATGAACCAAGAAAGTGATTATACAAAGACCATGCATAAGGCTTTACACACAGATAGGGTACATCAATCATTCAGTGGGAGGAGTCTGGCCTCACTGACCTTCAGATAATATACTAATTGTTGTGTAATTAATTTTTTATAAGATCTGGTATCATAATCTGCATTTCCTCACCAACAGAAATTATTTATGACATGTATCTGATTAAGAAAGGATTAGTGTGCCTCCTAGTGAGATTCCAGTTGTAACTTCAAAGTGTCAAATGCCAGGGAAATTAACCTCAAGTCTATAACAAGTGGTCTGTGTATGTTAATTAAATGTATCCAGAATGTCAGCATCTTTATTATCACATTAATTATTAAGTGTAAGCTGGAATGGCTGTTTGTATAAACAGTACTTATATTACATATAAGTACAATATTAAGGTGACAGTAGTTAACTGATATTTTAGCTAGTGTCACAGAGTAATTATGTATAACATTAAGGTGACAGTAGTTAACCGATGTTTTAGCTAGTGTCACAGAGTAATTATGTATAACATTAAGGTGACAGTAGTTAACCGATGTTTTGGCTAGTGTCACAGAGTAATTATGTATAACATTAAGGTGACAGTAGTTAACCGATGTTTAAGCTAGTGTCACAGAGTAATTATGTATAACATTAAGGTGACAGTAGTTAACCGATGTTTTTAGCTAGTGTCACAGAGTAATTATGTATAACATTAAGGTGACAGTAGTTAACCGATGTTTTAGCTAGTGTCACAGAGTAATTATGTATAACATTAAGGTGACAGTAGTTAACCGATGTTTTAGCTAGTGTCACAGAGTAATTATGTATAACATTAAGGTGACAGTAGTTAACCGATATTTTAGCTAGTGTCACAGAGTAATTATGTATAACATTAAGGTGACAGTAGTTAACCGATATTTTAGCTAGTGTCACAGAGTAATTATGTATAACATTAAGGTGACAGTAGTTAACCGATGTTTTAGCTAGTGTCACAGAGTAATTATGTATAACATTAAGGTGACAGTAGTTAACTGATGTTTTAGCTAGTATCACAGAGTAATTATGTATAACATTAAGGTGACAGTAGTTAACTGATGTTTTAGCTAGTGTCACAGAGTAATTATGTATAACATTAAGGTGACAGTAGTTAACCGATGTTTTTAGCTAGTATCACAGAGTAATTATGTATAACATTAAAGTGACAGTAGTTAACCGATGTTTTAGCTAGTTTCACAGAGTAATTATGTATAACATTAAGGTGACAGTAGTTAACCGATGTTTTTAGCTAGTGTCACAGAGTAATTGTGTATAACATTAAGGTGACAGTAGTTAACCGATGTTCTAATCGAGTTAATTGAATCCCAAATCAAGGTAACAAACAAAAACTGAGGGAATTACATGATCTCCAAAAGGAGCAAGACCGGATGCGGGAAACTTCTTCTTCCGACAAATATCATTTTTGATATTTATTTTTTTATTTCTTTTAACGAAATTTCCTGTAAGAGAAAAATTTTTCCTAGTTGTTGTCTCTTTTCTTCGACCTCTTTGTTTTTGATTTTCACTTTGGTATCCTCTATTTCTTTCTATTGCAGGTGTTTCATTGGGTTTGATTTTGTGTCAGATGAGAGGTGACATAATTATTCTCTTTTATTGCCTTTCCTAATCTTGTTTGTTTAAAAATACGTTAGTGCTTGTAGTTTTGTCTTATCACTCTGTTCACAAATTATCAATTAAAACTTTCAAGGCGATTCAAACTCAATATCTTTGCTACCTTTGCAAATCTGATTGGAAATTTGCTGTTTGAAAAAAAAAATACCCCATTTATGCCTAGGGTAGAAAAAAACATAATGTTTCGAACGATCTTAACTTTCTACGAACAGTTGATTAATCGAAATGACAATAGCAATGGTATTATATATCAGCAGAGGAGTACTAAGCTGGTAATACCTCCGGAACAGAATGAGTGACAACGTCCAAGTAGTTATAAAACTCGTATCAACGATACCCGACTTATTAAGTTCAATAAACGTGCATTTCTTCTATGTTAGACTCACTATTGGTGCTCAATTAAAACAGTTTGATGATGCAATCTGTTACAAAGTTATTAAAGAGCAAAAACGTCCAAAAGGTTTTGCCAATAAGTCTGTCAAAAGCTAATATTTTATAAAATGGTCACATGGACTATTTGGTTGGTGATATCCTTGGTGACGACACTCTGACCCAGCAATGATATCGATCTGGTAATTGTAAAACCAGTCTTATAAGTGCACCCGACTCTCTTTTCGTCTGTATAACACTCATTACGTACACTCGAATCAAAACAGATGGAATGCCAAATCAAATCAGGTGTCATTTTTGAATATTCAAACTATATTCAGTTTCATTTTGAATGCACAACTAGAGATAATATAAGTATAAACATATATAGTACTTTACAGATTATATGGAACTATATGAAAACAAAATACAATGCAAAAAAATCATCATTTTTCAGTACTCAAAAGTATAGAAAATTATATCTAAAAAATTGAAAGTAAAGAAAAATTGCAGCGAAAATTAATAATTAACCGTTAACGTATTATTTCAAATAAATGAAAATATTTCAAATCTAATTATGTATGTAGGACTCACATGCATGGTGGGTTCCAGATCTATGGCAGATTCCCAATCTATGATAGATATGACGTCATGCCATCCCAAATCTATGGTAGTTTTTTTTTTAAATCCAAATCTATGGCAGATTTTTTTTTTAAATCCAAATCTATGGCAGATTTTTGAAATCCAAAGCTTTGGCAAATTTTTAGTGACCTAATCTATGGCGGATTTTCTAGTTTCCAAATGTATGGCATGATATGAGTGCGGCACCCGTCGCAGTGTCCAAGGTAACGAAAAAGCCGGTAGTAAGTAAGAGTCAGTATTAGAAAAACAGATCAAAATTACGAAAGCGATTTGAAATCTGCCATTGATCTGGAACCCACCATAGATTTGAGTCTACATATAATTTCATTCAATAGCTATGATCACGGAAATATTGTACAAAAAATAAGACCGTACCTCTGTTGAATTGTCATCGTTGTATCGTGTGATGTCTGGGTGATAAAAAAATAAAAACCATTTCATCGCCAATCAAATGTGGATAGTGACCACGGTAACGTTCATCACTTGGTATATTTGTTGTTTCGATAGAAACTTTATATTCGAAGTGCGTAATTTGCAAATTGGGTTACCGCATTGTTTACGCTATTTTCAATTCGAATAATTGCCTAATGTAATTTTTCAAACAAACATTTGTATAGCAATATTTGTAAAAGTTAACACACCTATCATTAAATGTTGGGAACCTGCATTCAACCAGAAAGCGATTACAAAAGCATTTAATCTTAGAACCTAGGATGCTACAATAAGAGGAGGTATAAGACTGTATTTTACTTGGAAAATTTCGGTTTTTATGAAGCATACATTTTTGACAAAATGTTTAGAAAAATAAATGCTTATGACGATATTTTATTACAAATACAAACATGTGTTAAACGAATGTATCACATGCTTGTATACAACTAATCCTGATTTAAGCATGACTTCACTCGATGTATTCATCCGGGGAAAACTGTTTATATATATGACGTACTTATTGGGAAATATTTCCCCACATGTTTCAAATGTAACTTGCCAGCAATATATAATAGAATATATATAGAATTTTCATACGTAATAAATAATTTAATTTACTCAAATCAAAACAAACAAGAGTATAGGATATTAAAACTTAAATGCAAATTATTTACTTGCTTTTAATTTACGACCTATACATATAATACACAAAAATAGCATTTTTAAGTATGCAACACATCTGTTTCATACTTCCGTTTTCATATCGCTTTCTTTTATGTTGTTTCCTTCCCCGATGAGAATCAATAATTCTCTCTTCCCCTGTTCTCCATTTTAGCTAAAATGCTTACATCAAGAAACCAGAATAAAATTGAGAATGGAAATGGGGAATGTGTCAAAGAGACAACCCAACCAAAGAGCAGAAAACAGCCCAAGGCCACCAGAATGTATATATTGGACAGAATATCATCAAACTATATTTAATTTACAGTATCAATCAATAATACCAAACTAATAATTTATAACTATAGAGGCGCATTTATTTTACTAAAGACACATTAGTGGTTCAAGAATCAAAACAAGTAGAAAGCAAAATGAAAAAAAGACAGGTATATTCTATTTTCGAATTAAAAAAATCAGAATTTAATCAATTTATACAGTTTTAATTTGATGGTTGTTTTTTTAAATGTATATATTATAAATTATTAATCATTTTAAAATTATTATTAACACAAGTGCTACGAGGAATTCTAATTCAAAGTACTTTTGAAAAGTTCTACACACTATCACAAATTTGTTGACGTTACAGTACTTCGATTTTCCCAAGTCAGGAGCCTGTAATTCTGTGGCGACTGTTGTTCTGTCTATCATATTTGTTTTTCGTTTATTGTTTTGTACATAAATGTGGCCGTTGCTTTTCTTATTTGAATTGTTTGACATTTTATCATGTCGGAGCCTTTTATAGCTTATTATACAGTAAGGGTTTTGCTTATTGTTGAAATTGTGCGGTGACCTATAGTTTCTTACATCAATGTCATATGTCTCTTGTGGATAGTTGTCTCATTCAGTAATCATTACATATCTTCTTATTCAATTTTTTTTTATATAGTAGAAGATGTTACCCTTTTAATGCATCTAATCTCATTGCGATTACAGTTCATGTGATTTCGATAATCTTTACTCTCGTGTCTGTCTGTTGGTACATGATTTCAACTCACAACATTATACTACCTTCATTCTTAATCTTCATCAGAAATCAAACTGTATCGCGTTATTGTAACCCTTGTGTCAATTCCTCTGCTGGATGACTGTCAGCCCTGGGGATATCTTAATTTGAGTAGCTAAGTACATTCTGGTATCATAAAAAAACTGATTTTGAGTAAAGCGGTATATAAACTGTAAGTGTAATTGAAGATCAAGGATCATTTCCCCCATGCCAAACTCCACTTCCTTAGCTTGATATATTTTTGTCATTTTGTGGAAATTTTTGGCGTTTGCTTTGAATAAATAGATATATTGGCTTCGAGAATCTTTGTAGTATTTACTAAATACAAGATGTGGGGCATACGTCAATTAGAAAGCATTAGGTCATAGCCAAGGCGAGTAACAGAAATTATGTATGCACTTACCAGCTATAGCCTGAATTAAGTTAGGGGCAGATTGCTGGTTGAAATGATCTTCACATTCTACTCGGCACCTTTCTTCCTCCTTATAGTATTCTTCAATAGCAATTTCAACCCATTCTATTACTTTAGTCCAGTCACCATGATCAAAAGCCTCTTCACCTTTTACTCGACATTCCTTGAGCGGACAAAAAAAAACTTTTTGATAACAAGATCTATATATGTATTATAAGTGCTATCCTCTAACATATTGGACAAGATATTCCAATTTCAATGCAAAACTCATTCATCCAATGGCACTATTACATAAAAATTTACTTGTCAAAAAAGCTCAGGTTTTAAATTTTCTGTATAAATACGAGTGTGATAATATAGTAATTCTAAAAGCTTAATTAGACAATTAATTAATTTCATTCTTTATTTTACCATGTAAAAACTTCAAACTGTTATTTTTTTGTAATAAGAAGAAAACTAATATTTTGTTTATCGAAATATGACAACGAACATTTAGTAGATATCTTACTCTGCACTGGTTCAAGTTTTATACCTACTATAAGAGAGAGGCGATAGATCCCAAAGGAACATTCCAACTCAGAAGTCGAAAACAAACTGACAACGCCATGGCAAAAAAAAACAGAGGACCAAAAGACAAGCAACAGTATACAAATCAGAACTGAAGACTGAGCAACACGAACAACACCAAAACGCGGGGTGATCTCATGTAAATAGACCGTTTTTGCATACCTGATATTGTTTTGTCTCTAAATTTTTGACATCTTCCTCTTTAACATAAAAGTCATCTCTGTAAGTATAAATACTAGCAATTGTTTCCTCATCTGTAGGATTCCTTAGGTAATACGTATAAGCTGCACATGTTGCATCCGTATACCTCTTTAACTGAAATTTGAAATTTGTTTAAAAGTTTGTAATTATAAAAGGAAAATGTGTTATTGTCAAACATGGTGTATGAAGTTTTTCAATGTGAATCAGATGTGAATACTAAAATTTTCTACAGATATGTGCAGTATATATTATCTTATTCAATTTTGTGGTAAAACGCTTCCTTTACACAACTAGTATATATATATATATATATATATATACGTCAATGGCAGGTCCAATATCGCACATATAAATAGAATTTTTAATACGAGAAAATATAAATAATCTCTTTGGTCAGTTTCCAGATTTTAGTTAAGACCGCGAACAGACCTAACAGTATGTTTTGTATCTTTCAATTTAAGATCAATAGGGTAGATGCCTTCAAACTTGTCACCAAACTTTAAATTATTACAGTTTGACATCATCTATATAGCGGAACATGACATTGAATGATAAAGCTAGCTCCTTATCAGCCTTTGTCTTAAGCTTCTGCGAATGAAAAAAAGTCGGCGATATAAGGTAAAGGGGAGGGGTTAGTTGCTTTACATAGGAAAGCCGCCTTTCTGTTGCAAAAATATATTCCATGATTAACATACACAAAGCTTGGCAAAAACTTATTGATTATTCAATAAATAATAGTATTAAAAATAATGTACATTACAAAGTGATCAATGAATATTATTTCTAACTTAAACAAATAAATACCTCCTCATAACAAATCTGAAGATGTCTATATGGTTTGTAGTTTTCAAAATCTGTGTCGATCTCTTCTGAATTTTCTATCTGATCATACCCTAATTTATTTTCTTGGCACCTTTTCGTACACTGTGATTCTTTAGCTAATTTTGAAAATGACCTCCATTTCAACAAATCATAAATGTCATTTGTGGTATTTAAGTGTGGGTTATCAACAATCTCCGATCCTTCACGGCACTTTAATTTACAGTTGAAAACTGTTTTCTTGTATGATTTCCTGCTCTCGATAGCTTTTTTGAAAAATCCAACACATTGAAACCATTTTCCTGCTTCTAACGCTTTTAATCCCTCTGTGTATAAATGATCATACGTCAATTTAGGAAACTCGCTCAAACTATTTGTATTCTTTAAACAGATAATCAGTATAACCATCAACATGTGTAATGCCATGGCAATGTAGTTCCAATTCTCTTGCAGATATCAAGGTGGCAGTAGTTTACCGATGTTCAAAACGGACGGGTATTTATGGTTTATTTTAACCTAAATTGAATACACTTCAACATTTCAGTTGTATCAATCGTTTTCGCGTTAAAGGTATGCTACAACATACCAGCTCACCTGGCCCATAGGATAGGATTATTGGTATTGTATTAAAAATGGTCTAAGACTTATGTTTATATACAATTTTACTAAATTTTCTACATTCTAAACCAGATATGCTCATGATCAGAAATTTAGAGAGCTTAATAAATAATACAAAATCGAAAGACAACAAAAAAACAACAAAAAAACAGAGAGACCAAAACAGGAAATCATTTGTTTTAAATCGGTTATGGTTATTCAAAAGAAAGGAACAACAGTTATGGACTATTTCAATGGTTCGTTGTAATTATGCTGCTACACATTACTGTGTTTATATTTAAATCACTGTCAATAAACTATCATAGATACCAGGCTTAAAATCAAACATTCGACTGGTACGAAGATAATATAAGAGTATGGAAGAGATTGCATTTCAATGCCAATGCAAAAAGCGGATAAAAAAAGACTCACCTAATTCATATCTTAACTATTTGTGTATGTACCTAGTGTTTAACATTTCAGTTTCTTCTTTTTTAGCCTTTGCAGTTATACCACACAAAAAACTGCCAAAGCTGATATTTATTCATCCTTTCGGTACCTGTTCTATGATTTGATTGACTAATAACTCTTTCAATAGGTATTTAAAAGAAAATTTTAATGTCATGGTTCATTTAGCAATCAAGAAAAATAAACATATTACATTCTGTATGAATAATTGTCCATTTAGTTATGAAATTTAAACAAATCGGAAAAAAAATATAGGACCAAAAAAAAAGAGAGAGACCAAAACAGGAAATCTCTAAATGAGATAGTTTCATTATGAACTAGCACATAGTGATTTTGGGATTTTAAGATCAATTTTACGCCTGGGTTTGAGCCTGTGTATGACTTAGCATCAACAATCTTTAGAAAAAACAATATGGCTGGTAGACGATAGTATATTGTATCAAACGATAGTCATCACGCGTAAAAATTCAAAGCTGTCACCACAGCAAATCGATGTTTAAAATCCAATATCTGGTCTTGACCACCATCGATGCATGCAATTGATCGTGGTAACATTAAATTGTAGCATAACTGATCATTCCCCTTCATTGATCTTCATTGAAGCGACGAAAAATTTGACAATGAGCGTTTTAAAATTTCAAACTATCGGCAAACAGGAAGTTGCTGAACTGCAGATGTTATAATCGCTTACAGGCTACAACTCATCATAATCAAACTGGAGAACAAATGTAAAATCATTCCCTTCCATAGAAGCCAGGACAAGTTTGACATGATTCTTTGTACATTGAGTATTGTAAAATTTTAATTTTCGGCAAGCAGGAAGTTGCTGCACAGCAGATGTAAAAATTTCTTACACGCTATAACTCATCATTATAAAACTGCAAACGAAATATTAAATCTATTCCTTACATAGAATCCAATGAAAACTTGACGAAAGTTTTCTATCCAAGGTCTTTCGAACGGACGGAGTCAAGCGGTTTCTAAACCTGCATTCGCCGTTGGTGACGCAGGTAACAACAAATAAGTATTTTGTTAGCAGTTTTTTCTTTCTGTCTTCTTTTTTTTTTGGTAGGTTAAAATAATTTACCTTTTATTTACCAAAATATACATCAAAATGCATCCATGTTACAAACTGTACCAGGTGAGCAATTATGAATTACTAATTGTTTCTAATATAGCAAGTTTATTTTATGTAAAATTGTTTGCATGAGAAGCTTTCTAGAAATAATATGATTTGAGAATGTTTAATCTATATATGGCTTTATCGATCTTTGGTTTAATAGTCATTATATCAAACAAAAACGGCACAATGCTAATCCGAAAAATAAATTTTTGATTTGTTTACATATTCTTTGTAACATGTGTAAAATTATCAAAGATATTTATGTCGAAAATTTTATCGAGGATTATAAAGGATTTTTATAGCAAAATTATATAACCAACAATGCCTTGGCTAAAAGAATCCCCGTGCTCTCTTTTATATACATAAATGTAATCAATTTGAAATAGTTCATAAATTTCAACGATATATTTGGTTTATTTACCGCAGTTTTGGCAGATATTAAACGGGTGGAAAAAATACAAATGTTGATAGGTACTTAGAAATATTCTGTCATGTGTATATGTTACAGTGAATCGTATAATCGAGATAATGTAGGATCCGAATAATTTCATACGGAAATTGCAGGTAACAATATTATAATTATTTATTGTTACCTGCGGTAATTGTTACCAACAAAATATATTCAGACAGAGCACTGCCGGCATAACATTAAATTTACTATCTAACCTGCTCTATTGAAATTTTGATATCTACTTCATATTGATTTATAAGTTACATACTTATACAAAATTTCAGTAAATTGGTGTACTCAAAATGTGCATGGATAATCTTTGCTCTATGTACGTGTATAAAATACATGTATTAAGAAAGTTAGTTCTGTTTAATTTTATTAACTACAATAGAACAAATCAAGTCCAGCACAAATGCGACAATGGGAGACCACATTGGTTTTAAGAAGTTAGTTAAGAGTTTGAGTTATCAAGAGAAAACTATGAGCGGGAACAATTTGTTCAGCTTTGTGGATGCTAGTCCATAAAAACCATGCAGTTCCGTGCTCCAAAAAAAAAAAAAAAGACTTCAACAAAAAACTGGCGTATGGACCATTGAAACTTTGTTATGTTCATGTTGGAAACGAACACAACACACCATCTATATAGTAGTCTAGTAAACTTAAGTTTCATAGATATTCAACATCCACCAGATTAAAACAACTCACTAGTAAAGAAACGAATAAGCAAATCTTCTAAATATGCATAAATGTGTCTTCAATTTTATCATTGCTATGTTCAATAAATAAATTTCTATTCATATAGATTTGTTCTAAAATGTAAAAAAAAGTATACGGGCAATGACACGAAGACAGTACAAAGTATCCTGAAGCTACACACAAAATATTTTGCAGGTAACAATAAAGAACGAATTAATGTTTTGCCGGCAGTGCCTGCCTGAATATATTTTGCAGGTAACAATTACTGTAGGCTACAATAAATAATGCGATTACTGTCGGTAATATAAATACAGTCTATTTCCGTACGAAATCGGGTCCCTATCCGGAAATACATTTTGGCAGTTAGTCTTGGAAGTAACAATAATTATTTCTTATTGTTACTTTTTGCGGATAACCGTAGCCAGTGCCTTTAGATAAAGCACATAAGCAAAAATGAAAGACAAGAATACAAAAAATGACCATAGTACAACACAATGGCGGGATGTATAAGCACAGAGCCACGCTAAAGGACACCACCAAAAATAGATTAAACAGTAAAGGTTTATAATTTACAAAGGCAAATAAAAGAACACTATAACACGTAATTAAGATGATAAACAACGTCAGTACCTAGAATCTATACTTTTACTGGCGTTTTATGAAGTCTGAGTCGTAGCTGCAAGTTCTTGAATACCGAATGAGCTGGCAAATGTATATCCCATATGCAGGTGAAGTTGGTATATTGCTACTAAGGTGTGGGAAATTGATAATTTCAAAATTAAAATCGTCTCGTTTGTCATAGTTTCTGGTACTGACATGACCGTTTATGTCAAATTCGAGGTATAAGTCTAAAAATTAGGCGGCGGAAGCCGTGTCTGTTGTTCTTTTAATTTCTAGTTCTGGAGGATACATCAATTGAACTCAATCAGAAAAGTTTGGATTGTTAATGGAAAGAACATCATCAAAACAGTTGGAATGCCAAATCAAATACAAAACAGACATTACCCTAAAAGGTCAAACTGATTACTGAAGACTCAAATTGAAGTCAAATGGAATATACCTTATCCTGACTACTGAAAAGAAAAGAAGGTCAATGATATAAGACATGTGACATGAGGACAGATAACATACTCAAAGTAAGCCACATACTATACAACATTGGCACCACAAACTTATTAAATAGTATATTATACTTAATACTAAACCCAACTACTGGAGAGTAAACAATTTGTGAACATTAGAGTAACAAGTTGCCAAGATAATGAGGTGGTTCATTTTAGTATAACTAAGTAATTTAGCATTGTCATCTGTGTGTTTGTCTGATATTATTTTTTTCATTTGTGAAAATTGCTATAAATGCTTACATCTACTTCATTTGAACATTGGTGGATAGTTATCTCATTTGCAATCATACCATATATCCATAGTTTTATATAGTTTTCATATCTATGGAGCATTAATCACAACAAAAACTTGTCTGTTATCAGATTCCTCTATGGAAGTAAAATTCTGCACAGCTTCATGACCTTTTATAGATTACATTGATTTTTCAGTTTTCTCATTTCCCTAATCTCACAGTAATTGTTTTGTATAAGGAATTGTGTTATATCTGTAATGAGAAAACTATCTGACACAAAACAAAGGATGAAAAAGTGAACCAATTCTGGTCCCAGAAGTCTACATTACAGATTAAAAGATAGGAAAGTTGACATTTATTGGTCACTGCCATTGTTCGTTATCCACAACTATACATTGCAGACTAAAAGATAGGAAAATTAATTGATACTGATTACTGTATGGTCCTCATCACCGTAGATTTGCTTTTTATTTTTCAATGAAATAATGAAGATAATCCTGGTTTTTAATGGAACAAAAAGGTGAATTATCAAAATTTTATTAAAATATAACTCAAAATAAAGTGTAAAAATATTAAATTAAGAGATTCATATGTTATCAGGTACAAATTCAATAACAAAATATCTGAGATCCAATGTTTACATAAATGTACAATGCCACATACTGAGTATAACAACAGCACTAAGTATTGTAACAGTATTTCAAATTAATGGCACTTCATATTTATGTAAATATTAAACACAATAACGAACTAATGGTGAAGACATGCATTTGACATGAGTACTATATATATATATATTTGTATGCAGGGTGATTTTTACTGTTTTCAACTTAATTGTGAAAAATTCCTCACTCATACATATTTGCTGTATAGTACTGCAACTTTAAAAAACATCACTTACTCATCAACTCAAGTGTGAACAAAAGAAAGCTACATGGATTTATACCTGGGAATATTTAAATTATTTCTTGTTTACCAGAATGTAACAAATATGTCAGACGTACAAAAATCCTTTGCCATAATGAAAATGGAAAAATCAACATTTGACCCCAAAAACATTTCTTAGTCCTACACTTTCTCAAGAATAGTTTTCTATCTTTCTTTTAGCATAAGCTATAAATTTCAGCAACAAAATATTATTTGAAAATTTTCTCCATTTAAGAATGTCCCATCCTCAAATGAAATATGTGAAAAAAGCCTGGCCTAACAGTCATTAAAATTTTGGGTAGGATTCTCATACTAAAGAATCAGAAATCTACCAATCAAAATACTGGATTTAGTGTTACAAGCACAAATTTTGTACTCCAAGTACCAAGTAAAGATTTATGACTGAAAGGCCTGGACTAAAATGTGAAACTTTATATGAGTCTGTAATGGGTAAAATGTAAGTCATGATTACCAAAATGTTACAGGAATAAATACAACGGTAAAATATCATTAATATATCACTAAGCAAATCTAGAATAGGGACCTAATATAAACAGACCCAAAGTCACACATGCATGAAATGTAGGTCATAGGTAGACTGAAAGTTGTGATTTTTATGTGAGAGAAATTTGGTACAGCAAAAAATTTTAGTGTTAAAGAGTTATACAATATTTAAATATCAATGATATGATAAGGCTTCTACAAATATGAACATCACCAGAAAATTGTTAATGCATCAAAACTGTGTCATAGTGATTCAATAGTTGTTTCATTCTGTTGCACTAATCTAAATTATTGTACCTGACAAAAACAAACAGAAAAGAAAAACTTAACCATGCTTGACGTACATGCGTATGGGTAGACAAATATAATATTTATGCCCTAGCTCCGTTTGTGTGTTGTTATGAAAATATTACATTGTTAAGCCTCATCATCAGAATAATTTTGAACAAGTTTTATAAAAAGATTTCATCTCCATCAGAAGTTGAAAGTCAACTTTGCATAGTTAATGTTTTTTTTATAAAAATGTTTAAGAAAATTTATTTCCAACTGATGAGTCCATCAGAATTCAGCAAGGCCTTTTCACTAGCAACCAACTCTAAAGCTTTAGGGAATGCTGTATGCTCTACTTTCTTGACACGTTCAGATAATGTCACCTCTGTATCACCATGGTAAACTGGTACCGACTCTTGTACTATGATTGCACCACCATCTACTTCCTCCTGTGAAAATCCAGTAGAATGTAACGGCAATTACCTACAATGACAAAAGAAATACATTGTGTGTATTCCGTCGGTATACGTGTTGTCTGTTGTTGACGTTGACCATCTTGAAAATTCCAAAGTCATCAGCTAAAGATTGAAATACTGTTTGAAACAACTTTTTAAGTTTAATTAAGACAAACATGGGAAACTCCAATTGGTACTTACTGCTACAAAATGTACTGTGCAGCCAGATATCCTAACATTGGCTTTGATCACTTGCTCATGTGGATTATGTCCCTTGAATGATGGAAGGAGAGATGGATGAATATTCAACATTTTACCATGCCACTTCCTCACAAAACCACCTATAAGTACAAAAACCATGAATTAAGTCCCTTGAAAAAAATAATACATAAAACATAAAAAGAATTATAATTCAGTATCCCCAGAACTGTGCAGACATATGACAGAATTGCCCGGTCACAATTTTAGGCCTCATAACTGGAGATTCTAATTGACATTTTATTGTTGTTTTCGGTGTTCATTCTTGGTTGTAAAACTACATATATCTCATTTTTGTAAGATAATGTCATTATTATTAATATATTCTCTGAAAAGTGTTTTAAAGTTGTTAATTCTATTCAAGTTGATACAAGCCATAATTATGTTACTCAGAAATAGAAACTCATGAGTAAGGTGAAACAATCCTGAAAAGAACCAATGCAGGACTGTTTGACTTGATAACATCTTATACTTAAGTTTATAATGACCAAATACATTTGTTTTGTTACATTTGTAACAATTCCAGATTTGACTGCCATGGAAACACTCAACTTTTGTAGCATTCTTGACAGGTTTGCCTTGATAAGACCCAATGAATGAATTCTGTTATTTGAGGAAATTCTAGATATTTCTGCCTCAATATGACCTAATGAATTTATTATGTTACATTTGTGGCAAATGCAGATGTTTCTGCAATGGTCTCAAGACCTTGGGCAATAGGTTTGTTATTTTATGTGTAAATCCAGCTTTTTCTGCCTTAGTAAGAAATTGTGGATTTGGTCTAATACTATGTGAAAATTTGTTATTTTCCTTCTTAGTTAAACCCTTTACATTCAATTTGTTACCTTTGTGTTGATTATGCTCTAGATAAACCCTGTCCATTAAAGTCATATGAAACTTCAAATTTAAAAAAAAAGTTGAATATGTTTTATATACTTGAATGGCTAAGTTTTACTATGAAACAAGTGAGCATGAACTTTCATGTAAAATAAATCCTTCATAAATGTAATGCTATTGAATTATTGTCTTCCCGTACACTAATTCGCCGGTATTTTCTTGTATGTAGTGACTTAACTATGAGACCTCTCGTTAGAACTTCGGCCACCACACAGCCCAAGTGAAAGGGGAGAGCCGTGACGTAAGAATGTCAACAAAGGTACACTGGAAAGTAAATAGTAATTACTGATTCTTAAAGAAAAAATTGAATACAATAAACATTTAACAAATGATAAGGCAAAGTTTAATTAACAAATGGGAACGCATGGAAAATATATGTTAAATATATCATGGCTCTATTAATTCAATTATTTTCACGTACTCCAAATGCTCTGAGTTGATTGTTTATCAATATCACGATCCGGTAAACTGCGGCAACAAACTTGAAAGTTAATTAGCTTGCTATCAACAATCACTGAATGAAATAGTATTTGTCGATAATAGGTTTTAGATTTGTAATAAACACAAAAAAACAACAACAAAAAAAAAACCGCGCACACAGTACTTACTTTAGTATATATAATAGAAAAACAAAGGATATGGGGTATCCATTCATGACACAAAATCGGTACATGGACAGCAAAAAAACATACAAAAAGCAAAGGAACCGCGCTTTTAATGCTGTTCTTCATCTCGAAGTCACAGTGAAGCCTTCAACACGGAGCAAAAAATTCTCACCTCACTGCAAGTTTAAGACGGCCCCTAGCACCGGCTTGAGCGGAATTCTTTGCAAAAATAATTTGGATAGCCTTTGTAAGATGCAACACCACCTAATCAAGCCCGATCAAAAAAGAACACACTGGAAAGTAGTACATATTTAAAACAAAATAGTTCCTACTCATAAGGGTATGCATGCATTGTTTCAACAATTTCGATAACATTAACATTACAAGAAACTCGTTTCATATGACTTTAAGTATGTTACCTTTGCAACAATTTAACCTTTTTCGCTCCTAGTTGTCACTTCATCATTAAGTTTGATACCTTAGTGACAATTCAGCTATTTTTTGTCTTAGTAACATCTTGTAAATAAAGTGTGTTACCTTTGTGGATATTCTAGCTTTTTTCTGCCATAGTTAGACATTGTATATACATTTTGTTACCTTTATGGTGATTCTAGCTTTTTCTGTCCTACTGGTAGTTAGACATTGTACATTTAGTTTGTTACCTTTGTGGCAATTCTAGCTTTTTCTGCCATAGTTTGACCTTGAACATTAAGTGTGTTACCTTTGTGGCAATTCTAGCTTTTTCTGCCATAAGACTTTGTACATTTAGTGTGTTACCTTTGTGGCAATTCTAGTTTCTCTACCCTAGTTAGACCTTGTACATCAAGTGTGTTACATTTGTAGCGATTCTAGCTTTTTCTGCCCTAATTAGACTTTGTACATTGTGTTACCTTTGTTGCAATTCCAGCCGTCTTTGCCCTAGTTAGACCTTGTACAAAGTGTGTTACCTTTGTGGCAATTCTAGCTTTCTTTGCCCTAGTTAGACCTTGCACATTAAAAAGTAAAATCACAAAAATACTGACCTCCGAGGAAAATTCAAAAAGGAAAGTCCCCAATCAAATGGCAATATCAAAAGTTCAAACACATCATTCGAATGGATAACAACTGTCATATTCCTGAAAATGGTGGATTGAACCTGGTTTTAAAGCTAGCTAAACCTCTCACTTGTTTGACAGTCGCATCAAATTCCATTATATTGACAACGACGTGTGAACAAAACAAACAAAAACAATAGGTAACATTAAGTGTGTTACCTTTGTGTCAATTCTAGCTTTCTCTGCCCAAGTTAGACCTTGTACATTAAGATTATTACCTTTGTGGCAATTCTAGCATTGTCTGCCCTAGTTAGACCTTGTACATTTGGTTTTTTAGAGACCGCTTATACTATTTCAGCTGAGCTATTACTATTCTGTTCTGTTGTATGGTCAATCAAAGTCTGTAAATTTGTCCCTACAATGATGACAAACACATTTATAGAGACAGCAGTACTTTTTTCAAAGAAGTAATCAGTAAACAAGGGATGAATGGATGGGTGTTTTTAAAATATCAAGTGGCAAAAACTGTATGCAAATCAGGATTATAACATATTAAACTGGTTTAGAAAACTTATGGTCTGACAACCTGTCGATATAATATACTTATATTTTGACATTGCAAAGGTCATGCATTTTTTGCTCAGACTGTTTATGATGTCTTTAATCAAAATCTGTTGAATGTATACAGATTGATACTTTAGTCTAAGAGAAAATGATTTACTTGTTAGCTGTTTAAATGGGATTTGGAAGTGTATTTTGTGCATATGTTTATCATCAAAAAATATTTGAAAAACTAAATCATTGTATGTTTACTTTTTTGTTTATCTGTCTTTTGATCAAGTTAAGCCATTTCGATTGATATTTTATAGTGTGTCTTTTTATGTTGTAATGTTACACTACTTTCTCAGGTTAGGGTGAATTTTGGCGCCTGTTAAAACGTTTAAATCCGATGCATAAGTAAGGATCCTGTTGTTCAGTAGTTGTCGTTTGTTGGTGTGGTTCATAAGTGTTTCTTGTTTCTCGTTTATTTATATATTGATTAGACCGTTGGTTTTCCTGTTTGAATTGTTTCACACTAGTCATTTTGGGGCCCTATTTAGCTTGCTGTTCAGTGTGAGCCAAGGCTCCGTGTTGAAGGCCGTAATTTGACTTATAATTGTTTACTTTTTATGCATTGTTACTTGGATGGAGAGTTGTCTCATTGGCACTCATACCACATCTTCTTATTTATATAAATATCAGTTTTTCTTATCTTAAAATTTTGCATGCCTTTAAATTGAGTATACTGTAAGAGTTAGTACTGCATATAGAAAGTCCTTTAGTTTAAAAATCGGAAATCAAAAGCAATGTATATCACATTACGTTACAAACAAAAATAATAACGTTAAATTTAAATAATTACCAGATCCAGAAATCAATACTGCAACCCTTTTCTTCTGTAGCAGAACAGGTGTCCTGAGCCAGCTTCTATCCAAACCTTCTACTAGGTTGTGTACAGTCACTGACTTATCTACAATATATCAAATCACACTAACAAATAATTCTTTAAATTTTTAAGTTGGTAAATTGTTTTTGTAAATTTTCACTAATGTATTTCTAATAGGAGATAAACTGATGAATCAGCTTGATTTCTACTTCATAATAAAATAGGTCACATTTCAATGGCTTCCAATATGGGTGGCAATGTAATTACCCATTAAAAAGTTTAAAAAATTATTTGCAGATATCATCGTGCTGAACAGTTTTGCTTTTTTACTGTTTCTCACTTTCTATTTTTCTATTTTAATTGTGGCAAAAATGCTCCAATAGAAAAATCTTTCAAGGGCAATAAATCCTAAAAGGAATCAGTTGACAGTTTCAGCAATGTTGATTTATTTGTAGATCTTATTATGCTTAACATCTTTACTCTTTAAAATTTCACTCTATCTGTAATGGTTTCTGCAAAAAATGAAAAAAATGCTAATTTCGGTTAAGTTCACTTATTTGTAGATCTTATTTTGCTGAAAACTTTTGCTGTTCACTATTTATCTCTATCAATTATAGTTTCTGCAAAAAAAACCCAAAAAATGAGCAAAATTTATCTTTCATGGGCAATAACCCCTATAAGGGATCAATTGACAATTTGTCCATGTTTAATTTTTGTCTGGAGCTGGCATGTCAGTAACTGCTAGTAGTCCTTTGTTAATGTATGTACCATTGTCATTTTGCTTAGTTTCTTTTGTTACCTATTCTGACATCGGACTCGGACTTCTTTTAAACTGAGTTTTACTGTGCGTATTGCTATGTGTTTCTTTATTCTACATTGGCTAGAGGTATAGGGGGAGGGTTGAGATCTCACAAAACATGTTTAACCCCGCCGCATTATTGCGCCTGTCTCAAGTCAGGAGCCTCTGGCCTTTATTAGTCTTGTATGTTTTTTAATTTTAGTTCATTTATATGTTTTGGAGTTTAGTGTGACGTCCATTTTCACTGAACTAGTACACAATTTTATTTAGGGGCCAGCTGAGGACCACCTCCGGGTGCGGGATTTTCTCGCTGCGTTGGAGACCCATTGGTGTACTTCGGCTGTTGTCTGCTCTTTAGTCGGGTTGTTGTCTCTTTGACATATTCCCCATTTCCATTCTCAATTTTATTATTTGTAGATCTTATTTTGCTTAACACTTTTGCATTTTACAATTTCTCTCCATCTATTAAAGTTTCTGCAAATGAGTAGAATTAGTCTTTCAAGGGCAATAACTCCTATAAGAGATTAATTAACAATTCTTCCAGATGTACACATTTATAGATTTTATAGTTCTTAAATATATACTGTTTAAAATTTCTCTCCATCTGTTATCAAGATAATAACCAAAAACTGTGAAATTTGAAGAAAAAAATTGACATTTCAAGAACAATATCTCCAAAATTGGTTGTCAGACTTTTCTGAAAATTTCGCAGGAGATAGAAATTAAGCTGCTGGTCAATTTTACACTGACAGATTTGCTCTTACTGCTGTAGTTTTTGAGATATAAGTCAAAAACTTTGAAATTTACTAAAAATTGACATTTTAGGGGCAATAACTCCAAAAGGTTGTCCGACTTTTTCTAAATATATAACAGTAGATAGACCTTGACCTGCTGATTTTGCTCCATTTGTAATTTGTTTTAGATATAAGCCAAAAAAACTGAATTTCAACCCTATGTTCTGTTTTTAGCCATGGCAGCCATGTTTGTTGGCTGACCAGAATAATCTAAATCATTGCATGATTTAGCCTCATTTCATATTTACAAAGTGTTGTTCAAGTGTGGAAGTTGCAGAGAAAAAGATCATCATCTGGATAAGAATAAAAATTGATTGAAAATGTCAAATTGCAACTTGCAGAATTATGACAGTTAAAAGTTTAGATTTAAGATTATTTGTTAGATATAAGTTAAGCCAAAGAGATCCTACTTACTCAAAAATTATTTTGTCTCTGATTGTACAAATATCTAATTGTTTTAAGTACACATGCAATATAAGAATTAATTTTTAAAATTATTCCAAGAAATAATAGTGGAACATATGTGTCAGAATTCAAAGTAATTATAGATTTTCAATATTATGAAATTGAATATCTTTAAATATATATAATATAAAGATATATGAAAATGATAACTATTGTACATGGTGTTTTGGAGAATCTTACATGCAAGGTACTATAATTTGTTTCATTATTTTATAAAAACTATCTGTTATGCACTCTGTTTTGAGCAAATGAATGTAGGGAAAAAGTCACAATAAAAAAAAAAATAGTAAATTTTGTATAATAAATTTTTGAAGATTCTTAGATGTAGACAGAAACATATATATGTATTATTACTTGTTTGAAAGGTATGGAAAAGTATGTTGTAAATCATATCAACTGAATAGCGTTTCAGAATATTTCAACATCTTTTAATGTTAGAATACAAGGGTATTTCAGTGTATCTGTTTATTGCAATTTAATAAATTTTACAAGATTAAAACAAAATGTTGCCCAAGAAAATGTCAAATTTTAAAAACAATTCAACAGACGGTTATTACCTTTATTAACTGGCTTCAATTCATTACTCATTTATATTTCCTGTCAATCGTCTTCTGTCTGGACAGACTTACACTTAAAACCTTAAATAGATAATTTTTTTTTAAATAATATGTCATTTATTTATCATCAAAAGTATAACTTTAAAAGACGAGAGAAAAGCAATGAAATACTGTAAATGTGTATAAAACGTACATCATTTCTCATCAGATGCGTGACTTTTTTCCTACATTTATATAATGTGTGACTTTTTTCGTATAAGATCATGAATTATCATAACTGTACATACATAGCAATATATTTAGCTAAGTTTTAATTTTTCAAAAACAAAATCAATGTTAGTAACGATAAAAAACAATGTTTAAAGATTTTACTACTGTGTTAAATTGATAACCTTTAAGAATAAGTTTATTCAAAGGATCAATTAGTTTACATGGATAGTGTCTAAATTTACGGGCTTTATAAACAACATCACCATACAAATTACAATGTGATATCCCATGTTTAATAAGACTTCTAAAGGTACAGCCAAAGTTTCAAACAAAATCTTTGTATCTTTGACAGAACTTGGTAATGGTTCTAATAAATTTGTGGTAAAGAAATCCCTGACTTAATAATTTACCAGTTATACATAATTAACGTTCATTGAAATTTAAACGTTACAACAGACAAGAGCATAGTGTCTGTAAGAAGGGATCAAAGGAATATCAATGTCCAACAAAAGGCTGTTAGATAGACAGCGAACCAGATTTTTCTGCATGAAAATGACATTTGCAAATCTAGACCCCAAAAACAGGATCAAGTAAAAATAAATGGAGAATGTGTCTATGGGCTACAGATACCCCGCATGTAAAAACTCATGAGTCAACTTCCACATACAGATGCAGGATTAACGCAGTTAAGACCGTTTTGTGATTATAAGCATACGTTTCATAACATTTGGTTGAGGCAAACTAAAGTTAGAGAACGGAAACGACAGATTTAGCAATTTTTCCATTTAATAAGGGGCATAACTCATTAACGGTAAAAGTGACGCCTCCCAATTTCGAACTTGATCTGTGTTTTGTGGTAATATGCATTGTGTATAAGGTTTATAATATTTGGTTGAGGCAAACTAAAGTTAGGGAACGGAAACGACAGATTTAGCAATTATTATGTTTATAAAGGGGTATAACTCATGAACGGTAAAAATGATGCCAGCCAATTTCGAACTTGATCTGTGTTTGTGGTAATATGTATTGTGTATAAGTTTTCTGATTATTTGGTTGAGGCAAACTAAAGTTAGAGAACGGAAACCAATTTTGGGGACGTTTGGGACGGACAGACGGGACGGACGGACATGAGTAACACTTAATGCCCCCTCCGCTACGGCGGGGGCATAAGAATTAATGAATTTTTGTAGGGTTCAGAAAGGAAAAGCCAAAATCAATCTAAGTATCACTTGTCGCTACTTACAGGTTTAAAACTCAACAACGATAAAAGCTAAAATTGTAATAAATCGAAGTTGACCTTCATTTAGTCACAGGAAACAACATATCTAAATTGAAAAGATTTCGTCAAAGCGTTTTCAAGTTTTTGCACGGACAACGCTCTAAGTATCACTTTTCGCTACTGTAAGGTCTACAACTAAACAACAATAAAAGTTAAAATCATGAAAATCAAACTTAAACTGCATTAAGTCACAGGAAACAACATATCTAAATTTCAAAAGATTTCGTCGAAGCGTTTTAAAGATATTGCACCGACAACGCTGTAAGTATCACTTTTCGCTACTTAAAGGTCTACAACTAAACAACAATAAAGGTTAAAATCATGAAAATCGAACATGAACTTCATTTAGACAAATGAAACAACATGTCTAAATTTGGAAAGATTTCGTGAAAGCGTTTTCAAGTTATTTCACGGACAATGCTCTAAGTATCACTTTACGCTACTAAAAGGTCTAGAACTAAACAAAATAAAAGTTAAAATCATGAAAATCTAACTTAACCTTCATTTAGTCACAGGAAACAACATATCTAAATTTGAAAAGATTTCGTCAAAGCGTTATCAAGATATTGCACGGACAACGCTCTATAAGTATCACTTTTTGCTACTTAAAGGTCTACAACTAAACAACAATAAAAGTTAAAATCATAAAAATCGAACATAACCTTCATTAAGTCACAGGAAACAACATATCTAAATTTGAAAAGATTTCGTCAAAGCGTTATCAAGATATTGCACGGACAACGCTCTAATTATCACTTTTCGCTAATTAAAGGTCTACAACTAAACAACTATAAAAGCTAAAATCATGAAAATCAAACTCGATCTTCATTGAGTCACAGAAAACAACATGTCTAAATTTGACATCTTTGACAACTATAAAAGCTAAAATCGTGAAAATTGAACTTGACTATCATTTAGTCACAGGAAACAAACAGATTTAAGTTTGAAAAGATATCGTCAAAACGTTTTTAATTTATTGCACGGACACTGTTTGTCAGCCGCCCGACTGCCCGACTGCTACACCGTACTTTACCAAATTAATAACCGATATTTTCCTTCGGAAATCCTGTTAAAAATAGAAAATTAATAATAAGGAACGAAAAATTGTCTCTTTTCATACATTTTAGAATAGTCAGTTTCCTGTGTAACACTGAAATATCCAAATCTAGAAAAGGACATTGAGTGCTGTCTGTTTTAGATTTATTAAGTATTATTTAAAAGTAAGTTCCTTTGGGTAAATTTCACATATTTCTTTTTTTTATTTGTCATATACATGGTTTAGTTTATAATGTTGCTCCATATAACCGAGCAAAATCAATTATTTCAGAATGAATATCCCCTCGTTCTGTTCCTTCATCAGTATCTTGGCATTGACCGATGTACTTGCTGAGAAGAACAAATGTTCGGAAGCAGAATCTGATCTCATGAAATACATAAAATGGCAGATGGAGATTTCTAATGGTGGATGTAACAGACCCTCGCCACAAAAATGCCAATGTAAACCAAATGGTATAGTCATCCTTATTTGATGTAGATGATTTATTCTTGTTTTTTTCAACAATCCTTGTCAAAGACCTTTCAGCTAGAAATATATACTTGATTTTCTTTCCTGAACAACACTGTCTAACAGAGAATTATCAAAACTATGGGTTTATTAAACATTCTAAAATACAGATCAATTTTAGATTAGAATTTCCTCAGAGATTATGTATTATCCAATGTAAAGGTAAATTTCAGCAAATATCATTTCTATTTTGCTTCCAATAACAGAAGTCGGATAAATTTTAAATGGCTAATTACATATCCACAACCACCTGACATTTAACCATTCTGTTAATATACTGTCCAGAATGTTCAATGTGTCAAAATATTCCAGAATAGTAAATGAACTGCAGATATTCCTAAATGGTAAATACTTTTCTTATTCAGGACTGGTAAACTGTTTATACCACTTCAGGATGGTCCCAATTTCAGTGCGACAAAAAACAAAATAGAAATGACATTTGATCCAAGAACTTTGACATTGAACAAATCTGATCAGGACTTCTAGACTAATGTACACTCATGCAAAAATTATTATGCCATAATGGTGACTGTAGACATTGCAGATAAATATACTTTTCTAGTACGAATATGTGTAAACTGAGGATTTGTTACAATTTCTGGATACCAGTTTCAGGGGTTTTGACAAAATTCAGTTGTTTTTCAGACTTTTTAGCACCAATGTTGGAGAGAACCAGTGAAGTTTTAATTTTAATTTTCTCTCTGCCAAAACTGAATATTGTTAGCCAAATAATAAAAAAAAAAGAAGACATATTTAAAATGTAATTCTACAAAACTTCTGTTTTCAGTGAGCGAAAATTGTTTTTTGAATATCAAATGAGTTGTAATCTTCTGTGAATTGTGGGATAAGAGTTAACATTTAAAAAACAAGAGGCTCCCTCAGAGCTTGAATCGCGTATTTGTAAATGTTTGTGTAGATCTTGCTTCAATGATTATTTTGCTATTTTATATACAAGTATTTTAATGCGTGTTTAAAATGCCATTTAAAGTTTCTCTCTATCTATCACAGTTTCTGCAAAAACTAAGAAGAAAAGAACCTGGAAAAATCACCTTTTAAGGGCAATACCTATTTAATATAAGGGGTTTATTAACAATTTTGGTCATTCTCTTTATCCGTCATAGATTCTGTTAAAAACTAAAAAAAATTGGTAAAAATCTTCTTTCAAGGTCAATAACTCTTATAAGAGATCAATCAATGATTTTGTTAATGTTGAATTATTTGTAGGTCTTACTTTGCTGAACATTTTTGCCAAGCAATATATCATAGTTTTTGAGAAATAAAAAGAAATGGTAAAAATCATCTTACAAGGGCAATAACTCCTGTAGGGGATCACTTGACGATTTCGATCATGTTGATTTATTCATAGGCCTTACTATGCTAAATATTTTTGCTGTTTGAAGTTTCTCTCTTTCTATCATAGTTTCTGTAAAAAACTAAAAAAATTATAAAAAAAATTCTTTCAAGTGCAGTAACTCCTATAAGGGATCAATTCACAATTTCGGTCATGTTGACTTATCTGTAGCTCTTACTTTGCTGAACATTTTTGCTGTTTGAAGATTCTGTCTTTCTATCATAGGTCTTAAAAAAAACTTTAAAATTTAATAAAAGTAGCCTTTCAGAGGCAATAACTCATATAAGTGATCTTAAACCGACTTTTGTTCTTAAATTTATTGGTAGATCTTATTTTGATGAACATGTTTGCTTTTGCAGTTTCTTTCTATCTATCATAGTTTCTGTGATAAACTAAAAAAATCGGTAAAAATGATCTTTCAAGTACTATAACACCTATAAGGCATCAATTGACATCTTTTTTTATTCAAAGTTTCTATCTATTTATCATAGTTTCTGAAAAGAAACTTAAAAATTTAATAGAAATAGTCTTTCGAGGGCAATAACTCCTATAAGGGATCTATTGATGAATTCGGTCCTAAAACGTATTGGTAGATCTTACTTCCCTGAAAATTTTTGCTGTTTTAAATTCCATCTAAATTAATCTATAAAAGTTTTCAAGATAATAACCAAAAAGTGAGAAAATTCAAGGGCAATGACTCCAAATCAGTGCGTCCGATCTGTCTGAAAAATTACCAACAAATAGACCTTCACCTGCTGATCATTTTACCTAGTTAGTTTTGCTCTAACTGCTAAAGTTGTTGAGATATAAGCCATATAAGCCAAAAACTGTGGTTTATCCCTATGTTCTATTTTTAGCCATATTGGCCTGTTTGTTGATTGACCGGGAAAAACACAAACTTTATACTAGATACCTAAGGATCATACTCCCCAAATTTGGTTGAAATTGGTTTAGTAATTTCAGAGGAGAAAATATATGAAAAGTTTAAGACGTAGACGACGACGGACACCGCCGGACGGACGACGACTACAGACACCAAGTGATGGCCCTTTGGGCCACGTGAACTAAAAATTATTTGAAGGCATTTATTGTTGGATTTTGACAAACCAGGTGTTAAAAGACAGAATTGTTTAAAGTATATATATTTATTTGGTCATAGTTTTGTCATCAATTATTTTTGTCTTCCTTTGATATGAGCACGTGTAACAATTTTTTATAATTTAATTTGATTGAAATATATTGTAAATTTGTGAAAAAGAAACCAATACCTGTGTTGATATCATCAGAAAATAAAAACGCGTCACAACAAAAATATAACTAAATAAACCAATAAGTTTGTAACAATTCTACTTTATCAGTTCCAAGTTAATTAAAATCTGACCAGAAATTACCTCACAATATTAAAAAAAAAACACAGTTTTACATGAAATATATAGTGAAAAATCACAAGTGACAAATACTTATGGAGCTGTTAAAGGAAATATGTTTTCCTGTTTTAAGTGCATAACAGAAAACAGAAAAAAACAGGTGGATGAACTTTACCTTCTGCAAGCTATACTATAAATTCACTCCAATTCTAAATATTACTTTAAAAATGACATCATTAATATATTTAGAACAGATACTAGATTCATGCACCATTAACAATTTATATAATTTTCTTAACAGCTATGGTTATTCACATTTCTTGGGGTTTGAACCCACCCCCGCTGAAAAATGGTAATTTTCAGTCTATTTTGCGATTTTGATACGACTTTGAGAGGTGAACATTGACCCAAACTGTGTTTCTTTGTCATTCAGTTATTACCTTGTGGTAACAGCAGTCAATCCAGGTTGCCTGGAAGTAAATGTGACTTGATTGTCTTGCTGGGGAATTATTATAAGCAAGTCAGGTCTGCCTAAATGTCAGTTTTTATAGATTTCTGAAAAAAAACTGACCTAGTTTTTACAGACCAGATTTGTTTTGGCCATATAATACATCCTTGTGTTCCTGAACTACATATGCACGTATTTAGGATAATAGTTAATACCTATTGACCAAATGACTCCCATCCTCACCTGATTTTGGCTACTTTTCACTAATTTCCTATTTTGAACTCTAAGAAGGGCATTAAGGTTGTCAAATTTTCATAACAACACATCTTGAAAGAGTTTATGGACCATGAATTGCGTGATTGAACTCCCTACTGACAACACAGTTCAGCTGTGGCAGTTCTAAAAAGTATGGAGGGTCATATGGGCTAACAAAGAACGGCGGTTGCAATCACCACTAGAGGCGGGATTGGGGCGAAGGGTTAAGTGCCAACAAATTTTAATGATTACCAGTTAAATCGATCCTAAAAATATTCTAACATGTTTAAACATAAGCCAATATGTTGACCCTTCAACATGTCGCAACCTACAAGTAGCATCAAAACAAAAGAGATTGCGTAAAAAGACATGGTTCCTTGATTTCTCCTTGATTTCCATTTAAATGTCAATGTAATAAAATGATTAACTCATCTAAGAATCAAAATATTGTAAAATATTTCACTTGTGACCAAATAAAACACTGACTATTAACTCATGCCCTAACCGCATTCTTAAATGTATGTTTTTTATTCTTTGAATATTTTTCCATATTTTACATATTTTAATTCTTTGAAAATATGTAGTTATTCTATAACAAGTTTTCTATTAGACACAACTAGGAGTTCTGCCTTCAAATTTGCTATGTAAACTTAATCCGTCTATGACATCCAAGAGTTTTAAGAGAAGCCAGTTGTACTTATTTTGTAATTACATGTATATAATAATTGCGGAAACAAATATAACAACACAACATATTTTTTTTCAGATATGTTGAAAGAAAGACCAGCTTTCTTTGCATTTGTAAAGACTCATAGTGTTATATTCACTGGAAATGACATTTTGAAATTTGATGATGTGAGAACAAACATAGGGAATCACTACGACCCAACCACTGGACACTTTACCGCTCCAAAACAAGGATTGTATGAGATATCTTGTCTTCTGATGGCTTTAGGAAGCTCACGAGTCACCTTCCAGATAAACAAAAACAATGCTCTTTTTGCTTATGGATTAACACCAGGCAGAGAATGGAATTCTAACACTATATCTCTACTGATGGAATTGAAGAAAGGAGACAAAGTATATGTCAAACATCGACTCCCAAACAGGAAAGAAACTGTCCAAGGCAGTCAACATTCATATTTTTCTGGCCGTCTTCTACAATAAAGTGTAAAATCACCTAATTAAAATGTTTCACAATTCTATGTATACAAAACCGGTATAATCCTTAAAATATTTATTATCCAGTTAGCAAGTTTTAAGCATAATATTATCAATTATCAATAAAACTCACATCCTATCAATGTTGATCTTCGTTATAAGGCCTCTGTATCAATCCTTTTGTCCTGATGCAATCTGATTGAAATAGAGACCATGTGTCCACCCTTTCCATACAAGAATCTGACAACGCTCCATTCTATTTTCTGTTTTAAAGACCTTTTTTTAAGGACTCTGAAAAAACACCTTCAAAAATTTGAAGGCTGAAATACCATTGGCTGATGTATCAATTACAATAACAGGGAGTTGTGTTGTCAGATCCTTGTAAGCATGGAATATGGTCTGTATTTTAATTATATTGGTCCTAATTTAACATACCTGTAATTGGTAACCCTTTAGGATAAGATTCAGGATAGCCACCACTAACAAGAACAACTCCAGCCACATGTTTATCTTGTGAAAACACAGGTTTGTATTGTTTTAATGTCTCATCAACACAAGACTTACACGTCATACAAATCAGATTCCAACAAAGGAATTATGGTCTGAAATTTAATATAGAAACAGTATAAATGGAAAAAGGGTATAAGTGTTGACATAACAAATATTTGCTCGACATATATTTTCTGCATCAAATATTGTGTATTTATTCATTTTGTGGAAAAGTCATATTTTCCTGACTACTTTATTCCGTTGATTAACCAAAGTCTGCACAAATGTTACAAGCCTATAGAACATTTATACTTCTTTGAACATTTAAAATGGTATTGCCTAAACCTACGAAATCCATGAAATTTGGTACCCTCGAATAATGCTACAAATCAAATCACCCAATACTAATGCAACCTTGGTTGTTATGTGTATTCTTTAAAGAACACGATACCAAAAACCAGATGATCATTATTGTAAGTCACAGCAGTATACATATATATAGTGTTGACAAGTACAATTTCTATGAATCTTCTTTTTATGAGAATCATAGTCTGTCTTGTCAAAAAACATAACAAGAAGAACAAACATCTGCAAATCATAAGCGTAAAAAAAAAACAGAACAAATATCGTTGGCATATATCATATCTAGAGGAGCACTTAAAAAATGGATTTGTACAATTTTAATTAAAATTGTATAAAATTTCGAATGGCAAAATTTTTCAATGGTTTGTTATCTTGAATGCAACACATTATCAATGAGTAACTCATCGTTGTGAAACTACACATCAAATATTTAGTTATAAATGTAAAGAGGATATAAATTTAAGACAACAATAGCACTTTAGCAACTCAATTAACATTAAAAAAAACAGATGCGTAACCGTAAAAGTCAATCTTTTGCCTCTCTTTTCAGGACAATATTAGCAATTACTCATTACAACTTTCTTTTTATTTGAAGAATTTGCTGATTTTTATAGTTTGTTCTTATGTTATACTCTTACACCACTATCCCCAGTTAGACAGAGTTGAGCACTCTTAATCATTTTAATCCTGCCACATTCTTAGTCTACCCAAGTCAGGATCCTGTAATTGTTTGGTTGTTGTTGGTTGCTGTCTGTCAAATTTGTTTTCATTAATAGTTTTGTCATAAAATCAGGTCGTTCGTTTTCTCATTTTAATTGTTTCACATTTTGTTATGTCTGTTCTTTTATATCTGACTATACCGTATGGGTTTTGCTCATTATTAAAGGTCGTAGAGTGACCTATATTTGCTTACATCCACATCAACTGGTGGATATTTGTCTTATTGGCAATCATACCACATCTCCTTATTTTATATAGAAGGAGATATCTTTAAGTAAGATTACAAGCGAGCACACACTGAAATGTCTCGCCTGGTTTATTAACAATGATTAATTTAGTATTGACAGTCTTAAAAATAAAGGTTTACTCCAAGTAACGCATGAACTTTACATTATCATTCATCAATGACAATAAGGTCAAGGTCAAGGTCAGATAAACCCTGGCAGACAAACATAAACACCTCATAATCATTCCATATACCAAATATAGTAGATAAGTAGACCTTGTGTTCAACGTATCAAAAAAAAACCAACTAAACAATGAAAACTAAACATTGACAAATGAACCTTGAAAAAGAGGTCAAAGTCAGATGATACATTACAGACAGACATTAACACCTTACAACCATTCCTTGCACTAAATATAGTTTACGTATTGTTTAAAGTATCAGAGAAACAGACTAAACCAGGAAAACTAAATATTGACCAATGAACCATGAAAATGAAGTCAAGGTCAAATGAATCATGCCAGACCGACATCTATACATTAAAATCTTTCCATGAACCAAATATAGTTAACATATTGCTTGTAATATCTTTGAAACAGACTTAACTAGGAAAATGAGTTCAAGGACAAATGATACCTGTCAGAAAGGCATGAACACTCTATTGCTTAAAGTTTTGGAAAACATACTAAAACACAAAAAACTTAACATTGACCAATGAACCATGAAAATCAAGTCAAGGTCAGATGAAACCTGCCAGACTGACATTTACATTGATGCCAACCTCCTTCTGTTGCAATCAGTAAACTAGAGGCCCTAAAGATCCTGTGTCACTCACCTAGGTCTATGTGCATCTTCAACAATGAACACTCTCAAACTTTGTAGACTAGAATAGAATTCAAGACAAAAATCTCTTTTATGTTAATCTTGTATTGTTCTTCAGTTTTGTCTTTTAAAGTTTGTGTCAATTTTACAGTTTTAAGATAATAGACAAAATCACCAAAATTGGTAAAAATCGTCATGAAAGAGCAGGGACTCCAATAACGAGTCGACTGACGGTTTCAATCCTGTTGACTTATTTGTAGATCTTGTCTTGCTGATCATTTTTACTATTCAAAGTGTCTATCTATTTATTACAGTTTTCAAGATAATAGGCAAAAACACTGAAAATTGGTAAAATCGTCATTAAATAGCATGTGAAGTCACTAAGAAACAGAAAGGATCCATAAAAATTTAACCTCAACAAAACCACATATAAATATATTGCTGACCTATTTTGTATAGATACTGAGGCAAAAAAATCATCAGAGATACCAGGCCTACAATTCAACACATGCATTTCATCTCGAATCAAAACAGTTGGAAACAAAGTTGAAGAGCATTAATAACCGAAAATTCCGAAAATGACTTGCAGTTCAAAAATTCATCTAAGGCAATGTGTACCTGGGGTTTAAAAACCTTAAGTGTTTTGAATATTTCAACATTTTATAAACAGCATATTTACATAAAATAAAAAATCAGTATTTCATGTCAGCACAAAAGTGCAAAATACTGTCTACTGGGCTGGTGATACTCTCGGAAACCTCCCCCAGCAGTGGCATCGACCCAGTGGTTGTAAAAGTTCATCAAAATTACCAGACCTACAATGTGGTATGCAAGACACGTGCATGGTATTCATAAGACTCATCAGTGGACCTCGAATCAAAACAGTTAGAAAGCCAAATCAAATACAAACCAGACATTACCCTAAAAGATTAAAATGATTACTGAAGACACACATTGATTTCAAGCGGTATATACTGATCCTTACTACTGGAAAAGAAAACGACATCAGACAGATATCATCCTCAAAGTAAGCCACACACTATACAACATTGGCACTACAAGCTTATTTAAAAAGACATTATCCTTAAAACTAAAGCCAACTACTGGAGAGAAAAAGGTTTGTGAAAATTAAAGAGTAACAAGTTGCCAAGATAATGAGATGGTTTATCTTAGTTAAAACTAAGTGATTTAGCATTGTCATCTGTGTTTTTCAGTTTTCTCATTTCCCTAATCTCACAGTAATTGTTTCGAATAAACTATTGTGTAATATCTGCAATGAGAAAACTATCCGCACAAAACAAAGGATGGAAAAGTGAACTTATTCTGGTCCCAGAAGTCAAAGGATAGGAAAGGGAACTATATTGGTCACTATCACTTTTCATTATCCACAACTATCCATTGCAGACTAAATGATGGGAAAATAAATTGATACTGATTACTGTATGGTCCCCATCACTGTATGGTCCCCATCACTGTATGGTCCCCATCACTGTATGGTCCCCATCACTGTATGGTCCCCATCACTGTAGGTTTAATTTGTATTTTTCAACGGAATAATGAAGATAATCCTGGTTTTCAGTGGAACAAAAAGGTAAGTTATCAAATTTTTATTGAAATATAAACTCAAAATAAAGTGTAAAAATATTGAATAAAGAGATTCATATGTTATAAGGCACCAATTCAATAACAAAATATCTGAGATCCAATGTTTACATAAATGTACAATGGCACATACTGAATATAACAACAGCACTAAGTATTCTAACATTATTTCAAATTAATGGCACTTCATATTTATGTAAATGTTAAACACAAAAACAACCTAGTGGTGAGGACATGCATTTGATATGAGTACTATATATGTATATACTTCTAAGGGGGGTTGTTTTTACTGTTTTAAACTTTTCTGTGAAAACTTCCTACCCTCATACAATGTTTGCTGTATAGTAACAGAAAAGATCTGCATCTTTAAATAACATCTTTTTCTCATCAATTCAAGTGTAAACAAAAGATAGCTACATGGACTTTCACATGGAAATATTTAAATTATTTCTTTTTTACCAGACTGTAACAAATATGTCACAAAAATCCTTTGCCATAACGAAAATGGAAAAATCAAAATTTGCCCCCCAAAAAAAAATTTTTCTTAGTCCTTTACTTCCTCAAGAATAGTTTTCTCTCTTTATTTTAAACATAAGCTATAAATTTCAACAACAAAATGTTATTTGAAAATTTTCTCCATTTCAGAATGCTTACGAATTTTCTTGGGGCAAATAATTGAATAAACATACTGTGGAACAGAAATAAAACAAACAAATGTTTTTGAAAAACACTGAAAGCATTACAAAACATGATGAATGGTTTAGTAATTGTAAAAGATGACATTGAGTATGTTGTTCAGTTTTAAAAGAGAGCAGTGAGCATGTTCAATCTGAGTATTACTAAGTGCATTCCTAGTATTATATCAAATAGTAATGTAGCATATAATACATAATTATGTGAGTGTTTGTTTACAAGCGTCTGGTTTGGGGTTTACAAAATAGAAAGTAACGGGCCAAAAAAACAAACAAAAAGATAAAGACTATAGAATAATTTGCCCAAAAAAACAAAGGACAGAGAAAGAAGACATAAAAATAAAGAATACAGAAATGAAAGACCCAACCCACATTCAGACCCTCCTATATTCCAGCATTTAGTCCCCGACAGGCCAGTATAATTACTGAAAAACTGACTTCAGTATTTAATAGAAATGTAAGTCACAGTGATCGACTTTTTTCATGGAGCTGATAAAAATGTATTAAGTTAGCTGACTTATTGTAACAAAGCATTCAAAAAATTAATTCAGATATCAAAATTAATTCATCAATAACTATAAAATATTATTTAAAGAGGATAACTTAAGGATGTGACTCAGAATACCTGACTGCAGGGCTCATAGAGTAAACTAATGTGATTGTGAGCAATGAAGGGGAAAGATTGCGTTAATAGTGGGACTGGATTTATTTATAACTATGAAAATGCAACAATAGCAAATTGTCAAGCATTATACATATGTTACAAAGTTTCTTACCTATAATTCAATGTTATAATTTAAAAAACATTCTTATTACTAAATATATTATTAATTGTAAAATATTGCAAAAAAAAGATACCAGGGCTACTTTATGCACAACCAAAAGGGACAACAATAATATAATAGGATATATGTCATAAAAAAATCTATTCAATTATATGCAAGTAATCATACAATTCACATTTTGTTGAAGTTTCATCACAGAAAATATTTTACATTGAATAAGATGATGGGGCTGTATGAAATCCATGTCCCACCCTCAAATGAAATATGTGAAAAAAAACCCTGGCCTTACAGTCTTTAAAATTTTGAGTAGGATTGTCATACTAAAGAATCAGAAATCTAATAATCAAAATACTGGATTTAGGGCCAACATTAGAAATATCTTTGTTTCCCCTTCCCGACTGAGGTTTTCAGGGTATGAGTAGGTAGGTAGGTAAATTATTTTATTTTATTCCTTGATATGGTTTTCTATATTGAATTTGTTCAAAATTCAACAGGTTGGACTCAAGTCAGGAAAAATGGGGTATTCCCTGTATTCAGGGTACACCCCATTTTCTGTTGTTAAAAAAAACCAGTACACAGGGATTTCTTTTTTCCTATTCAATTTATATGGTATGCCGTGAAATCTACAAAAGTGCACCTTCTACACATGATAACAATGTTTTATGATAGCAAGTGTTTTTATTAGTTAAAAAATCAAGCTAATTTCAAGACTAATTTGATGTGTAACTCACAACAAAACAATTCCCTTGTTTACCAATTCATACCTTGATCATCCATTATGAGATGACAAAAACATAAGTTAATCACATGGGCATTTGAATTCAATGAATAGAAAGCAATAGAAGTAAACATAATTTAGTTATGGTCAGTTACACCTGGAGCATGCAGCTTGGTCAATTGATTCCTAAACAAAAGATTTGTGAGTTCTAGAAAAAAAACAAGGCTTCACTTTTATATTCATGTTTTGTTGTTCCTGAAATACTTTAGTATTTACAAATTCTACTGATGCAGTAAAAAAGTGCCCTTTTGTAAATTTCATGCCATAAATTGAAATAGAAAAAGGAAGTCCTTGTAAATTGGGGTTTATTAACACCAGAAAATTAGGGTGTTCCCTGAAAACAGGGAATATCCCACTTTTCCTGACTTGTGCCCAACCTGTTCAAAGTAGAAAGATTTTAAAGCATGATTCAGACCATTTTTACTCAAAGTTTTATCTTTTATACCGGGACAGAGATTAAAGAACAAGCAAATCAATATGCACTCAGGGGGTTGAAAAATGCTTCAGTTTTTTTTTTATTAAAGATCACCCTTGCAGACACACAAATAGTGTGACCAGCCATTTTGTTTGTTTTTCTTGATTCCGAATCATTTAGACGCTTTAATGCAAAAAAATGCCTTGAATTAAACACTTGTTGACTACAGCATCGTAAAGGTATCACCAAAAACCAAAATAGAAAAAAAAATATTGGACACAAACGGCCGATAAAATTTTTCGGGTCGCGGTGATTTTACCGGGTCGGTCGTTGGAGGGGAAACAAACAATATTTTATATTTTTGGCCTAGTGTTACAAGCATAAATTTTGTACTCCAAGTATCAAGTAAAGATTTACGACTGAAAGGCCTGGACCTAAAATGTGAAACTTTATATGTGTCTGTAATGGGTAAATTGTAAGTCATGATTACCAAAATGTTACAGGAATAAATACAATGGTAAATATCATTAATATATCACTAAGCAAATCTAGAATAGGGACCTAATGTAAACAGACCCAAAGTCACACCATGCATGAAATGTAGGTCATAGGTAGATTGGATGCTGTGATTTTTTTGTGAGAGAGAGATTTAGTACAGCAAATCATTTTACAGTTAGAGAGTTATACAATATTTAAATATCAATGATATAATAAGGCTTCTTCAGAAATTAACATCATCTGAAAATTACCAAAAATGTTAATGCATAAAACTGTGTCATAGTGATTCAATAGTTGTTGCATTCTGTTGCACGAATTAACATGATTGGTATCACTAAATAATTTAATTTTGGATGTAACATGTCTTATGATTGGCTGAAAGTTTTTTGTCTATCAACTCATAGACATAATTTTGTCATGTGACCGTGACGTCAACGTTTTTTCATGATTTACTCCTTAAAAATGGAATTTAGAATTAAATTATAAGGGATAACTGTAATATTTTTTATGACTATTAGAAATAACCTCAAAAATGTGGTGCACACTTTTAAATGACTTGCTAAGTAGGTTATTCAGTGTGCACCACATTTTTGGTGTTATTTCTTTATAGACAGAATAAGTATTACAGTCATTCCTTAAGTATCTAACAAAAACAAGCTGAAAAGAAAAACTTAACCATGCTTGATATACATGTGTATGGATAGACAAATGTTATATATATGCCTAAGCTACATTTGTGTATTGTTTAAAAATATAACATTGTTAAGCCTCATCATCAGAATAATTTTGGACAAGTTTTGTTAAAAGATTTCATCTTGATCAGAAGTTGAAGTCAACTTTGCATAGTTAATTTTTTTTTTTATATAAAATGTTTAAGAAAATTTATCTCCAGCTGATGAGTCCATCAGAATTCAGCAAAGCCTTTTCACTAGCAACCAACTCTAAAGCTTTGGGGAATGCTGTATGCTCTACTTTCTTGACACGTTCAGCTAATGTCTCCTCTGTATCACCATGGTAAACTGGTACCGACTCTTGTACTATGATTGCACCGCCATCTACTTCCTCCTATGAAAATCAAGTAGCATTTAAACAGATTAATCAAGTATTTGACAAATTTCTTATGTTTTTTATTTTTTTTTCAATTTCACAATCAACAATACATTACTATTATATTACTACATGTAATTGTTTCCATAATCAAAGTTATTGCCTTGATATACCTTTTTAGCGAAGGTGGCATAAAACAAATATCATTCAATCAAAGTAATTAAGGTTGAATGATACACTACAATGACGTGCAAGCAATAGCAAATTTCACCTTTAACGTTTGAAAATTCCAAGTCAGCTGCTATTGTGTCTGTCTTACAATGAAAAATTCTACATTTTTTAAAAGATTGAAACTAAATGTTCTAAGTTTAAATAAGACAAATTAAGTTGTTTCTGTCACTTGTACTTACTGCTACAAAATGTACTGTGCAGCCAGATATCCTAACATTGGCTTTGATCACTTGCTCATGTGCATTATGTCCCTTGAATGAGGGAAGGAGAGATGGGTGAATATTCAACATTTTACCATGCCACTTCCTCACAAAACCACCTATAAGTACAAAAACCATGAGTTAAGTCCCTTGAAAAAAAAAACAACATATATTTAGTCCTAGACACATGCTTTTTTATTAGTTGTCAATGGCTTTGAACTAGCTTTCAGTAACTGTGAGTACTCTCAGATCTGTACTTTGTGTCTTTTGCATACCTGCCAACCTCTGAAACCTTAAAAGAGGGAGATCTCCCCCTCAGCTATGACAGCTGAGGGGGAGATTTTGCGAGAACAACATTTTAAAGTTAAATATATGACCTGTTTATTTATTCATCTACAAAACACCAATATGAGTTAATAGATATACTTTATTTCTTTAATTCATGGTTATAATCTATACAAGGTGTTTTTTTTTTGCCTTTTTCAATACCTCTGAGTCTCATAACTCATAACATTCCATATTTTGATTTTGTTGCGAGACCCACACTAAGCATGCTTTCAAACATCGTACAGACCACCAAAAGAAACCGAAAAGTTGATTGAACATGATGTGCAAAATGAAGATTCATTGCCAAAGTGTCAGTGAACTTGGTTGTAAAAATTAATAAAATGCTCCACTGGGCGCAGCTTGATACGACCGCAGAGGTTGAACCCTGAACAGTTGGGGCAAGTAAATACACAACATTCAAGCTTGATACAGCACTGAATTTGGATTGCGATTAAATATTTGACACAGCATAGGTTTCTGACACAGAATGAATGTGGTTTAAGAACTTAAAAATTTTTAATTTACCTATTCAAATCATATCATTATTATTTGCTTTTATATATAAATCAGAAATAACCTATTTAAAATGGAAAATTTTAAAGAAAAAAAATGAAAAAAAAATCACCCCTCAAATTTTTTGAACCCCCTTATGATTCATAACCCCCAAACTCAATCCCAGCCTTCCCTTTGTGGTATGGTACCTTGCAGTACAATTTCAGAGAGATCTGTACACTTGAACACAAGTTATTGTCTGGAAACTAGAAAAATGCTTGTTTCTTGGCCCCTTTTGGCCCCAAATTCCTAAACGTTTAGGGCAATTACCCCCAAACTCAAACCCAGCTTTCCCTTTGTGATATGGAAACCTTGAAGTATAATTTCATAAAGATCCATACACTTACACACAAGTTATTGTCCTGAAACTAGAAAAATGCTTGTTTTTTTGCCCCCTTTTGGCCCCTAATTCCTAAAATTTTGAAGCAATTACCCCCAAAATCAATCCCAGCCTTCCCTTTGTGGTATGGTACCTTGCAGTACAATTTCAGAGAGATCCATACACTTGAACACAAGTTATTGTCTGGAAACTAGAAAAATGCTTATTTTTGGCCCCTTTTTGGCCCCTAATTCTTAAACGTTTTGGGTAATTACCCCCAAAATCAATCCCAGCATTCCCTTTGTGATATGGAACCTTGTGGTACAATGTCAGAGAGATCCATACACTTACACACAAGTTATGTCTGGAAGTTACAAAAATGCTTATTTTTGGCCCCTAATTCCTTAACTGTTGGTACCATAACCCCCAAAATCAATCCCAACCTTCCTTTTGTGGTATTGAACCTTATGGTAAAATTTCATAGAGATCCATTCACTTAAAGTTAGAGTGCGAAAACCAATGTGTCTTCGGACGACGACGACGACACCAACATCATACCAATATACGACCGCAAAATTTTGCGGTGGTATAAACATCTTTCATTCATTCTGCTTGACATTTCGATTTGCAGTTATCTATTTCTTCTTTTTTACACTGCCGATTGGTCCAGACAAAGACCTCTATCTTGTTGGAGTTGACATAGCAGAAATGAATTTCGATTACTTATGAATCGAACATAAAAACTACTGACCAAAGTTTTCAAAAGCTCGCCAATTGTTTATTTATTTCTATTGACAGTAATGAAAAAGCCAGAGAATTACGAACGCGGGTCATTCCGGGTTAAAATATTCGAAAGCGGGAGGTTCTATACTCTATACTTCAACTTATTTTTATAGTTTATTCCTATGTTGTATTGTTACACCACTGTCCTAGGTTAGGGGGAGGGTTCGGCGCCAGCAAACAAGTTTAACCCCACCACATTCTTTATGTGCCTGTCCCAAGTCAGGAGCCTGTAATTCAGTGGTTGTCGTTTGTTTGTGTATATCAATTTTGTTTTTCATTAATTGTTTTGTACATAAATCAGGCCATTAGTTTTCTCATTTGAAATGTTTTAGGGTCTTTTCTAGCGCAAGATGCAGTATGCGTTTTGCTCATTGTTGAAGGCCATACAGTGACCTATAGTTGTTAACTTCTATATCATTTGGTCTCTGGTAGAGAGTTGTCTCATTGGCAATCATACCACATCTGATTTTTTATATATAAAGCATACAAACATTATAATACAGTAATCCTAGAACTAAAAGAGTAAATGAGAATCCTATATCACAAGTAATGTTTCCTCGGAGGAAGGATAAAACAATGAATGTTCAAACATCCTTCTTGAAACAAGTTTAAAAGTTTGGTATAAAATATGGGATAAAATGAACAAAATGGTATTATTTTATATTTGAAACAAAAAGAACATCTTTTAACTTAAGTATATGAAATGATGAGATCACATTTCAGAATAGGAAAATATAAATTTGGCCCAAATGTAGACAACTCTGGAGACAGAGACATATATTTTAGTGCTGATAATTAAATTAAAATTAGTTTATGAAGCAGTTGATCATACCTGGAGTTGAAAGTCTTCCAAATTTATATTGATTTAATTGCAATTGGTAAAGATTTTACCAACACTCTAGTCTAAATAAGGCATTGTTTCATTTTCAATAACCAAAACAGGTTGAATTGAATAAAGTTCACATTACATTTTTCTAAATAACAAATTAGAGACTATTCCAAATTCAGTCATGTCTACTTCTATATATTTTGAACCAAACAAGCAACAAAGGGTATCTAAAGGTACTTTCAATTTTGTTTCAGTAAAAAATTTACAGAAATTTTGATATTAAGATGACATTATTATATTCCATGTTGGTATATATTAAGGACATGACCCTGATTTATAATTATAAAAGATCTATAACTTATATTAACTGTTGTGAAGATGTCTGACATACCTGTTAATATTCTCATAAATCCTGCCAAACAGACAATATCAATACCAGCAGATGTCAAACTAGCATGCAGTGCTTCATCAAAATCATCTCTGCTCTTATAATCTTTGTGGGATATCACCTGTTGAGAAATATTTTGAATGTATATAGGATTAAATTTGAATATACAGTGCTCTTCATTGCAGAAATCAAAAAAATATACAGCATTTTTAAGTTGTCGATTCTATTCAAATTGATACAAAATATAATTATGTTGCTCAGAATAAGATTGATTGATTGAATGGTGTTTAACACCACTTTCAGCACTATAGCCCTATTTCATGGTAGTCAGTTTTATTGGTAGAGGAATGCCCAATGAGAACCATGACCTTCAATAGGTAAACTGACAATCCTAGTCAATTAAGATTGCCACATGCCTGATTCAAACTCTCAGCCTCAGTTTTGATAGCTAGTGATACAGTAGTTCTACTACTTAGACCACTCAGCCACCAAGGCCCCTCTCACAATTAGAAACTCACAAGTAAGGTGAAACAACCACTGCAGGACTATTTGACCTAATATAATCTTACTCATTTAGTTTGTTACTGTTAATATCAAATGCATAAGTTTTGTTACAGTTGTGGCAGATCTACATCTGTCTGCCTTGATAAGACCCAATGCTTTTGAACATGAACCTTGCATTGTTCTATGAAAACAATGATAGTAATTGTGTGAAGATGAAGAGGGAAGCCGTGGACGTTGGGTTTCGCTTTATTTTAATTGTTACATTTGCAGAGGTGTTTACCCCTTTTTGTTAACTTCAGTTATCCTAATGGGATTTTTCAGTAATTTTGGCAATTTATCAGTAATTTCCAATTTCCATCATAATTTGCAAACACATATCTACTTTCTCACATAAAATGTTCACAAAAGTGTTTTATTTCAGTTGTAACAGAGAAAAGACAATTAAGAAACATCATTTAATTGAATAAAACATAAAATAATGTGATATCTTCACAAGTAGCATAATTATTTGTACATATGGTAAAATCATAAACAACGAAAACACAACCAAATAAAATATGTGATGCATGTGAAACGCCAGCATCCTGATCTAGATATTTCTGCCCTAGTTACACCTTGCACATTAAGTTTATTACCTTTGTAGCGATTAGCTTTTTCTGCCCTAGTTACACCTTGCAGATTAAGTTTATTACCTTTGTGGCGATACTAGCTTTTTCTGCCCTAGTTACACCTTGCAGATTAAGTTGATTACCTTTGTGGCGATACTAGCTTTTTCTGCCCTAGTTACACCTTGCAAATTAAGTTGATTACCTTTATGGCGATACTAGCTTTTTCTGCCCTAGTTACACCTTGCAGATTAAGTTTAAAACCTTTGTGGCGATACTAGCTTTTTCTGCCATAGTTACACCTTGCATATTAAGTTTATTACCTTTGTGGCGATACTAGCTTTTCTGCCCTAGTTACACCTTGCACATTAAGTTTATTACCTTTGTGGCGCTACTAGCTTTTTCTGCCCTAGTTACACCTTGCAGATTAAGTTTATTACCTTTGTGGCAATACTAGCTTTTTCTGCCATAGTTACACCTTGCACATTAAGTTTATTACCTTTGTGGCGATACTAGCTTTTTCTGCCCTAGTTACACCTTGCACATTAAGTTTATTACCTTTGTGGCGATTTTAGCTTTTTCTGCCCTAGTTAGACCTTGTACATTTGGTTTATTAGAGATCACTAATACTATTTCTGCTGAGCTATTACTATTCTGTTCTGTTGTATGGTCAATCAAAGCCTGTAGATTTGTCCCTAAAATCATGAGAAACACATTTAATGCATGGATGTTTAATATCCAGTGGCAAATACTACATGCAAATCAGGATTAGAACATATTAAACTGGTTTAGAAAACTTATGATCAGACATTCTGTCGATATTATGTACTTATATTTTGGCATTGCATAAGATCATACTTTTCTCAGACTGTTTATTATGTCTGTAATCTAAATCTGTGGAATGTATACTTATTGATATTTTAGTCTGGGAGAACATGATTTACTTATTAGTTGTTTATATTGGGTCTTGGAATTGTATTTTGTACATATGTATATAGGGAAAAAAATATTTTGAAACTAAACATCAGTTTTTTTATCTTAAAATTTTGCATCCCTATAAATCGAGTATACTATAAGAGTTAGTACTGCATATAGAAAGTCTTTTAAAGTAGAAATCTGGAATCAAAGCCATTTATATCATATTATGTTTCGATGTTAAACTACAATAATTACCAGATCCAGAAATCAATACTGCAACCCTTTTCCTCTGTAGCAGAACAGGTGTCCTGGGCCAGCTTCTATCCAAACCATCTACTAGGTTGTGTACAGTCACTGACTTATCTACAATATATCAAATCACACTAACAAATAAGTTGTAAAAACTACTACTTGGTATCTTTTCTACTAATGTATTTCTAATATGAGATAAACTTATCAATCTGCTCAATTTCTACTTCAAAATAAAACTTAAATCACATAATGATATATGTTTGGGTGCCATATTTCAATGGGTCAAGTGGTGGTGGCAATGTTAAGGATTTTTTAACTTTTTCCTTCTTGACCAAGACAACCTTCACTATCACCCAGTCTTTGATTCAAATGTTGATTAACAGCTGTGAACCTGGTGGCAAGGATACTTTATAATAAAAGAACAGAGTTTCAGTGTCCCCCACATTACACATATTTTATCTGTCCAAGGTCAAAAATTAAAAAAAATATTTTGTTTTGGTTTTTAAAACTTTTTAAAATTAAATTAGAGAGTTGAAGACTTGAGAGCAATTTCTGATATATTTAATATTTCCATATAATTAATATTTCTAAGGAGCAGAACTCTTTTGAAAACAATTGATCGGCACTGATTTTTCGAACTTGTCCGAGATATTGCTAATATAAACCTACAATATAAGTTTCATAAAAATCTGGCAAGAGTTGTACACATGAGAGTGCTAACAATGCAATTTTCCATGTTATTAATATTTCTAAGGGGCATAACTCTTTTAAAAATAATTGATCGGCACTGATTTTCAAACTCATTGCTGATATAAACCTATGTTATAAGTTTTATAAAAAATTTGGCAAGAGTTGTACAAGTAAGAGCACTAACAAGACTGGACGGCCGGACACATGGACAGCCAGTATTTCTATATCCCCTGCAATGCGATGCATATAAAAGTTTTCAAGATAATAACCAAAAGGTAGAAAATTCAGGGCAATGACTCCAAATCAGTGCGTCCGATCTGTGAAAAATTACCAACAAATAGACCTTCACCTGCTGATCATTTACCTAGTTGGTTTTGCTCTAACTGCTAAAGTTGTTGAGATATAGCCATATAAGCCAACTGTGTTTATCTATGTTCTATTTTTAGCCATATTGGCCTGTTTGTTGATTGACGGAAAAACTTTAACATAGATACCTAAGGATCATACTCCCAAATTTGGTTGAAATTGGTTTAGTAATTTCAGAGAGAAAATATATGAAAAGTTTAAGACGTGATGACGGCGGACACCGCCGGACGAGACTGACGACTACAAACACAAGTGATGGCCCTTTGGGCCGTGAACTAAAAATATTTGAAGGCATTTATTGTTGGATTTGACAAACCAGGTGTTAAACAGAATTGTTTAAAGTATATATATTTATTTGGTCATAGTTTTGTCATCAATTATTTTTGTCTTCCTTTGATATGAGCACGATGTAACAATTTTTATAATTTAATTTGATTGAAATATATGTAAATTTGTGAAAAGAAACCAATACCTGTGTTGATATCATCAGAAAATAAAAACGTCACAACAAAATATAACTAAATAAACCAATAAGTTTGTAACAATTCTACTTTATCAGTTCAAGTTAATTAAAATCTGACCAGTTACCTCTAATATTAAAAAAACACAGTTTTACATGAAATATATAGTGAAAAATCACAAGTGACAAATACTTATGGAGCTGTTAAAGGAAATATGTTTTCTGTTTAAGTGCATAACAGAAAACAGAAAAAAACAGGTGGATGAACTTTTACCTTCTGCAAGCTATACTATAAATTCACAATTCTAAATATTACTTTAAAAATGACATCATTAATATATTTAGAACAGATACTGATTCATGCACCATTAACAATTTATATAATTTTCTTAACAGCTATGGTTATTCACATTTCTTGGGGTTTGAACCCCCATGAAAATGGTAATTTTCAGTCTATTTTGCGATTTATACGACTTTGAGAGGTGAACATTACCCACTGTGTTTCTTTGTCATTCAGTTATTACCTTGTGTAACAGCAGTCAATCAGGTTGCCTGAGTAAATGTGACTTGATTGTCTTGCTGGGGAATTATTATAACAAGTCAGGTCTGCCTAAATGTCAGTTTTATAGATTTGAAAAAAACTGACTAGTTTTACAGACCAATTTGTTTTGGCCATATAATACATCCTTGTGTTCCTGAACTATATGCACGTATTAGGATAGTTAATACCTAATGACAAATGACTCCATCCTCACCTGATTTTGGCTACTTTTCTAATTTCTATTTTGAACTCTAAGAAGGGCATTAAGGTTGTCAAATTTTCATAACAACACATCTTGAAAGAGTTTATGGACCATGAATGCGTGATTGAACTCCTACTGACAACACAGTTCAGCTGTGGCAGTTCTAAAAATATGGAGGGTCATATGGGCTAACAAAAACGGCGGTTGCAATCACCACTAGAGCGGGATTGGGGCGAGGGTTAAAGTGCCAACAATTTAATGATTACCAGTTAAATCGATCCTAAAATATCCTAACATGTTTAAACATAAGCCAATATATTGACCCTTCAACATGTCGCAACCTACAAGTAGCATCAAAACAAAAAGAGTGCGTAAAAAGACATGGTTCCTTGATTTCTCCTTGATTTCCATTTAAATGTCAGTAATAAAATGATTAACTCATCTAAGAATCAAAATATTGTAAAATATTTCACTTGTGACCAAATAAAACATGACTATTAACTCATGCCCTAACCGCATTCTTAAATGTATGTTTTTATTCTTTGAATATTTTCCATATTTTACATATTTAATTCTTTGAAAATATGTAGTTATTCTATAAAAGTTTTCTAGACACAACTAGGAGTTCTGCCTTCAAATTTGCTATGTAAACTTAATCCGTCTATGACATCCAAGTTTTAAAGCCAGTTGTACTATTTTGTAATTACATGTATATAATAATTGGGAAACAATATAACACAACAACATATTTTTTTTCAGATATGTTGAAAGAAAGACCAACTTTCTTTGCATTGTAAACTCATAGTGTTATATTCACTGGAAATGACATTTTGAAATTTGATGATGTGAGAACAAACATGGGAATCACTACGACCCAACCACTGGACACTTTACCGCTCCAAAACAAGGTTGTGAGATATCTTGTCTTCTGATGGCTTTAGGAAGCTCACGAGTCACCTTCAGATAAACAAAACAATGCTTTTTTTTGTATGGATTAACACCAGGCAGAGAATGGAATTCTAACACTATATCTCTACTGATGGAATTGAAGAAAGGAGACAAAGTATATCAAACATCGACTCCCAAACAGGAAAGAAACTGTCAAGGCAGTAACATTCATATTTTCTGGCCGTCTTCTACAATAGTGTAATCACCTAATTAAAATGTTTCACAATTCATATGTTACAAAACCGGTATAATCCTTAAAATATTTATTATCCAGTTAGCAAGTTTTAAGCATATTATCAATTATCCATAAAACTCACATCCTATCAATGTTGATCTTCGTTATAAGGCCTCTGTATCAATCTTTTGTCCTGATGCAATCTGATTGAAATAGAGACCATGTGTCACCTTTCCATACAAGAATCTGACAACGCTCCATTCTATTTTCTGTTTTAAAGACCTTTTTAAGGACTCTGAAAAAACACCTTCAAAAATTTGAAGGCTGAAATACCATTGGCTGATGTATCAATTACAATACAGGGAGTTGTGTTGTCAGATCCTTGTAAGCATGGAATATGGTCTGTATTTTAATTATATTGGTCTAATTTAACATACCAATTGGTAACCCTTTGGATAAGATTCAGGATAGACACTAACAAGAACAACTCCAGCCACATGTTTATCTTGTGAAAACACAGGTTTGTATTGTTTAATGTCTCATCAACACAAGACTTACACACATCATACAAATCAGATTCCAACAAAGGAATTATGGTCTGAAATTTAATATAGAAACAGTATAAATGGAAAAGGGTATAAGTGTTGACATAACAAATATTTGCTCGACATATATTTTTCTGCATCAAATATTGTGTATTTATTCATTTTTATGGAAAAGTCATATTTTCCTGACTACTTTCCGTTGATTAACCAAAGTCTGCACAAATGTTACAAGCCTATAGAACATTTATACTTCTTTGAACATTTAAAATGGTATTGCCTAAACCTACGAAATCCATGAAATTTGGTACCCTCGAATAATGCTACAAATCAAATCACCCAAATAATGCAACCTTGGTTGTTATGTGTATTCTTTAAAGAACACGATACCAAAAACCAGATGATCATTATGTAAGTCACAGCAGTATACATATATATAGTGTTGACAGTACAATTTCTATGAATCTTCTTTTATGAAATCATAGTCTGTCTTGTCAAAAACATAACAGAAGAACAAACATCTGCAAATCATAAGCGTAAAAAAAAACAAACAAATATCGTTGGCATATATCATATCTAGAGGAGCACTTAAAAATGGATTTGTACAATTTTAATTAAAATTGTATAAAATTTCGAATGAAAATTTTCAATGGTTTGTTATCTTGAATGCAACACATATCAATGAGTAACTCATCGTTGTGAAACTACACATCAAATATTTAGTTATAAATGTAAAGAGGATATAAATTTAAGACAACAATAGCACTTTAGCAACTCAATTATTAAAAAAAAACAGATGCGTAACCGTAAAAGTCAATCTTTGCCTCTCTTTGGGACAATATTAGCACTGTATCATCATGCAGGTGGGTACTAACGAAGCAGGAGAAATGGAAAAAAGTAAACAAGGTAAGAATTCATTCAATTTAAAGCATTTCTTCTGATTTGACGAGGTACCGCTTGAAAATGATTTTCTGATATATAATTCTTAAAATTATTAGCCGAAAAGTACAAAATTAAGACAAGATTGTGTGTTATACTTAAGAACTTGCCACTTAGTACCTGAAAATTTCGAGGTCGATCGTCCTCTGTCGCCCCATTGTAAGATATTCAACTGTGTTTCATTATTTTTCCAGATACGTTTTAGATTATTATGTGTGGCATCATATTTACAAATTTGTTGTCAAAATGATGGTTTTAAAGAATATAGACCATAAAAAATAAAGTCTAAGTGCGGCAACTTGCTCGTGTTGACAAATTTACTGTATGGCAACTTGTTTTCAACTGACGGCAACTAATTTCAAATTATTTATTTGCCGTCTTTTTAAGAAAATAAAGTATTCTGTTCAAATATCTAATTATGCATTTGATAAAAATACAATTCGCTAGACAACCATTTAAGATGTATACACAATATAAGGCTTAAACACAGTCCTATTACATCTTTTACATACCTGATGTATAATGTAGATACGACATATACAAAAGCTGGCAAATGTTGTAACTTTCAGGCATGTCTGTTTTTACTGTTGTTGTGCTGACGTAGCGTTAAATGTTACCATGTCCGTTTGACCTGTCTGTCCTGTCCATCCAGAAAGTCCCAAAATTGGTTCCGTTCTCTAACTTTAGTATGCCTTAACCAAATGTTTTAAAACTTACAAATGCCTATCACCACAAAACACAGATCAAGTTATAAATTGGGTAGCGTCACTATTACCGTTCTTGAGTTATGCCTTTTATAAATGAAAAAAAGCTAAAGCTGTCGTTTCTGTTCTCATTTTAGATTGCCTCAACCAAATGTTTTAACCATACAACATTAGTCAGCATTTGCATATAAGTGATGAACATTTCAGGGATGGTTTGTGGGTGGAGGGAAGGAAGGAGGTAAGGGCAAGAGAATTTTTCCGCATTGAATATTTAGAACCATTAGAATGAATTCTCTTCAACTTTCAGATAAAATGAAATATAAATGAATTATCATTCTCTGCACAAAAAAAAATGTTGTATTACTACCGGCACCATGTTAAGGAGGTTTGAGTGCTCACAAACATGTAACCCCTTATTATATATGTCTGTCCTGGTCAGGAACATTTAATATAGCATTTGTGATTACTGCCTGACATATTTGTTTATGATTTGTCATAAATCAGGCAATTTTGATACGGTATGGGTTTGTTCATTGTGAAGTATAGTGACCAATAGTTGGTCAAATCTATTTCATTTGGACTTTGTTTGAAGTCCTCTCAGTGAAAACCATTCCACGTCTCCTTTTTCAATTAATGTTATTGTCTTATTTGTAAAGGCGATACAGCCAATATATTAGAATAAAGAACATTAATTTTCTAAAAAACTTCATCTCTATATAGTAGGAAATGAACAAGCTCGGTGCTAACACTGTTTGAATTTAAAAATATTAACCTTAGATTAATCATTTTGGAAAGAATGAAGAATCCGATACAAGGATACAAATCCGGCTGTGGCTACGACATAAACTATTTATATAAACTTTCTACTTGAGAATAAAGATGACCTTGTGAAGTTTTTGGTTGTCATCTTAATATATCTACTTATTAATACAATTCACAAAAGCATCTTCGACTTGGTTTAAAGAATTATAATAAAATAACATCTAATAAGGACAGGTTGAAATATTTTTGAATCCTGATGGTGCATACTCATAAATTCTTTTGGAAAAAACCCGTAAATTTAACTGTGATTTGATAGCGTTCATTTATTTATTTGCCCTCGTAAACAGTTTGTTAAAATACCGAAATCGGTAAATTCTTATCGTGAAAGAATAAGTCAGGTACACCTTTTACATTCAGGAGTGCTTAAGTTGCACTATTTTCTTCTTATTAGAAACGTGATTTTAATTTAGCATCTTTCTAAAGATTAGATTATTACACACACACAAAATAGGGCTAACTGTTGATTTGAAACTCTATGAATTCACATTTATATTCAACCAAACAGATAAGCCGAATCCATACCTTTATAAGTTTCAAAACAGAAGGTTTGTTTGAAAACAAATAATCACGTACTTCTATATCTTTTAAGGCAAATGCAAGTCTTACTTATTAATTATATAATTTAATAGGTACAATATCACATTAAATTTACTGAGAAATATTATACACAGTAATCATGAAAATCTACTACTATAACAATGAAAATTCGGACGAATACACTCCTTTTCACTACCTCCATCTACTCATTTAAGTTTGAAACAAACATAGCAACATCTTTATTATTTTTCCTGTAAATAAAAAGATTGATTGAATTTTAAACTAAAAAAAAAAAAATACAATCTTATTTTCAATAAAAACAAGAAAATAAATTCAAACACAATATGATTATTTCTCTAATTTTCAATGAAAACAAAGTATTTTCTTCACTTTTCTTTTTAACAAATTATTCATTTCGAAATTAAAAATAAACAATAAACAATGTTGAAGATCGTGCCTTGACCTATATTGGTTCTTTTTATTAATTGTGACTTGGATGGAGAGTTGTCTCATTGGCACTCATACCACATCTTCCTATATCTATTTAACTATCTTCATCATTGTTTTAATTGAATTTGCCTCCTATTTACAGCACCAACAAAGAAGAATGGTCTTTTTTTATTGAACCTAATTTCACCCTGGCAACAAATAAGACAACAGTCGTTAGTATTATAACGATATATGAATGTATTTAGGATAATATGGTTGAAAAAACCTTTTTGTCTTTAAACACAAAGTCAAATAGAAGTGCTAGCGATGACTTCAAACGAAATTGGCATATATTTTAAATAGTAGTTTATTTTGTATATTTGTAAGCCGTTAAAGCTTTGATAGCCAAAATATCGTCATGATACTATCTAAACAGCGATTAATTTCATCTTTAAATTACAATATATTGCAACGCCATTACAGACAAAAGTTGTTATTTTGCAATTAAGCGTACAACGTCCTGCAATTATAGGTAATAAACAAACAATGTTTGGTCCATATTCTTTAAAACATCTTTATGACAACAAATTTCAGTCAATATGATGTCACTATCATAATCTAAAAAGCGTGTCTGGAAAAATAAAAACAGTTGAATATCTTGCCAATGAGGCGGCGGAGGACAATCGACCTCGAAATTTTCAGGTACTAAGTGGCTTTGGAGTATATAAAATATTGTGATTTTGTACTCATTGGCCTAATAATTTAAAGAATATATATCAGAAAATCATTTCTTAAGCGGTACCTCGTCAAATCAGTGGAAATGCTTTAAATTGAATGAATTCTTACCTTGTTTACTTTTTCCATTTCTCTCCAGCCGTTAGTACTCAATTTCCGTGGCGATACACAGTGATTAGAGTAATTACTCATTACAACTTTCTTTTATTTGAAGAATTTGCTGATTTTTATAGTTTGTTCTTATGTTATACTCTTACACCACTATCCCGGTTAGACAGGGTTGAGCACTCTTAATCATTTTAATCCTGCCATTCTTAGTCTACCCAAGTCAGGATCCTGTAATTGTTTGGTTGTTGTTGGTTGCTGTCTGTCAAATTTGTTTTCAATAGTTTTGTCATAAAATCAGGTCGTTCGTTTTCTCATTTAATTGTTTCACATTTTGTTATGTCTGTTCTTTTTTATCTGACTATACCGTATGGGTTTTGCTCATTATTAAAGGTCGTAGAGTGACCTATTGCTTACATCCACATCAACTGGTGGATATTTGTCTTATTGGCAATCATACCACATCTCCTTATTTTTATATAGAAGGAGATATCTTTTAAAACAAATTACAACGAAACACACACTGAAATGTCGCCTGGTTTATTAACAATGATTAATTTAGTATTGACAGTCTTAAAAATAAAGGTTTACTCCAAGTAGCATGAACTTTACATTATCATTCATCAATGACAATAAGGTCAAGGTCAAGGTCAGATAAACCCTGGCAGACAAACATACCTCATAATCATTCCATATACAAATATAGTAGATAAGTAGACCTTGTGTTCAACGTATCAAAAAAAAACAACTAAACAATGAAAACTAAACATTGACAAATGAACCTTGAAAAAGAGGTCAAAGTCAGATGATACATACAGACAGACATTACCTTACAACCATTCCTTGCACTAAATATAGTTTACGTATTGTTTAAAATCAGAGAAACAGACTAAACCAGGAAAACTAAATATTGACCAATGAACCATGAAAATGAAGTCAAGGTCAAATGAATCATGCCAGACCGACATCTATACATTAAAATCTTCCATGAACCAAATATAGTTAACATATTGTTTAATATCTTTGAAACAGACTTAACTAGGAAAATGAGTTCAAGGACAAATGATACCTGTCAGAAAGGCATGAACACTCTATTGCTTAAAGTTTTGGAAAACATACTAAAACACAAAAAAACTTAACATTGACCAATGAACCATGAAAATCAAGTCAAGGTCAGATGAAACCTGCCAGACTGACATTTACATTGATGCCAACCTCCTTCTGTTGCAATCAGTAAACTAGAGGCCTAAAGATCCTGTGTCACTCACCTAGGTCTATGTGCATCTTCAACAATGAACACTCAAACTTTGTAGACTAGAATAGAATTCAAGACAAAAATCTTTTATGTTTATCTTGTATTGTTCTTCAGTTTTGTCTTTTTAAAGTTTGTGTCAATTTTACAGTTTTAAGATAATAGACAAAATCACCAAAATTGGTAAAAATCGTCATTAAAGAGCAGGACTCCAATAACGGTCGACTGACGGTTTCAATCCTGTTGACTTATTTGTAGATCTTGTCTTGCTGATCATTTTACTATTCAAAGTGTCTATCTATTTATTACAGTTTTCAAGATAGGCAAAAACACTGAAAATTGGTAAAATCGTCATTAAATAGCATGTGAGTCACTAAGAAACAGAAAGGATCCATAAAAATTTAACCTCAACAAAACCATATAAATATTGCTGACCTATTTTGTATAGATACTGAGGCAAAAAATCATCAGAGATACAGGCCTACAATTCAACACATGCATTCATCTGAATCAAAACAGTTGGAAACAAAGTTGAAGCATTAATAACCGATTCGAAAATGACTTGCAGTTCAAAAATTCATCTAAGGCAATGTGTACCTGGGGTTTAAAACCTTAAGTGTTTGAATATTTCAACATTTTATAAACAGCATATTTATAAAATAAAAATCAGTATTTCATGTCAGCACAAAAGTGCAAAATACTGTCTACTGGGCTGGTGATCTCGGAAACCTCCCAGCAGTGGCATCGACCCAGTGGTTGTAAAAGTTCATCAAAATTACCAGACCTACAATGGTATGCAAGACACGTGCATGGTATTCATAAGACTCATCAGGACCTCGAATCAAAACAGTTAGAAAGCCAAATCAAATACAAACCAGACATTACCTAAAAGATTAAAATGATTACTGAAGACACACATTGATTTCAAGCGTATATTTGATCCTTACTACTGGAAAAAGCGACATCAGACAGATATCATCCTCAAAGTAAGCCACTATACAACATTGGCACTACAAGCTTATTTAAAGACATTATCCTTAAAACTAAAGCCAACTACTGGAGAAAAGGTTTGTGAAAATTAAAGAGTAACAAGTTGCCAAGATAATGAGATGGTTTATCTTAGTTAAAACTAAGTGATTTAGCATTGTCATCTGTGTTTTCAGTTTTCTCATTCCTAATCTCACAGTAATTGTTTGAATAAACTATTGTGTAATATCTGCAATGAAAACTATCCGCACAAAACAAAGGATGGAAAAGTGAACTTATTCTGGTCCCAGAAGTCAAAGGATATGAAAGGAACTATATTGGTCACTATCACTTTCATTATCCACAACTATCCATTGCAGACTAAATGATGGGAAAATAAATTGATACTGATTACTGTATAGTCCCCATCACTGTAGGTTTAATTTGTATTTTTCAACGGAATAATGAAGATAATCCTGGTTTCAGTGGAACAAAAGGTAAGTTATCAATTTTATTGAAATATTAACTCAAAATAAAGTGTAAAAATATTGAATAAAAGATTCATATGTTATAAGGCACCAATTCAATAACAAAATATCTGAGATCAATGTTTATAAATGTACAATGGCACATACTGAATATAACAACAGCACTAAGTATTCTAACATTATTTCAAATTAATGGCACTTCATATTTATGTAAATGTTAAACACAAAACAACCTAGTGGTGAGGACATGCATTTGATATGAGTACTATATATGTATATATTTCTAAGGGGTTGTTTTCACTGTTTTAAACTTTTCTGAAAACTTCCTACCCTCATACAATGTTTGCTGTATAGTAACAGAAAAGATCTGCATCTTTAAAAACATCTTTTACTCATCAATTCAAGTGTAAACAAAAGATAGCTACATGGACTTTCACATGGAAATATTTAAATTATTTCTTTTACCAGACTGTAACAAATATGTCACAAAAATCCTTTGCCATAAAAATTTGCCCCAAAAAAATTTCTTAGTCCTTCACTTCCTGAAGAATAGTTTTCTCTCTTTATTTTTAGCATAAGCTATAAATTTCAACAACAAAATGTTATTTGAAAATTTTCTCCATTTCAGAATGCTTACAATTTTCTTGGGCAAATAATTGAATAAACATACTGTGGAACAGAAATAAAACAAACAAATGTTTTTGAAAAACACTGAAAGCATTACAAAACATGATGAATGGTTTAGTAATTGTAAAAATGACATTGAGTATGTTGTTCAGTTTTAAAGAGAGCAGTGAGCATGTTCAATCTGAGTATTACTAAGTGCATTCCTAGTATTATATCAAATAAGAATGTAGCATATAATACATATGCTAGTGTTTGTTTACAAGTGTCTGGTTTGGGGTTTACCAAACAGAAAGTAATGGGCCAAAAAACAAACAAAAGATAAAGACTATAGAATAATTTGCCCAAAAAAACAAGGACAGAGAAAGAAGACATAAAATAAAGAATAGAGAAATGAAAGACCCAACCCACATTCAGACCTCCTATATTCCAGCATTTAGTCCCAGACAGGCCAGTATAATTACTGAAGAAACTGACTTCAGTATTTAATAGAAATGTAAGTCACAGTGATCTACTTTTTCATGGAGCTGATAAAAATGTATTAAGTTAGCTGACTTACTGTAACAACATTCAAAATTAATTCAGATATCAAAATTAATTCAGACCCTCCTATATTCCAGCATTTAGTCCCAGACAGGCCAGTATAATTACTGAAGAAAAACTGACAGTATTTAATAGAAATGTAAGTCACAGTGATCTACTTTTTCATGGAGCTGATAAAATGTATTAAGTCAGCTGACTTACTGTAACAACATTCAAAAATTAATTCAGATATCAAAATTAATTCATCAATAACTATAAAATATTATTTAAAGAGGATAACTTAAGGATGTGACTCAGAATACCTGACTGCAGGGCTCATAGAGTAAACTAATGGAGTTGTGAGCAATGAAGGGAAAGATTGCGTTAATAGTGGGACTGGATTTATTTATAACTGTGAAAATGCAACATTAACAAATTGTCAAGCATTATACATATGTTACAAAGTTTCTTACCTATAATTCAATGTTATAATTTAAAAACATTCTTATTACTAAATATATTATTAATTGTAAAATATTGCAAAAAAAAGATACCAGGGTTATTTTATACAACCAAAAGGGACAACAATAATATAATAGGATATATGTCATAAAAATCTATTCAATTATATGCAGTAATCATACAATTCACATTTTGTTGAAATTTCATCACAGAAAATATTTTACATTGAATAAGATGATGGAGCTGTAAAATCCATGTCACCCTCAAATGAAATATGTGAAAAAAAGCCTGGCCTTACAGTCTTTAAAATTTTGAGTAGGATTGTCATACTAAAGAATCAGAAATCTAATAATCAAAATACTGGATTTAGGGCCAACATTAGAAATATCTTTGTTTCCCTTCCCGACTGAGGTTTTCAGGGTATGAGTAGGTAGGTAGGCAAATTATTTTATTTTTCCTTGATATGGTTTCTATATTGAATTGTTCAAAATTAAACAGGTTGGACTCAAGTCAGGAAAAATGGGTATTCCCTGTATTCAGGGTACACCCATTTTCTGTTGTTAAAAAACCAGTACAGGTTTCTTTTTCCTATTCAATTTATATGGTATGCCATGAAATCTACAAAGTGCACCTTCTACACGTGATAACAATGTTTTATGATAGCAAGTGTTTTATTAGTTAAAAATCAAGCTAATTTCAAGACTAATTTGATGTGTAACTCACAACAAAACAATTCCCTTGTTTACCAATTCATACCTTGATCATCCATTATGAGATGACAAAACATAAGTTAATCACATGGGCATTTGAATTCAATGAATAAAGCAATAGAAGTAAACATAATTTATTTATGGTCAGTTACACCTGGAGCATGCAGCTTGGTCAATTGATTACTAAACAAAAGATTTGTGAGTTCTAAAAAACAAGGCTTCACTTTAATATTCATGTTTTGTTGTTCCTGAAATACTTTAGTATTTACAAATTCTGATGCAGTAAAAAGTGCCTTTGTAAATTTCATGCCATAAATTGAAATAGAAAGGAAGTCCTTGTAAATTGGGGTTTATTAACACAGAAAATTGAGGTGTTCCTGAAAACAGGGAATATCCACTTTTCTGACTTGTGCCCAACCTGTTCAAGTAGAAAGATTTTAAAGCATGATTCAGACCATTTTACTCAAAGTTTTATCTTTTATACAGGGACAGAGATTAAGAACAAGCAAATCAATATGCACTCAGGGGTTGAAAGATGCTTCAGTTTTTTTATTAAAGATCACCCTTGCAGACACACAAATAGTGTGACCAGCCATTTGTTTGTTTTTCTTGATTCCAAATCATTTAGACGCTTTAATGCAAAAAATGCCTTGAATTAAAACTTGTTGACTACAGCATCGGAAGGTATCACCAAAACCAAATAGAAAAAAAATATTGGACACAAACAGCCGATAAAATTTTTCGGTTGCGGTGATTTTACTGGGTCGGTCGTGGAAGGAAACAAACAATATTTTATTTTTGGCCTAGTGTTACAAGCACAAATTTTGTACTCCAAGTATCAAGTAAAGATTTAAGATTGAAAGGCCTGGACCTAAAATGAAACTTTATATGTCTGTAATGGGTAAATGTAAGTCATGATTACCAAAATATTACAGGAATAAATACAATGGTAAATATCATTAATATATCACTAAGCAAATCTAGAATAGGGACCTAATGTAAACAGACCCAAAGTCCCACCATGCATGAAATGTGGTCATAGGTAGACTGGAAGCTGTGATTTTTATGTGAGAGAGATTTAGTACAGCAAATCATTTTACAGTTAGATCATACAATATTTAAACATCAATGATATAATAAGACTTCAGAAATTAACATCATCATCGAAAATTACCAAAATGTTAATGCATAAAACTGTGTCATAGTGATTCAATAGTTGTTGCATTCTGTTGCAATTAACATGATTGGTATCACTAAATAATTTAATTTTGGATGTAACACGCCTTATGATTGGCTGAAAGTTTTTGTCTATCAGCTCATAGACATAATTTTGCCATGTGACCGTGACGTCATTAACGTTTTTCATGATTTACTCCTAAAATGGAATTTAGAATTAAATTATAGGATAACTGTAATATTTTTCTGACTATTTGAAATAACCTCAAAATGTGGTGCACACTTAAATAACAAGCTAAGCAGGTTATTCAGTGTGCACCACATTTTGTTATTCTTCATAGACAGAAAAATATTACAGTCATTCCTAAGTATCTGACAAAAACAAGCTGAAAAGAAAAACTTAACCATGCTTGATATACATGTGTATGGATAGACAAATGTTATATATATGCCTAAGCTACATTTATGTATTGTTTAAAATATTACATTGTTAAGCCTCATCATCAGAATAATTTTGGACAAGTTTTGTTAAAAGATTTCATCTTGATCAGAAGTTGAAAGTCAACTTTGCATAGTTAATTTTTTTTATAAAATGTTTAAGAAAATTTATCTCCAGCTGATGAGTCCATCAGAATTCAGCAAAGCCTTTTCACTAGCAACCAACTCTAAAGCTTTGGGGAATGCTGTATGCTCACTTTCTTGACATTCAGCTAATGTCTCTTCTGTATCACCATGGTAAACTGGTACCGACTCTTGTACTATGATTGCACCATCTACTTCCTCCTGTGAAAATCAAGTAGAATTTAAACAGATTAATCAAGTATTTGACAAATTTCTTATGTTTTATTTTTTTCAATTTCACAATCAAAAGAATAATCAACAATACATTACTATTATATTACTATGTAATTGTTTCCATAATCAAAGTTATTGCCTTGATATACCTTTTTAAGCGGTGGCAACAAACATCATTCAATCAAAGTAATTAAGGTTGAATGATACACTATAATGACTTGCAAGCAATAGCAAATTTCACCTTTAACGTTTGAAAATTCCAAGTCAGCTGCTATTGTGTCTGTCTTCGATGAAAATTCACATTTTTAAAGATTGAAACTAAATGTTCTAAGTTTAAATAAGACAAATTAAGTTGTTTCTGTCACTTGTACTTACTGCTACAAAATGTACTGTGCAGCCAGATATCCTAACATTGGCTTTGATCACTTGCTCATGTGCATTATGTCCCTGAATGAGGGAAGGAGATGGATGAATATTCAACATTTTACCATGCCACTTCCTCACAAAATCACCTATAAGTACAAAAACCATGAGTTAAGTCCCTTGAAAACTAGAGGCTCCAAGGACCCTGTGTCGCTCACCTGATATTTTTATTTACAATTGATGCATGATAAATGCAACTGTTGTACAGAGATATAAGACTAAAAAGTGCGTTTGAAACCTATGTTTTATTTCAGCCATGTGTGCCATGTTGGCAGGGGTCATCATACACAGTGGTCCCTGGATATCCTAGTGGTGATTTAAATATCATAGTTTCTGTAAAAACTAAAAAATTATAAAAAATTCTTTCAAGTGCAGTAACTCCTATAAGGGATCAATTAACAATTTCGGTCATGTTGACTTATTTGTAGCTCTTACTTTGCTGAACATTTTTGCTGTTTGAAGTTTCTGTCTTTCTATCATAGGTCTTAAAAAACTTTAAAATTTAATAAAAGTAGCCTTTCAGAGGCAATAACTCATATAAGTGATCTTAAACCGACTTTTGTTCTTAAATTTATTGGTAGATCTTATTTTGATGAACATGTTTGCTTTTGCAGTTTCTTTCTATCTATCATAGTTTCTGTGATAAACTAAAAAATCGGTAAAATGATCTTTCAAGTACTATAACACCTATAAGGCATCAATTGACATCTTTTTTATTCAAAGTTTCTATCTATTTGTCATAGTTTCTGAAAAGAAACTTAAAAATTTAATAGAAATAGTCTTTCGAGGGCAATAACTCCTATAAGGGATCTATTGATGAATTCGGTCCTAAAACGTATTGGTAGATCTTACTTCCTGAAATTTTGCTGTTTTAAATTCCATCTAAATTAATCTATAAAAGTTTTCAAGATAATAACCAAAAAGTGAGAAAATTCAAGGGCAATGACTCCAAATCAGTGCGTCCGATCTGTCTGAAAAATTACCAACAAATAGACCTTCACCTGCTGATCATTTTACCTAGTTAGTTTTGCTCTAACTGCTAAAGTTGTTGAGATATAAGCCATATAAGCCAAAAACTGTGGTTTATCCTATGTTCTATTTTTAGCCATATTGGCCTGTTTGTTGATTGACCGGAAAAACACAAACTTTATACTAGATACCTAAGGATCATACTCCCAAATTTGGTTGAAATTGGTTTAGTAATTTCAGAGGAGAAAATATATGAAAAGTTTAAGACGTGAGCGACGACGGACACCGCCGGACGGACGACGACTACAGACACCAAGTGATGGCCCTTTGGGCCACGTGAACTAAAAATTATTTGAAGGCATTTATTGTTGGATTTTGACAAACCAGGTGTTAAAAGACAGAATTGTTTAAAGTATATATATTTATTTGGTCATAGTTTTGTCATCAATTATTTTTGTCTTCCTTTGATATGAGCACGTGTAACAATTTTTATAATTTAATTTGATTGAAATATATTGTAAATTTGTGAAAAGAAACCAATACCTGTGTTGATATCATCAGAAAATAAAACGCGTCACAACAAAATATAACTAAATAAACCAATAAGTTTGTAACAATTCTACTTTATCAGTTCCAAGTTAATTAAAATCTGACCAGAAATTACCTCACAATATTAAAAAAACACAGTTTTACATGAAATATATAGTGAAAAATCACAAGTGACAAATACTTATGGAGCTGTTAAAGGAAATATGTTTTCCTGTTTTAAGTGCATAACAGAAAACAGAAAAAAACAGGTGGATGAACTTTACCTTCTGCAAGCTATACTATAAATTCACTCCAATTCTAAATATTACTTTAAAAATGACATCATTAATATATTTAGAACAGATACTAGATTCATGCACCATTAACAATTTATATAATTTTCTTAACAGCTATGGTTATTCACATTTCTTGGGGTTTGAACCCACCCCCGCTGAAAAATGGTAATTTTCAGTCTATTTTGCGATTTTGATACGACTTTGAGAGGTGAACATTGACCCAAACTGTGTTTCTTTGTCATTCAGTTATTACCTTGTGGTAACAGCAGTCAATCCAGGTTGCCTGGAAGTAAATGTGACTTGATTGTCTTGCTGGGGAATTATTATAAGCAAGTCAGGTCTGCCTAAATGTCAGTTTTTATAGATTTCTGAAAAAAAACTGACCTAGTTTTTACAGACCAGATTTGTTTTGGCCATATAATACATCCTTGTGTTCCTGAACTACATATGCACGTATTTAGGATAATAGTTAATACCTAATGACCAAATGACTCCCATCCTCACCTGATTTTGGCTACTTTTCACTAATTTCCTATTTTGAACTCTAAGAAGGGCATTAAGGTTGTCAAATTTTCATAACAACACATCTTGAAAGAGTTTATGGACCATGAATTGCGTGATTGAACTCCCTACTGACAACACAGTTCAGCTGTGGCAGTTCTAAAAAAGTATGGAGGGTCATATGGGCTAACAAAGAACGGCGGTTGCAATCACCACTAGAGGCGGGATTGGGGGCGAAGGGGTTAAGTGCCAACAAATTTTAATGATTACCAGTTAAATCGATCCTAAAAATATCCTAACATGTTTAAACATAAGCCAATATGTTGACCCTTCAACATGTCGCAACCTACAAGTAGCATCAAAACAAAAAGAGATTGCGTAAAAAAGACATGGTTCCTTGATTTCTCCTTGATTTCCATTTAAATGTCAATGTAATAAAATGATTAACTCATCTAAGAATCAAAATATTGTAAAATATTTCACTTGTGACCAAATAAAAACACTGACTATTAACTCATGCCCTAACCGCATTCTTAAATGTATGCTTTTTTTATTCTTTGAATATTTTTTCCATATTTTACATATTTTAATTCTTTGAAAATATGTAGTTATTCTATAACAAGTTTTCTATTAGACACAACTAGGAGTTCTGCCTTCAAATTTGCTATGTAAACTTAATCCGTCTATGACATCCAAGAGTTTTAAGAGAAGCCAGTTGTACTTATTTTGTAATTACATGTATATAATAATTGCGGAAACAAATATAACAACACAACATATTTTTTCAGATATGTTGAAAGAAAGACCAGCTTTCTTTGCATTTGTAAAGACTCATAGTGTTATATTCACTGGAAATGACATTTTGAAATTTGATGATGTGAGAACAAACATAGGAATCACTACGACCCAACCACTGGACACTTTACCGCTCCAAAACAAGGATTGTATGAGATATCTTGTCTTCTGATGGCTTTAGGAAGCTCACGAGTCACCTTCCAGATAAACAAAACAATGCTCTTTTGCTTATGGATTAACACCAGGCAGAGAATGGAATTCTAACACTATATCTCTACTGATGGAATTGAAGAAAGGAGACAAAGTATATGTCAAACATCGACTCCCAAACAGGAAAGAAACTGTCCAAGGCAGTCAACATTCATATTTTTCTGGCCGTCTTCTACAATAAAGTGTAAAATCACCTAATTAAAATGTTTCACAATTCTATGTATACAAAACCGGTATAATCCTTAAAATATTTATTATCCAGTTAGCAAGTTTTAAGCATAATATTATCAATTATCCATAAAACTCACATCCTATCAATGTTGATCTTCGTTATAAGGCCTCTGTATCAATCCTTTTGTCCTGATGCAATCTGATTGAAATAGAGACCATGTGTCCACCCTTTCCATACAAGAATCTGACAACGCTCCATTCTATTTTCTGTTTTAAAGACCTTTTTAAGGACTCTGAAAAACACCTTCAAAATTTGAAGGCTGAAATACCATTGGCTGATGTATCAATTACAATAACAGGGAGTTGTGTTGTCAGATCCTTGTAAGCATGGAATATGGTCTGTATTTTAATTATATTGGTCCTAATTTAACATACCTGTAATTGGTAACCCTTTAGGATAAGATTCAGGATAGCCACCACTAACAAGAACAACTCCAGCCACATGTTTATCTTGTGAAAACACAGGTTTGTATTGTTTTAATGTCTCATCAACACAAGACTTACACACGTCATACAAATCAGATTCCAACAAAGGAATTATGGTCTGAAATTTAATATAGAAACAGTATAAATGGAAAAAGGGTATAAGTGTTGACATAACAAATATTTGCTCGACATATATTTTTCTGCATCAAATATTGTGTATTTATTCATTTTTGTGGAAAAGTCATATTTTCCTGACTACTTTATTCCGTTGATTAACCAAAGTCTGCACAAATGTTACAAGCCTATAGAACATTTATACTTCTTTGAACATTTAAAATGGTATTGCCTAAACCTACGAAATCCATGAAATTTGGTACCCCTCGAATAATGCTACAAATCAAATCACCCAATACTAATGCAACCTTGGTTGTTATGTGTATTCTTTAAAGAACACGATACCAAAAACCAGATGATCATTATTGTAAGTCACAGCAGTATACATATATATAGTGTTGACAAGTACAATTTCTATGAATCTTCTTTTATGAGAATCATAGTCTGTCTTGTCAAAAACATAACAAGAAGAACAAACATCTGCAAATCATAAGCGTAAAAAAAACAGAACAAATATCGTTGGCATATATCATATCTAGAGGAGCACTTAAAAATGGATTTGTACAATTTTAATTAAAATTGTATAAAATTTCGAATGGCAAAATTTTTCAATGGTTTGTTATCTTGAATGCAACACATTATCAATGAGTAACTCATCGTTGTGAAACTACACATCAAATATTTAGTTATAAATGTAAAGAGGATATAAATTTAAGACAACAATAGCACTTTAGCAACTCAATTAACATTAAAAAAAACAGATGCGTAACCGTAAAAGTCAATCTTTTGCCTCTCTTTTTCAGGACAATATTAGCACTGTGTATCATCGCCACCGGAAATTGGGTACTAACGAAGCGGAGAGAAATGGAAAAAAAAGTAAACAAGGTAAGAATTCATTCAATTTAAAGCATTTCTTCTGATTTGACGAGGGTACCGCTTAAGAAATGATTTTCTGATATATAATTCTTAAAATTATTAGGCCGAAAAGTACAAAATTAAGACAAGATTGTGTGTTATACTTAAGAACTTGCCACTTAGTACCTGAAAATTTCGAGGTCGATCGTCCTCTGTCGCCCCATTGGCAAGATATTCAACTGTTTTTCATTATTTTTCCAGATACGTTTTTAGATTATTATAGTGTGGCATCATATTTACTGAAATTTGTTGTCAAAATGATGGTTTTTAAAGAATATAGACCATAAAAAATAAAGTCTAGGGTACGGCAACTTGCTCGTGTTGACAAATTTACTGTATGGCAACTTGTTTTCAACTGTACGGCAACTTGCTAATTTCAAATTATTTATTTGCCGTCTTTTTAAAGAAAATAAAGTATTCTGTTCAAATATCTAATTATGCATTTGATAAAAATACAATTCGCTAGACAACCATTTAAGATGTATACACAATATAAGGCTTAAACACAGTCCTATTACATCTTTTACATACCTGATGTATACAATATGAATACGACATATACAAAAGCTGGCAAATGTTGTAACTTTCGGAAAGGCATGTCACTGTTTTACTGACCTGTTGTTATGCCCCTGACGTAGCGTTAAATGTTACCCATGTCCGTTTGACCCGTCTGTCCCGTCCATCCAGAAAGTCCCAAAAATTGGTTTCCGTTCTCTAACTTTAGTATGCCTTAACCAAATGTTTTAAAACTTACACGAAATGCCTATCACCACAAAACACAGATCAAGTTATAAATTGGGTAGCGTCACTATTACCGTTCTTGAGTTATGCCCTTTTATAAATGAAAAAAAAGCTAAAGCTGTCGTTTCTGTTCTCAAACTTTAGATTGCCTCAACCAAATGTTTTAACCATACAACATTAGTCAGCATTTGCATATAAGTGATGAACATTTCGGGGATGGTTTGTGGGTGGAGGGAAGGAAGGAGGTAAGGGCAAGAGAATTTTTCCGCATTGAATATTTAGAACCATTAAGTGAATGAATTCTCTTTCAACTTTCAGATAAAATGAAATATAAATGAATTATCATTCTCTGCACAAAAAAATGTTGTATTGCTACACCACGGCACCATGTTAAGGGAGGTTTGAGTGCTCACAAACATGTTTAACCCCGCCTTATTATATATGTCTGTCCCTGGTCAGGAACATTTAATATAGCGGCTGTTGTAAGTTACTGCCTGACATATTTGTTTATGATTTTGTCATAAATCAGGCAATTTTGATACAGTATGGGTTTTGTTCATTGTGAAGTGTATAGTGACCAATAGTTGGTCAAATCTATTTCATTTGGACTTTGTTTGAAAGTCCTCTCAGTGAAAACCATTCCACGTCTCCTTTTTCAATTAATGTTATTGTCTTATTTGTAAAAGGCAGATACAGCCAATATATTAGAATAAAGAACATTAATTTTCTAAAAAACTTCATCTCTATATAGTAGGAAATGAACAAGCTCGGTGCTAACACTGTTTGAATTTAAAAAAAATATTAACCTTAGATTAATCATTTTGGAAAGAATGAAAGAAGAATCCGATACAAGGGATACAAATCCGGCTGTGGCTACGACATAAACTATTTATATAAACTTTCTACTTGAGAATAAAGATGACCTTGTATGAAGTTTTTTTGGTTGTCATCTTAATATTATCTACTTATTAATACAATTCACAAAAGCTAGCATCTTCGACTTGTAAGTTTAAAGAATTATAATAAAATAACATCTAATAAGGACAGGTTGAAATATTTTGAATCCTGATGGTGCATACTCATAAATTCTTTTGGAAAAAACCCGTAAATTTAACTGTTGATTTGATAGCGTTCATTTATTTATTTGCCCTCGTAAACAGTTTTGTTAAAATACCGAAATCGGTAAATTCTTATCGTGAAAGAATAAGTCAGGTACACCTTTTTACATTCAGGGTGCTTAAGTTGCACTATTTTCTTCTTATTAAGAAACGTGATTTTAATTTTAGCATCTTTCTAAAGATTAGATTATTTACACACACACAAAAATAGGGCTAACTGTTGATTTTGAAACTCTATGAATTCACATTTATATTCAACCAAACAGATAAGCCGAGATCCATACCTTTATAAGTTTCAAAACAGAGAAGGTTTGTTTGAAAACAAATAATCACGTACTTCTATATCTTTTAAGGCAAATGCAAGTCTTACTTGTATTAATTATATAATTTTAATAGGTACAATATCACATTAAAATTTACTGAGAAATATTATACACAGTAATCATGAAAATCTACTACTATAACAATGAAAATTCGGACGAATACACTCCTTTTCACTACCCCTCCATCTACTCATTTAAGTTTAGGCTAAACAGCCTTAGCAACAGTCTTTTATTATTTTTTTCCTGTAAATAAAAAGATTGATTGAATTTACTTAAACTAAAAAAAAAAAAAAAAAATACAATCTTATTTTCAATAAGAAACAAGAAAATAAATTCGAAACACAATTCATGATTTATTTCTCCTAATTTTCAATGAAAACAAAGTATTTTCTTCACTTTTCTTTTAACAAATTATTCATTTCAGAAATTAAAAAATAAACAATAAACAATGTTGAAGATCGTACCTTGACCTATAATGGTTTACTTTTATTAATTGTGACTTGGATGGAGAGTTGTCTCATTGGCACTCATACCACATCTTCCTATATCTATTTAACCCAGCACATTCTTTATGTGTCTGTCCGAAGTCACGAGCCTGTAGTTTGGTGGTTGTCGTTGGTTCATCTCTATCATATTTGTTGTTTTTCGTAAATTGTTTTGTTATGAGTTAGTTTTCTTGTTGAATCCTTCCACAATTTTCATGTCGGGGCATTTATAGCCGACTATAAGGTACGATTTTCGTTGTTGAAGGCCAAGCGATAGCATACAATTGCTTACATACACTTTATTTGACCCTGGTGGATAGTTATCTTATTTTGCAATCATACAACATCTCCACTGTTTATATTAAAAAAAAAAAAAAAAAAAAAAAAAAAACAGCACCAACAAAAGAAGAATGGTCTTTTTTTTTATTGAACTTACAAAATTTCACCCTGGCAACAAATAAGACAACAGTCGTTAGTATTATAACGATATATGAATGTATTTAGGATAATATGGTTGAAAAAAACCTTTTTGTCTTTAAAAACACAAAGTCAAATAGAGTGCATAGCGATGACTTCTGAACGAAATTAACGGCATATATTTTATAATAGTAGTTTATTTTGTATATTTGTAAGCCGGTAAAGCTTTGATACAGCCAAAATATCGTCACTTGATACTATCTAAACAGCGATTAATTTCATCTTTAAATTACAATATATTGCAAGGCGCCGTACAGACAAAAGTTGTTATTTTGCAATTAGCGTACAACGTCCTGCAATTAGCCGTACAATAAACAAACAATGTTTTGGTCCATATTCTTTAAAAACATCTTTATGACAACAAATTTCAGTCAATATGATGTCACACTATCATAATCTAAAAACGTGTCTGGAAAAATAATGAAAAACAGTTGAATATCTTGCCAATGAGGCGACGGAGGACAATCGACCTCGAAATTTTCAGGTACTAAGTGGCAAGCTTTGGAGTATAACACAAAATATTGTCTTGATTTTGTACTCATTGGCCTAATAATTTAAAGAATTATATATCAGAAAATCATTTCTTAAGCGGTACCCTCGTCAAATCAGTGGAAATGCTTTAAATTGAATGAATTCTTACCTTGTTTACTTTTTTTTTCCATTTCTCTCCGCTTCGTTAGTACCCAATTTCCGGTGGCGATGATACACAGTGATTAGAGTAATTACTCATTACAACTTTCTTTTTATTTGAAGAATTTGCTGATTTTTATAGTTTGTTCTTATGTTATACTCTTACACCACTATCCCCGGTTAGACAGGGTTGAGCACTCTTAATCATTTTAATCCTGCCACATTCTTAGTCTACCCAAGTCAGGATCCTGTAATTGTTTGGTTGTTGTTGGTTGCTGTCTGTCAAATTTGTTTTCATTAATAGTTTTGTCATAAAATCAGGTCGTTCGTTTTCTCATTTTAATTGTTTCACATTTTGTTATGTCTGTTCTTTTTATATCTGACTATACCGTATGGGTTTTGCTCATTATTAAAGGTCGTAGAGTGACCTATATTTGCTTACATCCACATCAACTGGTGGATATTTGTCTTATTGGCAATCATACCACATCTCCTTATTTTTATATAGAAGGAGATATCTTTAAGTAAGATTACAAGCGAGCACACACTGAAATGTCTCGCCTGGTTTATTAACAATGATTAATTTAGTATTGACAGTCTTAAAAATAAAGGTTTACTCCAAGTAACGCATGAACTTTACATTATCATTCATCAATGACAATAAGGTCAAGGTCAAGGTCAGATAAACCCTGGCAGACAAACATAAACACCTCATAATCATTCCATATACCAAATATAGTAGATAAGTAGACCTTGTGTTCAACGTATCAAAAAAAAACCAACTAAACAATGAAAACTAAACATTGACAAATGAACCTTGAAAAAGAGGTCAAAGTCAGATGATACATTACAGACAGACATTAACACCTTACAACCATTCCTTGCACTAAATATAGTTTACGTATTGTTTAAAGTATCAGAGAAACAGACTAAACCAGGAAAACTAAATATTGACCAATGAACCATGAAAATGAAGTCAAGGTCAAATGAATCATGCCAGACCGACATCTATACATTAAAATCTTTCCATGAACCAAATATAGTTAACATATTGCTTGTAATATCTTTGAAACAGACTTAACTAGGAAAATGAGTTCAAGGACAAATGATACCTGTCAGAAAGGCATGAACACTCTATTGCTTAAAGTTTTGGAAAAACATACTAAAACACAAAAAAAACTTAACATTGACCAATGAACCATGAAAATCAAGTCAAGGTCAGATGAAACCTGCCAGACTGACATTTACATTGATGCCAACCTCCTTCTGTTGCAATCAGTAAACTAGAGGCCCTAAAGATCCTGTGTCACTCACCTAGGTCTATGTGCATCTTCAACAATGAACACTCTCAAACTTTGTAGACTAGAATAGAATTCAAGACAAAAATCTCTTTTATGTTTATCTTGTATTGTTCTTCAGTTTTGTCTTTTAAAGTTTGTGTCAATTTTTACAGTTTTTAAGATAATAGACAAAATCACCAAAAATTGGTAAAAATCGTCATTAAAGAGCAGGGACTCCAATAACGAGTCGACTGACGGTTTCAATCCTGTTGACTTATTTGTAGATCTTGTCTTGCTGATCATTTTTACTATTCAAAGTGTCTATCTATTTATTACAGTTTTCAAGATAATAGGCAAAAACACTGAAAATTGGTAAAATCGTCATTAAATAGCATGTGAAGTCACTAAGAAACAGAAAGGATCCATAAAAATTTAACCTCAACAAAACCACATATAAATATATTGCTGACCTATTTTGTATAGATACTGAGGCAAAAAAATCATCAGAGATACCAGGCCTACAATTCAACACATGCATTTCATCTCGAATCAAAACAGTTGGAAACAAAGTTGAAGAGCATTAATAACCGAAAATTCCGAAAATGACTTGCAGTTCAAAAATTCATCTAAGGCAATGTGTACCTGGGGTTTAAAAACCTTAAGTGTTTTGAATATTTCAACATTTTATAAACAGCATATTTACATAAAATAAAAAATCAGTATTTCATGTCAGCACAAAAGTGCAAAATACTGTCTACTGGGCTGGTGATACTCTGAAAACCTCCCCAGCAGTGGCATCGACCCAGTGGTTGTAAAGTTCATCAAAATTACCAGACCTACAATGTGGTATGCAAGACACGTGCATGGTATTCATAAGACTCATCAGTGGACCTCGAATCAAAACAGTTAGAAAGCCAAATCAAATACAAACCAGACATTACCTAAAAGATTAAAATGATTACTGAAGACACACATTGATTTCAAGCGGTATATACTGATCCTTACTACTGGAAAAAAACGACATCAGACAGATATCATCCTCAAAGTAAGCCACACACTATACAACATTGGCACTACAAGCTTATTTAAAAAGACATTATCCTTAAAACTAAAGCCAACTACTGGAGAGAAAAAGGTTTGTGAAAATTAAAGAGTAACAAGTTGCCAAGATAATGAGATGGTTTATCTTAGTTAAAACTAAGTGATTTAGCATTGTCATCTGTGTTTTTCAGTTTTCTCATTTCCCTAATCTCACAGTAATTGTTTCGAATAAACTATTGTGTAATATCTGCAATGAGAAAACTATCCGCACAAAACAAAGGATGGAAAAGTGAACTTATTCTGGTCCCAGAAGTCAAAGGATATGAAAGGAACTATATTGGTCACTATCACTTTTCATTATCCACAACTATCCATTGCAGACTAAATGATGGGAAAATAAATTGATACTGATTACTGTATAGTCCCCATCACTGTAGGTTTAATTTGTATTTTCAACGGAATAATGAAGATAATCCTGGTTTTCAGTGGAACAAAAGGTAAGTTATCAAATTTTTATTGAAATATTAACTCAAAATAAAGTGTAAAAATATTGAATAAAGAGATTCATATGTTATAAGGCACCAATTCAATAACAAAATATCTGAGATCCAATGTTTACATAAATGTACAATGGCACATACTGAATATAACAACAGCACTAAGTATTCTAACATTATTTCAAATTAATGGCACTTCATATTTATGTAAATGTTAAACACAAAAACAACCTAGTGGTGAGGACATGCATTTGATATGAGTACTATATATGTATATATTTCTAAGGGGTTGTTTTCACTGTTTTAAACTTTTCTGTGAAAACTTCCTACCCTCATACAATGTTTGCTGTATAGTAACAGAAAAGATCTGCATCTTTAAAAACATCTTTTACTCATCAATTCAAGTGTAAACAAAAGATAGCTACATGGACTTTCACATGGAAATATTTAAATTATTTCTTTTTACCAGACTGTAACAAATATGTCACAAAATCCTTTGCCATAAAAAAATTTGCCCCCCAAAAAAATTTTCTTAGTCCTTCACTTCCTGAAGAATAGTTTTCTCTCTTTATTTTAGCATAAGCTATAAATTTCAACAACAAAATGTTATTTGAAAATTTTCTCCATTTCAGAATGCTTACGAATTTTCTTGGGGCAAATAATTGAATAAACATACTGTGGAACAGAAATAAAACAAACAAATGTTTTTGAAAAACACTGAAAGCATTACAAAACATGATGAATGGTTTAGTAATTGTAAAGATGACATTGAGTATGTTGTTCAGTTTTAAAAGAGAGCAGTGAGCATGTTCAATCTGAGTATTACTAAGTGCATTCCTAGTATTATATCAAATAAGAATGTAGCATATAATACATATGCTAGTGTTTGTTTACAAGTGTCTGGTTTGGGGTTTACCAAACAGAAAGTAATGGGCCAAAAAACAAACAAAAGATAAAGACTATAGAATAATTTGCCCAAAAAAACAAAGGACAGAGAAAGAAGACATAAAAATAAAGAATAGAGAAATGAAAGACCCAACCCACATTCAGACCCTCCTATATTCCAGCATTTAGTCCCAGACAGGCCAGTATAATTACTGAAGAAAACTGACTTCAGTATTTAATAGAAATGTAAGTCACAGTGATCTACTTTTTCATGGAGCTGATAAAATGTATTAAGTTAGCTGACTTACTGTAACAAAGCATTCAAAAATTAATTCAGATATCAAAATTAATTCAGACCCTCCTATATTCCAGCATTTAGTCCCAGACAGGCCAGTATAATTACTGAAGAAAAACTGACTTCAGTATTTAATAGAAATGTAAGTCACAGTGATCTACTTTTTCATGGAGCTGATAAAATGTATTAAGTCAGCTGACTTACTGTAACAAAGCATTCAAAAATTAATTCAGATATCAAAATTAATTCATCAATAACTATAAAATATTATTTAAAGAGGATAACTTAAGGATGTGACTCAGAATACCTGACTGCAGGGCTCATAGAGTAAACTAATGGAGTTGTGAGCAATGAAGGGAAAGATTGCGTTAATAGTGGGACTGGATTTATTTATAACTGTGAAAATGCAACATTAACAAATTGTCAAGCATTATACATATGTTACAAAGTTTCTTACCTATAATTCAATGTTATAATTTAAAAACATTCTTATTACTAAATATATTATTAATTGTAAAATATTGCAAAAAAGATACCAGGGTTATTTTATGCACAACCAAAAGGGACAACAATAATATAATAGGATATATGTCATAAAAATCTATTCAATTATATGCAAGTAATCATACAATTCACATTTTGTTGAAATTTCATCACAGAAAATATTTTACATTGAATAAGATGATGGAGCTGTATGAAATCCATGTCCCACCCTCAAATGAAATATGTGAAAAAAAGCCTGGCCTTACAGTCTTTAAAATTTTGAGTAGGATTGTCATACTAAAGAATCAGAAATCTAATAATCAAAATACTGGATTTAGGGCCAACATTAGAAATATCTTTGTTTCCCTTCCCGACTGAGGTTTTCAGGGTATGAGTAGGTAGGTAGGCAAATTATTTTATTTTTTCCTTGATATGGTTTTCTATATTGAATTTGTTCAAAATTAAACAGGTTGGACTCAAGTCAGGAAAAATGGGGTATTCCTGTATTCAGGGTACACCCATTTTCTGTTGTTAAAAACCCAGTACACAGGGATTTCTTTTTCCTATTCAATTTATATGGTATGCCATGAAATCTACAAAAGTGCACCTTCTACACGTGATAACAATGTTTTATGATAGCAAGTGTTTTTATTAGTTAAAAAATCAAGCTAATTTCAAGACTAATTTGATGCGTAACTCACAACAAAACAATTCCCTTGTTCACCAATTCATACCTTGATCATCCATTATGAGATGACAAAACATAAGTTAATCACATGGGCATTTGAATTCAATGAATAGAAAGCAATAGAAGTAAACATAATTCAGTTATGGTCAGTTACACCTGGAGCATGCAGCTTGGTCAATTGATTCCTAAACAAAAGATTTGTGAGTTCTAGAAAAAAAACAAGGCTTCACTTTAATATTCATGTTTTGTTGTTCCTGAAATACTTTAGTATTTACAAATTCTACTGATGCAGTAAAAAAGTGCCCTTTTGTAAATTTCATGCCATAAATTGAAATAGAAAAAGGAAGTCCTTGTAAATTGGGTTTTTTTAACACCAGAAAATTGGGGTGTTCCCTGAAAACAGGAATATCCCACTTTTCCTGACTTGTGCCCAACCTGTTCAAAGTAGAAAGATTTTAAAGCATGATTCAGACCATTTTTACTCAAAGTTTTATCTTTTATACAGGAACAGAGATTAAAGAACAAGCAAATCAATATGCACTCAGGGGGTTGAAAGATGCTTCAGTTTTTTTTTTATTAAAGATCACCCTTGCAGACACACAAATAGTGTGACCAGCCATTTTGTTTGTTTTTCTTGATTCCGAATCATTTAGACGCTTTAATGCAAAAAATGCCTTGAATTAAAACGCTTGTTGACTACAGCATCGGAAAGGTATCACCAAAAACCAAAATAGAAAAAAATATTGGACACAAACGGCCGATAAAATTTTTCGGGTCGCGGTGATTTTACTGGGTCGGTCGTGGGAGAGGAAACAAACAATATTTTATTTTGGCCTAGTGTTACAAGCACAAATTTTGTACTCCAAGTATCAAGTAAAGATTTAAGATTGAAAGGCCTGGACCTAAAATGTGAAACTTTATATGTCTGTAATGGGTAAATTGTAAGTCATGATTACCAAAATATTACAGGAATAAATACAATGGTAAATATCATTAATATATCACTAAGCAAATCTAGAATAGGGACCTAATGTAAACAGACCCAAAGTCCCACCATGCATGAAATGTAGGTCATAGGTAGACTGGAAGCTGTGATTTTTATGTGAGAGAGATTTAGTACAGCAAATCATTTTACAGTTAGAGAGTCATACAATATTTAAACATCAATGATATAATAAGACTTCAGAAATTAACATCATCAGAAAATTACCAAAATGTTAATGCATAAAACTGTGTCATAGTGATTCAATAGTTGTTGCATTCTGTTGCACAATTAACATGATTGGTATCACTAAATAATTTAATTTTGGATGTAACACGTCTTATGATTGGCTGAAAGTTTTTGTCTATCAGCTCATAGACATAATTTTGCCATGTGACCGTGACGTCATTAACGTTTTTCATGATTTACTCCTTAAAATGGAATTTAGAATTAAATTATAAGGATAACTGTAATATTTTTCTGACTATTTGAAATAACCTCAAAATGTGGTGCACACTTTTAAATAACAAGCTAAGCAGGTTATTCAGTGTGCACCACATTTTGGGTGTTATTTCTTCATGACAGAAAAATATTACAGTCATTCCTAAGTATCTGACAAAAACAAGCTGAAAAGAAAAACTTAACCATGCTTGATATACATGTGTATGGATAGACAAATGTTATATATATGCCTAAGCTACATTTATGTATTGTTTAAAAATATTACATTGTTAAGCCTCATCATCAGAATAATTTTGGACAAGTTTTGTTAAAAGATTTCATCTTGATCAGAAGTTGAAAGTCAACTTTGCATAGTTAATTTTTTTTATAAAAATGTTTAAGAAAATTTATCTCCAGCTGATGAGTCCATCAGAATTCAGCAAAGCCTTTTCACTAGCAACCAACTCTAAAGCTTTGGGGAATGCTGTATGCTCTACTTTCTTGACACGTTCAGCTAATGTCTCCTCTGTATCACCATGGTAAACAGGTACCGACTCTTGTACTATGATTGCACCACCATCTACTTCCTCCTGTGAAAATCAAGTAGAATTTAAACAGATTTAATCAAGTATTTGACAAATTTCTTATGTTTTTTTTTTTTTTTTTCAATTTCACAATCAAAAAGAATAATCAACAATACATTACTATTATATTACTACATGTAATTGTTTCCATAATCAAAGTTATTGCCTTGATATACCTTTTTAGCGAAGGTGGCATACAACAAACATCATTCAATCAAAGTAATTAAGGTTGAATGATATGCTACAATGACTTGCAAGCAATAGCAAATTTCACCTTAAACTTTTGAAAATTCCAAGTCAGCTGCTATTTTGTCTATCTAACAATGAAAAAATCTTCACTTTTTTAAAGATTGAAATTTAAAGTTTTAAGTTTAAATAAGACAAATTAAGTTGTATCTGTCAATTTGTACTTACTGCAACAAAATGTACTGTGCAGCCAGATATCCTAACATTGGCTTTGATCACTTGCTCGTGTGCATTATGTCCCTTGAATGTGGGAAGGAGAGATGGATGAATATTCAACATTTTACCATGCCACTTCCTCACAAAATCACCTATAAGTACAAAACCATGAGTTAAGTCCCTTGAAAACTAGAGGCTCCAAGGACCCTGTGTCGCTCACCTGATATTTTTATTTACAATTGATGCATGATAAATGCAACTGTTGTACAGAGATATAAGACTAAAAGTGCGTTTGAAACCTATGTTTTATTTCAGCCATGTGTGCCATGTTGGCAGGCAGGGTCATCATACACAGTGGTCCCTGGATATCCTAGTGGTGATTTAAACCAAGTTTGGTTTAATTTGACAGTAGTTTCAGGGGAGAATTTTTGTAAAATTTATCTAACGAGAAATGCAAGTGATGAGAAAGTTTGTTGTGAAGTTTTGTTGTTGCGCAACACCCCCAAAAAAAAACAAAAAGGTAATAAAAAATTATCATTTAAGGGCAATCTTTCCTATTAATGATTTCTGCAAAATTCAGTTGATAGTGCAAGGGTTGTATAGCCAGCTGAGGTCGTTAAAACTCTCATTTGTTGTTGCAAAATTCACAAGTGGTTTTGAATTGCTTTGTTGATCTTTTTGTATTCAACTTTTAAACAACAAAGTACAAAAATATGATGACTGATACTCATGACACTGAAAATATGGTCTTCATTCTTGTGAAGAAAATGGTAAGGTTTGAAATATTTCTTAAATATTAATTCAATACCAATACTTTAATTTGTATTGGATTTATCCCAGGAAATGAGAACAAGGGACACAATTAAATTCAATTTTTTCCCTAAACTTCTGATAAAATATAAAATGAAGAACTATATTTTTTAATGAGAATTTTTTTTTAATAGTTAATTGATAATTTGAACAATATTAATTAAGTTTTAGATCTTGCATGGTTGATTAATTTTCTCTCAAAATTTCTGATATTCTATTAAAGTTTTAAATATAATATGAGGCAGGCATTACCTGTGAAAGGGATGAAGTCTGTTTAAATTAGTGTAGAATTCAAGCATCATTTGCACTTGGCATCTGTAGAAAATGAAGCCAAAGTACTGAAACATATCTGACATTCGACCTATTGTTCAGGATTATAGTTGTGACATCATTTTCAATGTAAAGAAAGCAACACCATCATCAGGTATTAATGTGTTTTTTTTTCATGTTATAGAATTATCAATTATTTTTATTGCCAGTTCATTAGTAGATTGTTTTCTATATTGATTTTCTACTGCAGTTTCAGAAAAGATTACAAAAGGAAAACATTTTGTAAAACTTACCAAAATTTACCAAATTAATGAAAATTGTTAAAATTGACTATAAAGGCAATAACTCCTTAAGGGGTCAACTGACCATTTTGGTCATGTTTGACTTATTTGAAGATCTTACTTTGCTGAACATTATTGCTGTTTACAGTTTATCTCTATCTGTAATAATTTTCAAGATAATAACCAAAAGCGGCAAAATTTCCTTAAAATTACCAATTCAGGGGCAGCAACCCAACAACCTGTTGTCCAATTCATCTGAAAATTTGAGGGCAGATAGATATTTACTTGATAAACAAGTTAATCCCTGTAAGATTTGCTTTAAATGCTTTGGTTTCAGAGTTACAAGCCAAAATCTACATTTTACCCTATGTTCTATTTTTAGCCATGGCAGCCATCTTGGTTGGTTGGCTGGGTCACCGTATACATTTTTAAACTAAATTCCTAATAATGATTGTGGCTAAGTTTGGTTGAATTTGGTCCAGTAGTTTCAGAGGAGAAGATTTTGTAAAGATTACAAAATTTACAAAAATTGGTAAAAATTACTTTAAAGGCAATAACTCCTTAAGGGGTCAACTGACCATTTTGATCATGTTGACTTATTTGTAGATCTTACTTTGCTGAACATTATTGCTGTTTACAGTTTATCTCTATCTATATTAATTTTCAAGATAATAACCGAAACGGAAAAAATCCTTAAAATTACTAATTCAGGGCAGCAACCCAACAACCCATTGTCCGATTCATCTGAAAATTTCAGGGCAGATAGATCTTGACTTGATCAACAATTTTACCCCATGTCAGATTTGCTCTAAATGCTTTGGTTTCAGAGTTATAAGCCAAAATATACATTTTACCCTATGTTCTATTTTTAGCCATGGCGGCCATCTTGTTTGGTTTGGCACGTCACGGACACAATTTTTAAACTAGATACCCTAATGATGATTGTGGCCAAGTTTGGTTAAATTTGGCCCAGTAGTTTCAGAGGAGAAGATTTTGTAAAGTTAACGACGACGGACGACGGACGTAAGTGATGAGAAAAGCTCACTTGGCCCTTCGGCCAGGTGAGCTAAAAACCATATTTATTTAGTCCTAGACACATGCTTTTTATTAGTTGTCAATGGCTTTGAACTAGCTTTCAGTAACTGTGAGTACTCTCAGATCTGTACTTTGTGTCTTTGCATACCTGCCAACCTCTGAAACCTTAAAGAGGGAGATCTCCCCTAGCTATGACGGCTGAGGGGAGATTTTGAGAACAACATTTTCAAGTAAAATATATAACCTGTTTATTTATTCATCTACAAAACACCAATATGAGTTAATAGATACACTTTATTTCTTCAATTCATGGTTATAATCTATACAAGGTGGTTTTGTTTTGCCTTTTCAATACCTCTGAGTCTCATAACTCATAACATTCCATATTTTGATTTTGTTGCGAGACCCACACTAAGCATGCTTTCAAACGTTGTACAGACCACCAGAAGAAACCGAAAGTTGATTGAACATGATGTGCAAAATGAAGATTCATTGCCAAGTGTCAGTGAACTTGGTCGTAAAATTAATAAAATGCTCCACTAGGCGCAGAGGTCGAACCCAGAACAGTTGGGGCAAGTAAATACACAACATTCAAGCTTGATACAGCACTGAATTTGGATTGTGATTAAATATTTGACACAGCATAGGTTTCTGACACAGAATGAATGTGGTCTAAGAACTTAAAATTTTTAATTTACCTATTCAAACCATATCATTATTATTTGCTTTCATATATAAATCAGAAATAACCTATTTAAAATGGAAAATTTTAAAGAAAAAATGAAAAAAAAATCCCCTCAAATTTTTGAACCCCTTATGATTCATCACCCCAAACTCAATCCCAGCCTTCCCTTTGTGGTATAGTACCTTGCAGTACAATTTCAGAGATCTGTACACTTGAACACAAGTTATTGTCTGGAAACTAGAAAATGCTTGTTTTTGGCCCCTTTGGCCCCAAATTCCTAAACGTTTAGGGCAATTACCCTCGAACTCAAACCCAACTTTCCTTTGTGATATGGAACCTTGTAGTACAATTTCAGAAAGATCCATACACTTACACACAAGTTATTGTCATGAAACTAGAAAATGCTTGTTTTTGCCCCTTTTTGGCCCCTAATTCCTAAAATTTTGAGGCAATTACCCCAAAATCAATCCCAGCATTCCTTTGTGATATAGAACCTTGTGGTACAATGTCAGAGAGATCCATACACTTACACACAAGTTATGTCTGGAAGTTACAAAATGCTTATTTTTGGCCCTTTTGGCCCCTAATTCCTTAACTGTTTGTACCATAACCCCAAAATCAATCCCAACCTTCCTTTTGTGGTATTGAACCTTAAGGTAAAATTTCATAGAGATCCATTCACTTAAACTAAAGTTAGAGTGCGAAAACCAATGTGTCTTTGGACGACGACGACGCCAACGTCAAACCAATATCGACCGCAAAAAATTTGCAGTCGTATAAAAATCTTTCATTCATTCTGCTTGACATTTTGATTTGCAGTTATCTATTTCTTCTTTTTACACTGCCGATTGGTCCAGACAAAGACCTCTATCTTGTTGGAGTTGACATAGCAGAAATGAATTTCGATTACTTATGAATCGAACATAAAACTACTGACCAAAGTTTTCAAAAGCTCGCCAATTGTTTATTTATTTCTATTGACAGTAATGAAAAGCCAGAGAATTACGAACACGGGTCATTCCGGGTTAAAATATTCAGCGGGAGGTTCTATACTCTATACTTCAACTTATTTTTATAGTTTATTCCTATGTTGTATTGTTACACCACTGTCCCTGGTTAGGGGAGGGTTCGGCGCCAGCAAACAAGTTTAACCCCACCACATTCTTTATGGGCCTGTCCCAAGTCAGGAGCCTGTAATTCAGTGGTTGTCGTTTGTTTGTGTATATCAATTTTGTTTTCATTAATTGTTTTGTACATAAATCAGGCCATTAGTTTTCTCATTTGAAATGTTTTAGGGTCTTTTCTAGCACAAGATGCAGTATGGGTTTTGCTCATTGTTGAAGGCCATACAGTGACCTATAGTTGTTAACTTCTATATCATTTGGTCTCTGGTAGAGAGTTGTCTCATTGGCAATCATACCACATCTTATTTTTATATATAAAACATACAAACATTATAATACAGTAATTCTAGAACTAAATGAGTAAATGAGAATCCTATATCACAAGTAATGTTTCCTCGGAGGAAGGATAAAACAATGAATGTTCAAACATCCTTCTTGAAACAAGTTTAAAAGTTTGGTATAAAATATGGGTTATTATAGAATGAACAAACTGGTATTATTTCATATCTGAAACAAAAGGACATCTTTTAACTTAAGTATATGACATGATGAGATCACATTTCAGAATAGGAAAACATAAATTTGGCCTAAATGTATACAACTCTGGAGACATCATATATTTTAGTGCTGATAATTAAATTAAAATTAGTTAATGAAGCAGTTGATCATACCTTGAGTTGAAAGTCTTCCAAATTTATATTGATTTAATTGCAATTGGTAAAGATTTTACCAACACTCTAGTCTAAATAAGGCATTGTTTCATTTTCAATAACCAAAACAGGTTGAATTGAATAAAGTTCACATTACATTTTTCTAAATAACAAATTAGAGACTATTCCAAATTCAGTCATGTCTACTTCTATATATTTTGAACCAAACAAGCAACAAAGGGTATCTAAAGGTACTTTCAATTTTGTTTCAGTAAAAATTTACAGAAATTTTGATATTAAAATGACATTATTATATTCCATGTTGGTATATATTAAGGGACATGACCCTGATTTATAATTATAAAGATCTATAACTTATATTAACTGTTGTGAAGATGTCTGACATACCTGTTAATATTCTCATAAATCCTGCCAAACAGACAATATCAATACCAGCAGATGTCAAACTAGCATGCAGTGCTTCATCAAAATCATCTCTGCTCTTATAATCTTTGTGGGGTATCACCTGTTGAGAAATATTTTGAATGTATATAGGATTAAATTTGAATATACAGTGCTCTTCATTGCAGAAATCAAAAAAAATATACAGCATTTTTAAGTTGTCGATTCTATTCAAATTGATACAAAATATAATTATGTTGCTCAGAATAAGATTGATTGATTGAATGGTGTTTAACACCACTTTCAGCACTATAGCCCTATTTCATGGCAGTCAGTTTTATTGGTAGAGGAATGCCCAAGGAGAACCACGACCTTCAATAGGTAAACTGACAATCCTAGTCAATTAAGATTGGAGTTGAAATCACCTGCAACATGCCGGATTCAAACTCTCAACCTCAGTTTTGATAGCTAGTGATACAGTAGTTCTACTACTTAGACCACTCAGCCACCAAGGCCCCTCTCACAGTTTTGATAGCTAGTGATACAGTAGTTCTACTACTTAGACCACTCAGCCACCAAGGCCCCTCTCACAGTTTTGATAGACAAGTGATACAGTAGTTCTACTACTTAGACCACTCAGCCACCGAGGCCCCTCTCACAGTTTTGATAGACAAGTGATACAGTAGTTCTACTACTTAGACCACTCAGCCACCAAGGCCCCTCTCACAGTTTTGATAGACTAGTGATACAGTAGTTCTACTACTTAGACCACTCAGCCACCAAGGCCCCTCTCACAGTTTTGATAGCTAGTGATACAGTAGTTCTACTACTTAGACCACTCAGCCACCAAGGCCCCTCTCACAGTTTTGATAGCTAGTGATACAGTAGTTCTACTACTTAGACCACTCAGCCACCAAGGCCCCTCTCACAGTTTTGATAGCTAGTGATACAGTAGTTCTACTACTTAGACCACTCAGCCACCAAGGCCCCTCTCACAGTTTTGATAGACTAGTGATACAGTAGTTCTACTACTTAGACCACCCAGCCACCAAGGCCCTCTCACAGTTTTGATAGCTAGTGATACAGTAGTTCTACTACTTAGACCACTCAGCCACCAAGGCCCCTCTCACAGTTTTGATAGCTAGTGATACAGTAGTTCTACTACTTAGACCACCCAGCCACCAAGGCCCTCTCACAGTTTTGATAGACTAGTGATACAGTAGTTCTACTACTTAGACCACTCAGCCACCAAGGCCCTCTCACAGTTTTGATAGCTAGTGATACAGTAGTGCTACTACTTAGACCACTCAGCCACCAAGGCCCCTCTCACAGTTTTGATAGACTAGTGATACAGTAGTTCTACTACTTAGACCACTCAGCCACCAAGGCCCCTCTCACAGTTTTGATAGCTAGTGATACAGTAGTTCTACTACTTAGACCACTCAGCCACCAAGGCCCCTCTCACAGTTTTGATAGCTAGTGATACAGTAGTTCTACTACTTAGACCACTCAGCCACCAAGGCCCCTCTCACAGTTTTGATAGACTAGTGATACAGTAGTTCTACTACTTAGACCTCTCAGCCACCAAGGCCCCTCTCACAGTTTTGATAGCTAGTGATACAGTAGTTCTACTACTTAGACCTCTCAGCCACCAAGGCCCCTCTCACAGTTTTGATAGCTAGTGATACAGTAGTTCTACTACTTAGACCACTCAGCCACCAAGGCCCCTCTCACAGTTTTGATAGCTAGTGATACAGTAGTTCTACTACTTAGACCACTCAGCCACCAAGGCCCCTCTCACAGTTTTGATAGCTAGTGATACAGTAGTTCTACTACTTAGACCACCCAGCCACCAAGGCCCCTCTCACAGTTTTGATAGACTAGTGATACAGTAGTTCTACTACTTAGACCACTCAGCCACCAAGGCCCCTCTCACAGTTTTGATAGCTAGTGATACAGTAGTTCTACTACTTAGACCACTCAGCCACCAAGGCCCCTCTCACAGTTTTGATAGACTAGTGATACAGTAGTTCTACTACTTAGACCAATCAGCCACCAAGGCCCTCTCACAGTTTTGATAGCTAGTGATACAGTAGTTCTACTACTTAGACCACTCAGCCACCAAGGCCCCTCTCACAGTTTTGATAGACTAGTGATACAGTAGTTCTACTACTTAGACCACTCAGCCACCAAGGCCCCTCTCACAGTTTTGATAGCTAGCGATACAGTAGTTCTACTACTTAGAGAACTCAGCCACCAAGGCCCCTCTCACAGTTTTGATAGACTAGTGATACAGTAGTTCTACTACTTAGACCACTCAGCCACCAAGGCCCTCTCACAATTAGAAACTCACAAGTAAGGTGAAACAACCACTGCAGGACTATTTGACCTTATATAATCTTACTCATTTAGTTTGTTACTGTTAATATCAAATGCATAAGTTTTGTTACAGTTGTGGCAGATCTACATCTGTCTGCCTTGATAAGACCAATGCTTTTGAACATGAACCTTGCATTGTTCTATGAAAAGAATGATAGTAATTGTGTGAAGATGAAGAGGAAGCCGTGGACGTTGGGTTTCGCTTTATTTTAATTGTTACATTTGCAGAGGTGTTTACCCTTTTGTTAACTTCAGTAATCCTAATGGGATTTTCAGTAATTTTGGCCATTTATCAGCAATTTCCAATTTCCATCATAATTTGCAAGCACATATCTACTTTCTCACATAAAATGTTCACAAAAGTGTTTTATTTCAGTTTTAACAGAAAAAGACAATTAAGAAACATCATCTAATAGACAACTTTCGAGTTCGATGCATTTCCGTCAATCAAAGAGCTGATAGCTCTGAGGTGGAAGAAGGTGAATAAATTAAAGGTAACTTGAATTACCATAAAAGCAGCCCCACTAACCCAGCCTGCTTTGTTCCATTATCGCTATGATGTATTTTTTCTTCAAACAAGAATGTGTCATAAGTACATGGATTTCCAATCTATACAATCATTTTCTATGTTCAGTGGACCGTGAAAATTAGGTAAAATCTTTAATTTGGCAGTAAAATTAGAAAGATCATATCATAAGGAACACATGTGTACTAAGTTTCAAATTGATTGGTTTCAACTTCATTAAAACTACCACGACCATAAACTTTAACCTGAAGCAGGACGGACGGACAGACCAGTAAACATAATGCCCATAAATGGGGCATAAAAATAGTAAGACTTGTTACATACCTGCCAACTTTTGAAATTTCCCATGGGGGTTTTAGTGTGCGACAACAATTTTAAAGGTTACAATTTTAGCGAAGTATTTTGCACGATCTGGATTGTCTTGAAAAAGTGTCATATTTTATGATGAGCTAAAATGCCTTTTCTTAAGTCTGTTTGCATGATTTAAGTTTTAAATCAGTAGAAAAGATGAACATGTAGCTAGCAGACCAGGGTTTATTTTCTTGTGTAAGAATATTAGATGCTTGTTGAAATTTCCAATTTTGAATTATGCAAAGATGTGTCACCCTCATTAGAAGAACATTACAACCCACTGTAAAAATGAGCACCTCTATATTCATATTATTTGATGAAACTTTTCCCCAAGAACTATGCATCTATCAAGTATTAAAGTGTCAAAACATGTCAAAAGAATTTTGTGATGTTTCTAAACTTATATCTTCTTTATTAATTTGACCCTCATTTAGAAAAGTTGTTCCAAACATAATGAATTTTCCCACTTTTGAGTTAAAAATCTTAAAATTTTCTTTCTTTTTTTCAACAGTAAAATGACCCTTTTTAGGGACAGTCCCTCATTTAAGGGACACCACTCATAATGGGTGGGGGTGGGGGGTCCCAACCTGTTTGTTTGTCTTTGTGAAAAAAGAATAGTACATTGTGCTTTAAATGATTTAATTGAATACAAAAATAACATATGTTACAAAAAGTATAATGTCAATAAATTAGTGAAAAAAATACTATTTATTATCTTTATGGTAGTACTGCATCATTGAATTTGGTCAATCAGTCATGCTTTTATCCTTAAGCTGTGTAAGAACCTCCTTGCAGATGAAAATTCACATGCCATGTTCACGATTTTACAACTTCTTCTTCTTCTTCTTCTTCGTATTTCCTTCCAATTAGGAACACCAAGTAGAAACGGAGTTGTTTTCACTTGTATTATTTAAAAGTATTTTTAAAGTACTAGATGAAAACAACACAAGTTCAAAATCTAGCATGTTAGGATAATCTTCAGAGAAAACGTTTTGATTGGCTTATTAATTTGATCATGAGAAACACAGAATTTGATTGGCTGAACACTATTGTCTTACCTTGGGAACAAAATAAGGAACAGATGATTTTCACTAAATCGTGTTTTAGAGCTTTTTAACGATACCCTTAATATCAATATTTTTAATAAATGCAAGGACGTATTATAAAGCGTTGTGTAAGATAAGAGTGAAGAGAATGAACACAGGGTGAGCGTACTATCTGGGCGAAAGAACTCATGACGAACAGACCAAGGCGAACATGTAAACAGGGCGAGTTGTCCCGATACAAATTCACGCATGGGTACTACAAATATCTACATTAAAACATCCGGTTACAAGTAAACAAATAACGTTCATGTAGATGAGATGAAATCTAATAAATTACATAAATAAAAGGGTAAATATTAACGATAGTGATTGTTTTCAATCTAATTTACAAATTAAATGATTCAGATGCTTAATCATGTGTAAAAATCGGTGTCAAGAATCGGAAGTTGTTATGAAATTGTAATACACAGAAAGCATGCGGCATACGGAGGTGGTTCAATGATTTTAAAGTCGGCACCATAGGCCTTCAGAAGACTTGAAGTCTTCTTCCACCAAAAACTCTGGTTTTAGTGAACATCATTCGTGCGTTTAGGGGCATCGTCACTTCCGTTTCAATGTTGAGCAAGTGGTTGGAAAACTATAATGCTATATTGCACGAATTATTCGGCAAATTAAATTCTCATAATTGACAATCAGCACTGCTGTCATTAGGGAATTGTGATTAAGTACTTACAAAACAAACATTATTTCTAGTTTATCCTGCACAATGGCGATCACTAAGGCGCTTGATGAGCGTCAATACTGCGGGGATACAGGCGATCCCTCTATCTGGTAAATGGCGTCATAAAGGCGCGCATAATTGACGAGTTTTTCGGTGAAGGACAAACTCGAAAGTGGTCTATTGAATAAAACATAAAATAATGTGATATCTTCACAAGTAGCATATATATTTGTACATACGGTAAAATCATAAACAATGAAAACACAACCAAATAAAATATGTGATGCATGTGAAACACCGGCATCCTGATGCATGCTGTTCATGAAATAAACTTGATCGCTATTATTTTGCGCTTTAAAGGCGCCGATTCCCAGTCAAAAAGCGCCTTTTAGACACCGATCGCTGTAAACCGAACCAACTATGATTTTTTCTGGATTGGTAGAAAATCCGTACTTTTTCATGACGAATCCGTATTGAGTAATTTTATTAAAAACTCCGTGTAAAATACGGACAATCCGCACAAGTAAACACCTGTGGCAACTCTAGATATTTCTGCCCTAGTTACACCTTGCAGATTAAGTTTATCACCTTTGTGGCAACTCTAAATATTTCTACCATATTTACACCTTGCAGATAAAGTTATTACCTTTGTGGCAACTCTAGATATTTCTGCCCTAGTTACACCTTGCAGATTAAGTTTATTAACTTTGTGGCAACTCTAGCTTTTTCTGCCCTAGTTACACCTTGAAGATTAAGTTTATTACCTTTGTGGCGAAAATAGCTTTTCTGCCCTAGTTACACCTTGAAGATTAAGTTTATTACTTTTGTGGCAACTCTAGATATTTCTGCCATAGTTACACCTTGAAGATTAAGTTTATTACCTTTGTGGCAACTCTAGATATTTCTACCATAGTTACACATTGAAGATTAAGTTTATTACCTTTGTGGCAACTCTAGATATTTCTGCCATAGTTACACCTTGCAGATTAACTTTATTACCTTTGTGGCAACTCTAGATATTTCTGCCATAGTTACACCTTGCAGATTAAGTTTATTACCTTTGTGGCAACTCTAGATATTTCTGCCCTAGTTACACCTTGCAGATTAAGTTTATTACCTTTGTGGCAACTCTAGATATTTCTACCATAGTTACACCTTGAAGATTAAGTTTATTACCTTTGTGGCAACTCTAGATATTTCTGCCATAGTTACACCTTGCAGATTAACTTTATTACCTTTGTGGCAACTCTAGATATTTCTGCCATAGTTACACCTTGCAGATTAAGTTTATTACCTTTGTGGCAACTCTAGATATTTCTGCCCTAGTTACACCTTGCAGATTAAGTTTATTACCTTTGTGGCAACTCTAGATATTTCTGCCATAGTTATACCTTGCAGATTAAGTTTATTACCTCTGTGGCGATACTAGCTTTTTCTGCCCTAGTTACACTTGGCAGATTAAGTTTATTACCTTTGTGGCGATACTAGCTTTTCTGCCCTAGTTACACCTTGCACATTAAGTTTATTACCTTTGTGGCGATTTTAGCTTTTTCTGCCCTAGTTAGACCTTGTACATTTGGTTTGTTAGAGATCACTAATACTATTTCAGCTGAGCTATTACTATTCTGTTCTGTTGTATGGTCAATCAAAGCCTGTAGATTTGTCCCTAAAATGATGAGAAACACATTTAATGGATGGATGTTTAATATCCAGTGGCAAATACTACATCCAAATCAGGATTAGAACATATTAAACTGGTTTAGAAAACTTATGGTCAGACATCCTGTCGATATTATGTACTTATATTTTGGCATTGCATAAGATCATACTTTTCTCAGACTGTTTATGATGTCTGTAATCTAAATCTGTGGAATGTATACTTATTGATATTTTAGTCTGGGAGAACATGATTTACTTATTAGTTGTTTATATTGGGTCTTGGAATTGTATTTTGTACATATGTATAGAGGAAAAAATATTTTGAAACTAAACATCAGTTTTTATCTTAAAATTTTGCATCCCTATAAATAGAGTAGTACTGCATATAGAAAGTCCTTTGAAGTAGAGATCAGGAATCAAAAGCCATTTATATCATATTATATTTTGATGTTAAATTACAATAATTTACCAGATCCAGAAATCAATACTGCAACCCTTTTCCTCTGTAGCAGAACAGGTGTCCTGGGCCAGCTTCTATCCAAACCATCTACTAGGTTGTGTACAGTCACTGACTTATCTACAATATATCAAATCACACTAAAAATAAGTTGTAAAACTACTACTTGGTATCTTTTCTACTTATGTATTTCTAATATGAGATAAACTGATCAATCTGCTCAATTTCTACTTCAAAATAAAACTTAAATCACATAATGATATATGTTTGGGTGCCATATTTCAATGGGTCCAGGGTGGTGGCAATGTTAGGGATTTTTAACTTTTCCTTCTTGACCAAGACAACCTTCACTATCACCCAGTCTTTGATTCAAATGTTGATAAACAGCTGTGAACCTGGTGGCAAGGATACTTTATAATAAAAGAACAGAGTTTCAATGTCCCCACATTACACATATTTTATGTCCAAGGTCAAAATAGAAAAAAAATATTTTGTTTTGTTTTTAAAACTGTTTAAAACTAAATTAGAGAGTTGAAGACTTGAGAGCAATTTCTGATATATTTAATATTTCCATATAATTAATATTTCTAAGGAGCAGAACTCTTTTGAAAACAATTGGTCGGCACTGATTTTTTGAACTTGTCCGAGATATTTCTAATATAAACCTACAATATAAGTTTCATAAAAATCTGGCAAGAGTTGTACACATGAGAGTGCTAACAATGCAATTTTCCATGTTATTAATATTTCTAAGGGCATAACTCTTTTTAAAATAATTAATTGGCACTGATTTTCAAACTCATTGTTGATATAATCCTAATTCAGACCTGTATCAAGTGCAAATAGGGGCCTCGGTGGCGAGTGGTCTAAGTAGTTACTACTGTAATCACTAGCCAGTCAACACTGAGGTTGTGAGTTCGAACCCGCTCGTGCGGGTGCACTCGACTCAATCTTAATTGACTAGGATTGTCAGTTTTCCTATCGAAGGTCGGTGGTTTTCTCCGGGCACTCCGGCTTCCTCCACCAATAAAACTGACCGCCACGAAATAGCCCAAAAGCGGTGCTTAAAAGTGGCGTTAAAACACCAAAAATCAAAATCAAACTCATTGTTGATATAAACCTATGATATAAGTTTTATAAAAAATTTGGCAAGAGTTGTACAAGTGAGAGCACTAACAAGACTGGACGGCCGGACAATTGGACAGCTGGTATTTCTATATTCCCTGCAATGTGATGCACAGGGGAGACAAAAAGGATAATAATTATCACCCCACCACCATTATCACAATTGACAACTGACTCAATCATATTTGGTTTGACTCAATAAAATAAAAGTTATAAATAAAAATAAGCTTACCTTCTTTACTGACAATTTCCCCAATTATAGTGGCCTGGACTCCACTGCTTATAAGACTGTTTAAAACACTTTTTGATTCATCTGACTTTACAACTAACACACCACCAATACCACAGTTGAAGGTACAACTCATTTCTCTTGCATTTATGTTACCCTAAATATATAGAAATATTTTCATTAAAACATTATCATAGAATTGTCCAGATCATTTGAATGTAAAATGTTAATGATTAACATTTGATGGAAACTTCACATACATTTCGACATACAAATTTGGAAAGTTTTATGATAGCATCTGAAATAACCATTTTCATGTACAATCAATTAAAAAGAAATATATGGTAGATATACACAAAACAATATTCCAAAAGCATATTACAGAATAACCACATATCACAGGAAAAGATATTTTAATGCTATTCCTCATTTTGGCAATAATTTGATTGATAAACAACTGCTAAAATTCACTCACTGGCAAAATCACATGCATATGTTTAAGACAATAACAAGTTTATGAGATATGAAATTTCCCTGCTTTTTAATAGACCAGTAGCAATCTATGTAAACAGTGTCCTTTATGAAATGTGCCTTCAATCTCTTGGTGTTTTGTGACTTCCATTTTGCAACAGGACATTCAGTTTTGTATGTTTTTTTTCTTCTACATTGATTATTCACTTTTTAAAAACATGATATTCTGCAGAATGAGTTTTTCATACATAAATTGCATATTTGCATAAAAAATAATAATAAAATTTGAAAGTATTTGGGTGTATTGTCTAGACATCCTATCACATTCCAAGATTTTTTTACAATTTATTCAGACAACAGCATTACAAATGCCAAAGCAAGAATTTAACCCTCTTCAAAATCATATTGCTGTATACATTTACATACATTTAAACTGCCTATATATATTCATTCCATGTAAATGTATACAGTAATAAACATTCAGGTTTATTGCAGTAATATGTGTTATGCACACAGAAATCATATCAAATTCTTTCATTATCAAACAATAACTTAACAATAACTTATTCACATAATCTTATTTTACAAATGAAAATAAATGTGAATACTCAACCATTTGTATTACCTACCTTATCAGCAAGCCAACCAAATACAGCAGGGATATTCCATTTGTTAGCATCTATAGATGCTGCTAAGTCAGATGGTAAAATTCTAGCCACATTTTCTACAAGTCCACCTCCTGTGATGTGAGCAAATGCATTGACCTTCATTTCCTTCATCAGAGGTAACAACTCGTTAACATATATTTTGGTAGGAGTAAGTAATACATCACCTGTGAAAAAAATCTAAAAATACATCACAAAATTCTAAACAAAAAAATAATCATTTTATTGTCAAAATTCATTATAAATGAAAACAACAAACAACACATTATAAATTTATTCATTACAAAGTTTTAGGACAAAAAAGATCAATTTATGGTTTAATAAAATATGTTAAGGAAAGAATTTTTCTTAACCTGAAATTTTTTTTTCAATATATTTAACAACACACTGTAAAAATATTAACTGTAATATGGTTAAATTTAAAGTAAAAGCAAAGCTGAAGGCTGGAAATATTTTTGGTGAAAAAATCATGTAAAGACAACATACCTAATGTAGTTCCACTTTGAAAAGGACAGGGCATGTCATAGGTCATCTCCAGTTTATTTATAACCTTCCGCACTAGACTGAAACCATTACTATGGAGACCACTGGAAGGTAATCCTATCAAAATATCTCCAACCTCAATCTGATCAAGACGTGGTATAATGCAAGACCTTTCAACTGCTCCAACAGCAAATCCTGCGAGATCATATTCACTTCCTGTGTACATTCCAGGCATTTCTGCGGTCTCTCCACCTGACAAAAAAATGTGTGTACAGCTATAGAATGATAGATGCAATATATAGAGAATATAATATGGCTTTTTCAATATAAAACATGTTTCAACTCAAGAAAACAATATAATCCAAAGCTCTACTCAAGGCAGGGCTCACACTACTTCAGAATCATAGGGAGAAGTGACTTCTCTTTTGAAACTGATAGGAGAAGTGGTGAGATTTGAAGAGAAGTGCTCCTTCGTGCAGCGCCTACAATGTTTTGATTTTACTATAGTATAAAGGGTTATATGTAAATAATGTTCTTTTATATTGTTCAATTCATATCTGAGTATACAATTAAATTAACAGTTCAAATTCAAAGTTGTTTAAGTTTAGGTTCTTGTAAGAAACTACCAACTAAATACATATCTAGCACTAAAAGATTTTTTTATGTCAAAAGGTAAAGCAATTATAATATATGAATTACAATTCAATTAAAACTATCTTGTTTATCATGTTTATGAAATTCAGTGTTTCTCATCAAAAGATATACAAAGTTAAGCTGGGCCATAATATATTGATATTAGTAGTTATGCAACTTTAATCAATATTTTGAAACAATCCATATAAATTATATGAAATTATATACATTCATCAATTAGATCTAACCAAAAGTCTGTTAATGCGTGTGGAATGCATATTTTTCCTTTTGGGATCAATATTCTTCTGTCAGCTGTTCCATTCATCGTCCGTAGTTATTATTGTAAAATACAGATTTCGATCATAGCTGGTCCGGTTCGATCCGTAGTTAGAAAGCGGGTAATGGCGGACGAAGAAATTTTACAAAATAAGCGATGTTTTACAAGCTAATTGGAAAGGAATATGACGTTTTAATGCAATAAATGGATTAAACATTTACTGGAGGCAACTTTTATCACTTTCAAATAAAATAACAAACTTATTTTGCCGCCGAAAGTTAGATTGATGTACGCTCTCTGAGTAACAAGTACGGAAGTGCATGCAGTGATAAAAGTTGTCTTTTATTAAATAACCTGGTACACACTGTAAAGTCAATGCTTAAACCTCTTTTCTTAAGAAAATGAATCGTTTATGTCTGAATTTCTTTAATAATCAATAAAAATTGATGTTTTATCAACTTGGTAAATATTGAAAATGTCCGATGACGAAAGTGACTGGGCAGTATCGTAAACAACAGGCGACTTGTTTTCTCTTTTGAGGGTCGGGCAAAGCGGTGATGGGCGGAAAGCGACTTCTTTGCCCTAGTCGCCTGGTAGCATAAGCCCTGTCAAGGTATAATATTGGTAAAGGGTTGATACAGTGTGTGATATTGAAAAAGCCATATCATATAACTTTATAATATATACTTAAAATAAATGTTTTCACATGACATGACAAAATACATATCAGAGGTTTGATAAAGCTTTTGACAGCATGACTGATATCTATATCGTCATGGATGGCTGATACAGAAAGACTGTCACTGATTGTAGTACACATACAATTTACTTGTATTGACTTACTACTTAGCATATAATAAGGCATTAATTTCAAAATTATACTTTATATTTCTTTTAAAAAATAAACAGTATCAAAGCTACAAACCTTCACCAAAATGCTTTAACAATATCTCTACTTAAATATGTTTAACCAATGCTGTCATAATACTGATACTGTGAATATCTATGTGCATGTTACATTTTAGTGGCAAAATGCAGAGAGCTGGTCAGTGTAGATAATTATATTACTTTTTCTTTTTGAAGCATAATATTAAATGTATAAAATTTTGCAGCATTCTGTTATATATAGATATATTTTAAATTCAATTAATTTCCAGATTTGAAATTTTATCTTTGTTTAGAGGAATATAAGGTGACACTGTAATATAAAAATGTTTGAAATAAACTTTATATTAAATATTCATTGGCAGATCCACAGGAGTTAGATTAGTTTTGCTCATACTGCTTTAGATTTTAAGATAAAACAAAAAACTACAGTGTTACCAATATGTTCTATTTTTAGCAACAGCAGCCATGTTGGATGATGGAACAAATCCCTAAATATGTTTTTTTCTTAAGGAACATTAGGGTAAAGTCTGGTAACGCCCAGCAGTTTCAGAGCAAAAGATTTTTATTCAAAGTTTACGACAATGGACAGACTGACAACAGCAGAAGCCAAGTGATGGCAATAGCTCACATGGTCCTTTGGACCATCTTAAAAAGAAGATGTAAGAATACTTCATACCTGCAAGGGCACATCCAGCTTCTTTACATCCTTTAGTGATGCCTGCAATGATATCTGTTGCCATGGAAACACTAAGTTGACCAGTAGAGAAGTAATCAAGGAAGAACAATGGTTCAGCACCATGGGCCAGGATGTCATTTACACACATAGCAACAAGGTCAATCCCTATAGTGTCATGGCGACCAACTTCCTGTGCTATCTGTAATCAAAGTAATAAATCATAATTCATTTTTTTAACAACAGAAATGTTGCATTCTTGTGATTAATTTATATGCTATGTTCTATTTATAGTAATAGTGTCCATGTTAGCAGATCGATGGATATAATTGAATTAAATAACAAACCTATTACAATATATCAGGGACTAAACTTAACGGTGGCCCAGTCGCCCAATGCTATCAGATTTTTGGCTGGGTGAATATATTTATCATCCTGATCGCCCAGCTGGCGACCGAAAATATTTTGCATTGAATCCCATGTCTATCCTTTCCCCTACGATATAAACAAAAAACTGTTCCCAAACGGAAACCCAATTGTCTAATTAAAGCGGGAAAATTGAACGGAGGACCTCCAGAAACCAGTAAGGCCATTTTAATAACCAAAACCCAGTCGGACAACTAAGTTTTCGATGCGAAGTCACGATTTGACACATGTATACCCCTTCTCTAAACACGTTTTCTAATTTCTTTTTTAAAGCTTCTACGATTAATTCATTATTTTTAAGTGTTTTCGCTACGCTGTTGAATCTGAACTACTTTAGAGATACATCCCAGTTGTTCAGGGAGTCATTACAAGTCCATTTTTGACAAAAACTTGTAAACACAACTTGTTCTTCAATGAAAAAATGAAATGCAAAATCGCATAAATAATTAAAGAACCTTAGTGAGTGCGCTCACATACCCCACGTCCCCACATTGTCATTGGAGAAATAAAGTAAGTGTAAGAAAATAAAATTGAATCATAATTTCCTGTCAATATGCACATCTACATAGTATGTCCTTATTATCTACAAAGTTTCATGAAATTCTGTGGTGTGGTTTCAGAGGAGTTGCGATGACAAACTGTTGCAGAAGTACATTGAAGCAAATAAGTTCAAAGGGGCGTAACTCCTAGAAAAAAAATTGAATCGTAATTTCCTGTCGATATGCACATCTACATAGTATGTCCTTATTATCTAAAAAGGTTTCATGAAATTCTGTGGTGTGGTTTCAGAGGAGTTGCGATGACAAACTGTTGCAGTAGTACATTAAAGCAAATAAGTTCAAAGGCGTAACTCCTAGAAAAAAAATTAAATCGTAATTTCCTGTCGATATGCACATCTACATAGTATGTCCTTATTATCTACAAAGTTTCATGAAATTCTGTGGTGTGGTTTCAGAGGAGTTGCGATGACAAACTGTTGCAGTAGTACATTGAAGCAAATAAGTTCAATGGGCGTAACTCCTAGAAAAAAAATTGAATCGTAATTTCCTGTCGATATGCACATCTACATAGTATGTCCTTATTATCTAAAAGGTTTCATGAAATTCTGTTGTGTGGTTTCAGAGGAGTTGCGATGACAAACTGTTGCAGTAGTACATCAATGTAAATAAGTTCAAAGGGTGTAACTCCTAGAAAAAAATTGAATCGCAATTTCCTGTTGATATGCACAACTACATAGTATGTCCTTATTATCTAAAAGGTTTCATGAAATTCTGTTGTGTGGTTTCAGAGGAGTTGAGATGACATGAAACAGGACTGACGGACTGACGGACGGATGGACAGACGGACGGGTCAAAAACATTATACCCTCCGAAACCCATTGCGTGGGGTATAAATATAATAATATCTAGTATGCTTACCAATATTCAATGAAAAGTAATTATATAATATTTTTGATCAACACTTATTAGAGGATGGCTTGGATTTGAAATAACATTTAATGTTTTATGGAAACAGCTATATTGTCAACAGGAAGTTCAAATTGAAGGGAGACAATTTTGGCAGGAAATGTTCTAAATTCAGTACTATCAAATCTTATGATATATTTATGATGGCAATAATTCAAATATTTTAAAGTTACCACACATAAACTTTACCAGACTCAAACATTACATATAGGATTACATAAAAAGGCTTTATTAGTATAAGAAATGTACATTTAAGTTTTATTTTATTAGTATAAAAAATGGTTGGGCCCCTAAAATTTCAACTGGGCCCCTGAAAAAAATATTTAGGGGCCCAGCTGGCCCCTGGAGAAAAAGAGTTAAGTTTAGTCCCTGTATATTAAGCTAAATCAAAGTACTAAACAGAATGACCAAGGCATGTTAAATATAACACATACTTTCAATTTTGTGCCAACTCCATCAGTTCCTGACACCAAAACTGGGTCCACAAATCCTGCAGCCTTCAGATCAAACAAAGCACCAAATCCTCCCAACAGGGCATCACATCCTGGCCGTGTGGTAGACTTAGCCAGAGGTTTAATGGCCTGAACTAAACTATTACCAGTTTCTATGCTTACTCCTGCATCACTGTATGTCATCTGGACTTGTAAACGATTTCTGAAACAAAAATTCTACACAGATTACATTTCTGACTCAATCTATATAAGCTGATGAATTTAAACATATTCCAAGTAACAAATCAAAAATACCTCGACACCAGTCGACACAAATAACCCAAAGATATTCACAATTTGTTTTTATTCACATTTAATATTTAAAAGCCCAATGCTTTGACACAGTGTAAATAGAAGCAATGAAAAAGGAGGGTGTGGATGGGGGTTTACAGAATAAGGAATAATGGGCAAAAAATAGAATACAGTAAAATGGACCAAAAAAATAAAGAATAGAGAGTAATGAGGTGTTCAAATATAAAGAATAGAGAATAATGGGCAAAAAGTATAAAGAACAGAGAAAAAATGACTTAAACAAGAATACAGAAATGAATGACCCCTATCCAGACCCTCATAAAGCCTAAGGTATTTTGTTGCAACTGAAATTATGTATTTATTCATATACCTGGAAACTAACTAGAACTAGAATGCTTATATGTCAGCAATGGCCCTCTTGCATATTTCTGTGTGAGGCACAGAAATCAATTCGGGATGTGTTCTCAATAAATATAAAGTTTTGTTAAAATCCAAGCTCTTTATATTTTGGTGACCATTCTGCACTTGATCAATAATTTTTGAAACAGATATATCATGTTTAAAAGGGAGGGGACATTTAAAGAAAAAAACTTTTTGAGAACTTTTCTTTATGTAGCCGCTTAGAAATTTATACCATCTCTGGACTGGCATTTTTCCTGAATATGATATATCTGATCATAATTCACTAATGTTTTAAAATCTATACATTATAAACATTGATAAATGTTTTATCTCATTAAAACTGTTTTTATTTTAAGTAGGCTAGTGTTTTATTTTTATCCTTTAATGTAATAACTGACCTTGTTCGGTTTCATAAATCCAATATGGCTGTTCCCTCAAAGCAAAACCATTAGTTACACAAGTCAGCTATGGATTTGATTGAAAAAGTGACCAACCTCACAGTGCCAAATTCTAAAACATTCTCTGTTTGTTGAACAGGTCAGTTGGTAGGATATTTTTGAGTTAGTCAGGTAAATGCACCAAATTGAAACATGTTCGTTTTAAAGAATATTCAAAACTTGCTAGTTTAAAAATTATTCATCAGCTATTTCAATAAAAATACATAAGTGTTATCAATAACAACTGATCATTGCCATAAGGGTATTTAAAACATTTCTTAAAATGTGGTGAGACTACTTATATGTACCTAGTAAGTAACCTAAATCCAATATCACTTCTGTAAAAACTGTTCTGAAACTGTATAAACTTGGCCCCATCTGTGGCCCTCTCACAAGCCATTTTCATGGATCTGTCAACAGCAATTACTGCCAACACTCGTCCACCACTTGTTACTGTAGTGCCATCTTTCAAACTGGTACCAGCATGGAATATCTGTAAACCAGTTTTCTCAGCAACATCTATACCTAATAGTTAAAATTTATATTCAAATCTCAAACAGATTCATAATTTTTTTCCTCTATTAAATCTACTTTTATTCATAAGATAAGTCTTCTTTTGGGATAACTGTCTCCTTCACATGTACCAATACATATACTTTTATTTATATAAAGTGTTAAGCAATAAGTATTTGTAAATCAAAATTTGTTGCTATACATTTCATATATGACCAAATAAACAAATTTACTTTCAGACAATTCACACCTGTAAACACTTGATTTGTTCAAATACTACCATAAATGCCTTAAAATGTTTTTTTTTTAAATATGTGTTAAAATATGGAACATACAGCAAAAAACATTATAGGTGATGAATACTTATTGCATATGTACATGTACTACTTTAAACGGATGTTAAAGGAAACATTTTTTTCCTGCTTTACAAGTGCATAACATAAAGCGTAAAAACATGTGGATTAACTGTAACATTGCTGCAAGGCTATACTATAAAAGCTTTTGGATTTACACCAGGCAGAGAATACAATTCTAACACTATATCTTTACTGATGGAGTTGACGACAGGAGATGAAGTATATGTCAAACATCGAGGTCTAGAGAGGAGAGAAACTGTCCAAGGCAGGCAACATTCATATTTTTCTGGCCGTCTTCTACAATAAAGTATCCAATGACCTAATCAAAAGCTTCAATAAAACTTAAATCCTATCAATGTTGGTCTTCATTATGCAGCCCTTGTGTAAATCTATTTGTCCTGATGCAATCTGATTAGAGTAAAGACCCTATGTCCACCCTTTGCTTAGGAGGATCTGACAATGTTCTGTTTTATACATTCTGTTTCAAAGACCTTTTGGAATACTCTGGCATTGTCATAATGATACACACCTTCAAAGAGGCTGATGTGCCTGTCCCAAGTCAGGAGCCTGTAATTTAGTGGTTGTCGTTTGTTCATGTCTGTCATATTTGTTTTAGGTAAAATGTTTTGTTATAAATTAGGCCGTTAGTTTTCTCAATTGAATTGTTTCATATTTTTCATGTCGCGACCTTTTATAGCCGACCATATGGTATGGGTTTTCTCATTGTTGAAGGCCGTACAGTTGCCTATAATTGCTTGCATCCACTTCATTTGAACTTTGGTTGATAGTAGTCTCATTGGCAGTCACACCACATCTCCGTATTTTTATATAGATGTTATAATTACCAGAACAGAAACTAAAACAGATTGTTGTCAGATCCTTGTAAGCATGGATACATGATCTGTATTTTAATCAGATTGGCCCTAATTTAACCTACCTGTAATTGCTAACCCTTTAGGATAAGATCCAGGATAGCCACCACTAACAAGGACAACTCCAGCCACATGTTTATCTTGTGAAAATACAGGTTTGTGTTGTTGTAATGTCCCATCAACACAAGACTTGCACACATCATACAAATCAGATTCTAACAAAGGAAGTATGGTCTGAAATTTAATGCAGAAACAGTACATAGAAATAGAGTAGAAGTGTTGACATAATAAAAATAAACCCTTCCCAACTTTCTATCACACATACTGTGGATTTATTTATTTTTTTGAGAACAAACTTTTGTGGATTGAGAAAAATTGTATTTTCCTGAATATTTGATATTTTTGATTTACTAAATTCTGCACTAATGTTCCAAGCCTATAGAATATTTATATTTTGTTGAAAATTTAAATTTGTGGTTTACCTATACCTACGAAATGCTTTAAATTTGGTACCCCACAAATAATTGTATATAATCCACACTACAAATTATATCACCCAGTACAAACATACAAATTTGGGCCAGGTGAGATAAAAATGCAAGTGTAACTGTAAAAGTCAAGGCAGTATTACAGTAATTTCTCATTACAACTATCTTTTTATTTGAAGAATATGCTGATTTTTATAGCTAGTTCTTATGTTGTGCTCTTTCAACACTGTCCAAAGATAGGGAGGGTTGAGTGCTCACTAATATGTTTAATTCTGCAACATTCTTTATTCTGTCCCAAGTCAAGATCCTGTAATTCATTGGTTGTTGGTTGCTGTCTGTTAAAATTGTTTTTTTAATTGTTTTGTCATAAATCAGGACATTGGTTTTCCCATTTGAATTGTGTCCCATTTTGTCATGTCTGGTCTTCTTAAAGCTGACTATACCGTATGGGTTTTGCTCATTGTTTAACGTAGCTCAGTGACCTATAGTGGCATACATCCACCTCATATGCACTTTGGTAGATAGTTGTCTCAAAGTTCACTGTCAAATATGTTTTAAAGCAAACTTTGAACATTTTGAATCTTAACCAAATTGTTGTGAAGTAATGACTTCCATTTGGTGAATCTAAAAGCTTTATTGTTGGAAGTTTTCCTTCAAAGGTTGAAGAATGGGGATAAAGAACTAAGTTATGCTGCACAAAATTGCATTTCACAAGAAGATTGGCATTGAGGTCAACTTTCATAAACCTTAATCCTTTTGTGGACCTTCCAAAAAGGATTAAGTACACAACAGCAATACTATCCTTTCTATTCTCTGTCGGTAAACTTTAACACCATGTCTAAGAAAAATGTACTTTCACCTTAGCAAGCAATTTGTCATATTCTAAGAAACTCTTATACATTCACAACAATAATATTTGCATTTGACCATTACCAGAAACAGAAGCAGAAAAACAGAGTATTTTTTTTATTTTGTACCTGTGTTTCAGGATCTCCAAATCTACAATTAAATTCTAAAACTTTTGGTCCATCTTCTGTTAACATCAATCCTGCATACAGTGCCCCTATAAATATATACAAAGTGTGTTTACCATACATTTCATTATCCCTAATGTGTTTCAAAGTGAGTGACACAATTATGATTTGTAATAAAATTTTAAAAATTACCCAGTCATGTTAATGGACAGGTTGCTTTTTTTAACAGAATGGCCAAAAGCTTAATCATTATTCAAGTGATATTTTAGAATGCAGAGGATTATAGAATGAAGATGTTTTAATTTTAGAGTTAACAAAAAGATTTTAAAGTAAGAAATTTTTTTTTTTTCATTACAAGTAGACATCTTTTTAACAGCTCTTTAGGGTTGGGACCACCAGTGATTTTTTTCTATTACAAATCATCAGTACCCCATTTCACACCATGGACAGAAGTATTGATGAAAATGTACCGATTTCTTCCTAAATTAAATGAATAACACATATTGACTTAATTATAGTCTGTTTCCTGTCTAAAATAAATGATCAAAACTTAAAAAGCTAAACTTTAAGATCAGCAGCAGCTATAAGAATTCTATGAATTTGTGGAATTGAATCAGTAACTAGAATTTGTTACATGTACATCTGACTTATCTTTCTTGTATCTCTCTGCACACACACTTATTTACCTTTATATGTCCTGCCTTCTGACTTTAATCCAAACACTGTTTTCTGTATTACATCTCTTTCTATAACTTGTAACTCTTGTTGTGAAATCTGAAATAATAAAAGCATATAAATACACCGGGCACCATTTTTTACACATGATATCAAATTTCCATCAATTTTTCTCCATGTAATTAGCATCAAAAAGATCATTCATAGCTGGCCATCATTCTTGATTACCAATCACTTGTTAAAGTGACCATACAAACATGAAATGGAGATGTCAATACAGATAAACCAAAATCTTACTGCGCCTGATCAAAATCTACAGGGCTGTGAGAAATTTAAATGTGTTCACAAAACTGTAAATAATGTTAGGTCATCAATTCGATATCCATGGCTTTGGACATTTTTAACCTATCACAACCTTTTGATGTACAATTTAAAAAAAAAACTTAAGATTCTAAAATACCATATCAATGGAAAATGTGATTACATAATTGCCAATCACTACGTTTTGGGGTACACTTTTTAATAACAATACAAAGCCTACTTTAAATTCTAAAATGCCATATCAACAGAAAATCTTAATTGCTATAGATCCCTTTGTAACAGAATATGTTTTAATTTTCTTTTCATTAGTTTTCCACAACAAGAGTTGCATAATCTTAAGACAATACAGGTACAAAAGGTACTTGTCTACAGATACAATGACTATCTCCTACCTTTTTTTATAAAGTTAGGTCGTACCAAGAAGTAAAAGATTCTGTCGTTAGCCTTCATTTCATCTGTTAGAGTGATAAATTGCATGCATAATATTGCATATTTTAAAATAATTTCATCATTCTATTTGGTATAACACCCGTGCAAAGGTTGAACATCCACAAAGAATGACAACTGATTAAAGGTGTAAGGAGAAAAGATATAGAGAAAATATACAGAGAAAATGCCAAACTAACAATGTAATTGTATTTAGATTATGAAGTTTTAAAATAAAATTAATGCTATAAAAACTTGAAGTGCTATATTATACTACACACCCTTGCAAAGTCCATGGTTTGATATAGGAAAACCTAAAAATAATTGAGATAAAAAACAATTCAGAGGTGCGCAATGGCATTATATTATGAAGATTCTGAGAAAATTTAATAAACTTCTGATGAGGGGTTTAGAAGGGGAAGGGGATATTAATGTGTACTGTAGTGTGCACATGATTTTCTGTAGAAAACCATGAAAATGATTCTGACAGAAAAAAAAACTGCAAGCAAAGCTCACAAAAGTATATTCTGCCCTTGCAAAGTCTGTGCTTTGATAAGTGAAAAACTTGAGATCAAAAACAAGCAGGTGCACAATTGCAATTATATTGTAAAGATTCTGTGATAATTTCAACAAATTCTGATTAAGGGTTTAGGGAGAAGGGATCGATGTAAATGTGAACTGTAGTGTGCAAATGATTTGCTAAAGAAAACCACCTAAGTGATTCTTAGAGTAAAATCAATAAATTATGATTAGTCTCAAATTTGTTAGTTTGATAAATTTCATGCAGAATATTGCATATTTTTAATAATATTATCATTCTATTTTGTATAACACCCGTGCAAAGGTTGAACATCCACAAAGAATGACAACTGATTAAAGGTGTAGGGGGAAAAGATATGGACAGAATGTACCCTGTCACATCAAATTGGCAGTAAAGTACGGTCACTATGCATGATGACAAACAATTATACCATGTATGAGAGGTTTCTGTATACAATTTGGTAAAATATGAACAAGAGCATATTAATGACAAATAATCCTAGCAAGTATGAAAGCTTTCTGACAAACAGACTCTTGAGTATTGTTGTGATTTTGATGGACATACAGAAGACTATTATTCCCCTGTGGAGGGAGCTGCAGGGGACAATTACATTTCCTTAACTGCAATGACATTTGGCACTGGAGATTTTATGAAAGGTTTACTGAAATGAATTTACCTATCTAAGACTTATATATACTAAGTACTAAAGACTATATACTATTGCAGTACACATTAGGACTTGTATATACTAAGTATACTAAGTCCTAAAGACTATATACTATTGCAGTACACTTTAGGACTTGTAAATACTAAGTATATATATACAGAATGTATTTTCAGCCTTGTATCACCATCACTGCTGGTGATCCGATGGATAAAATCTGTTGTAGTCGTCACTGGTTCAGACGTACCTAAGTACTAAAGACTATATACTATTGAAATGTAATCACTGGTTGAAGAGAAATTACAATTATGAAATTGGGATGATTAAACAAACAAGCATTCTGAGAGTATTGCATGGCAATACATAGTCCCCTACCGGGTAAACATTCATTATACTGGAACAAAATGCTAACTTATTCTATAACTTGTCATGGAGTTATCAAAAAGAAAATATCAAGTCAATATCTTCAAGCAGGACTAAAAACAGTGTGGAAAACTGATTATAAGAGTGAATTTTTCAAGTCCAAAGACCATAACTCTGCACAAAATTATCAGACCGAAACAAAATTCGAACTTGATCTGTAACTTGTCATGATAAAACTATATACCAATTATCAATCAATATCTTCAAGCATGATGAAAAAAGTGTGAAAAACACTTCAATAATAGATATGAGTAATAGTTATCTAAAATTAGATATGATGTAATACAGTGTATATCTATTTTCAAATTATAATCAAATATAATTAATAGTTCCAAATATTTTTCTTTCAATTGTCACAAACTAATATAGATTTGTAACTTATCTATAAAATGTCAACAATTTTATCTACACAATGTAATGTAATGAAATATATACATTAATAAAAATAGATTACTATCTAATTAAAGGATTTCACTTCACAACTTTTTGTTTATATATATAGCATTCAGAAAATTAGTTGATACAAAATAACAAACAAACCTGCAAAAAAAATCTTCAAACAATTTATCAAAGAATGTCTTTTAAAAAATGAGTTATCTCCCTTTGTACAGAAATATGGTTTAACATAGTACTCTATCATTAGATATGGTCCAGAGTTATGGTCCATAACTCTGGACTAAATCATCAGACTGGAACAAAATTTGAACTTGATCTATAACTTGTCATTATAAAACTATATACCGAATATCAAATCAATATCTTTAAGAATGAAGAAAAAAAGTGTGGAAAACTGATTTGCCGGACTGACGGATGGCCAGACGGACGAAGTGCAAACCTAAAGTCCCCTTTGACTTCGTCGATAGGGGACTAATAAACCATCAACTGACTGCACCTTTTCAAAATCTACAGGGCTATGGGAAATATCAGTGTTTGTTCACAATACTGAAAATAAAGTTACGTCATTAATTTGATATCAATGATTTTGGACGGTTTTAACCAATCACAACGTTTTGATGTACACTTTTAAAAATATACACCGAATACTTAAGATCCTAAAATGACAAATCATCAGAAAAATGAATTTCATATTTACTGTAGATTGCTATGTAACAGAATATGAGTTAATGTTCTATTTATTTGTAATAAGCCACAGGGGTTAAATTATCTTCTGACAAAAGAGGTTCTTTTATAAATACGCAATGATTATCTCATACATTTTTTATCAATTCAGATAGTACCAAGAAGAAGTTTAGAAATGTAAAAGAATTTATAGTAGTCTCTTTAGGTACTCCATTTAAAATTTGTTAGAATGATAAATTTCATGCAGAATATTGCATATTTTCAGATAATATTATCATTTTATTTTGTATAACACCCGTGCAAAGGTTGAACATCCACAAAAAATGACAACTGATTAAAGGTGTGTGAGGAAAGATATGGAGAGAATGTAAGGAGAAATTGTCCAATGTACAATGCAACTGTATTTAAGTTAATGAAGTTTGAAAATAACAACAATACTTTTAATCAAAGTGCTTGTGAGCACTGAAGGGTAAAGATTGCTTTAAGCATTGAATTGTGCTTAGCTAGCTAGACAAATTATAAATTTGAGTTGGAGTTATCTTCCTTTGTTCATGGTTGTACATTTGTAGTTGAACCTATTTTTATCACAGATTCATACACCATTGTACACCATGCATTACTTATGTATTACAGTAAATTTTAACATGTTTAATAAAGAAAAGTATGGTAATTCAAATACACATCATATTATAACTTGAATATATAAGTATAACATATATCATTAATAAATTGCTTGGCATTGACTGGATAGGATCTAAAAGAATTATCACTTCACTGCACTATTTTGTTTGAACTATGAAGGGTATTGATAATCCTTAGAAGATTTAGATATCAAGTCAGTAACATAGAGTTTTGATTGCATTTCATGCAACCTCTACCCCAAAATGAATATCCCTGACATATCTTTTAACAAAACATTGACAAAACCATCATGACCATTCTAAGTATGAAAGCTTCAAGACTAACAGCCTCAGACGAGTTGTATTAACAAGGTGTTTCAATCATTTTTTTATCAAAGACCAATTACTCACACAAGAATTGACAAATAATAAACTGTTGACACAGAGATTTGTTTCACCTGTCATTAAAAGTCGCTTGACCATGAACTAGTGGGCAGGGCCTGGAAAAGGTCAACAAACTTAGATGTACAGACAGTAATGTAACTTTATAGAAAATATTGTTGTCTATTGTAAGTAGTTCCCATCACACTAACTTAAGCAGAAAACTTAACACTGAAAATTGGTAATTAATTGAAAGCCACTGGACCATGACTTAGGGGGAAGGGCCTCAACATAGTCGTCAATTTGATATGTACTGATAGTAATGCAACTTCATACAAAATATCAATGATCTATCACAAGTAGTTCTTATCAAACTAACTTAAGAGAAAACTTAACAATTGTTGAGGCCAACTTTGTCATTGTTGTCACCGGAAAAGCAATACCAAGTCTCACCCTCCTTGACAGGCAAGACAAAAATGACAGTATGACATGGTCAAAAACACATGATGACACACACTCCTACCAATTCTGAATTCTTTTGTCAAGTGGTCTCTGGGAAGATGTATAAAACACATGATGACACACACTCCTACCAATTCTGAATTCTTTTGTCAAGTGGTCTCTGGGAAGATGTATTCAAAGATTTTATTGTGTTACAAATGTTAAAATAATTGTCCAATTTCAATAATTCCCATTAAAATTGTCAAATCAAAATGATGTTTTAGTATTGTCATCTTTACATAATGACAACAAATCCTACTAAGACAATACCAGTACAAGCAGTACTACAAATACAATGACTATCTCATACAAAAATCCTACCAAGTCAATACGGGTACAAGCAGTACTACAAATACAATGACTATCTCATACAAAAATCCTACCAAGTCAATACGGGTACAAGATGTACTACAAATACAATGACTATCTCATACAAAAATCATACCAAGACAATACCGGTACAAGCAGTACTACAAATACAATGACTATCTCATACAAAAATCCTACCAAGACAATACAGGTACAAGCAGTACTAAAAATACAATGACTATCTCATACAAAAATCCTACCAAGACAATACAGGTACAAGCAGTACTACAAATACAATGACTATCTCATACAAAAATCCTACCAAGACAATACAGGTACAAGATGTACTACAAATACAATGACTATCTCATACAAAAATCCTACCAAGACAATACAGGTACAAGCAGTACTACAAATACAATGACTATCTCATACAAAAATCCTACCAAGACAATACAGGTACAAGCAGTACAACAAATACAATGACTATCTCATACAAAAATCCTACCAAGACAATACAGGTACAAGCAGTACTACAAATCCTACCAAGACAATACAGGTACAAGCAGTACTTTTCTACAAATCCTACCAAGACAATACAGGTACAAGCAGTACAAAAATAATACAATGACTCTCTCATAAAAATCCTACCAAGACAATACAGGTACAAGCAGTACTACAAATACAATGACTCTCTCATAAAAAATCCTACCAAGACAATACAGGTACAAGCAGTAATACAATAAAATATTTGACACAGCATAGGTTTCTGACACAGAATGAATGTGGTCTAAGAACTTAAAATTTTAAATTGGACATTCACCTATTATGGTCCAATATCCAAAATCTTAATACATGGTTAGATTCAGCATATCAAAGAACCCCAAGAGTTCAATTTTGATGAAATCAAACAAAGTTTAATTTTGGACCCTTTGACCTCAATGTGGACAAAGTTGATAACAGGGCCCAAAATCAAAAATCTAAATACATGGTTAGATTCAGCATATCAAAGAACCCTAAGAATTTAATTTTGTTAAAATCAAACTAAGTTTAATTTTGGACCCTTTGGACCTTAATGTAGACCAATTTGAAAACGGGACCAAAAATTAGGAATCTAAATACACGGTAAGTTTCGTCATATCAAAGAACCCCAATAATTCAATTTTGATGAAATCAAACAAAGTTTAATTTTGGACCCTTTTGACCTCAATGTGGACAAAGTTGATAACGGGCCCAAAAATCAAAATCTAAATACATGGTTAGATTCAGCATATCAAAGAACCCCATATATTCAATTTTGTTGAAATCAAACAAAGTTTAATTTTTGACCCTGATTTGGACCAACTTGAAAACTGGGCCCATAATCAAAAATCTAAATAATGTTTAGATTCAGCATATCAAAGAACCCTAAGAATTCAATTTTGTTAAAATCAAACTAAGTTTAATTTTGGACCCTTTGGACCTTAATGTAGGCAATTTGAAAATGGGACCAAAAATTAAGAATCTAAATACACGGTTAGATTCGGCATATCAAAGAACCCCAATAATTCAATTTTGATGAAATCAAACAAAGTTTAATTTTGGACCCTTTTGACCTCAATGTGGACAAAGTTGATAACAGGGCCCAAAAATCAAAAATCTAAATACATGGTTAGATTCAGCATATCAAAGAACCCCATATATTCAATTTTGTTGAAATCAAACAAAGTTTAATTTTGGACCCGATTTAGACCAACTTGAAAACTGGGCCCATAATCAAAAAACTAAATACACGTTTAGATTCAGCATATCAAAGAACCCTAAGAATTCAATTTTGTTAAAATCAAACTAAGTTTAATTTTGGACCCTTTGGACCTTAATGTAGACCAATTTGAAAACGGGACCAAAATTAAGAATCTAAATACACGGTTAGATTCAGCATATCAAAGAACCCCAATAATTCAATTTTGATGAAATCAAACAAAGTTTAATTTTGAACCCTGTTGACCTCAATGTTGACAAAGTTGATAACGGGCCAAAAATCAAAATCTAAATACATGGTTAGATTCAGCATATCAAAGAACCCCATATATTCAATTTTGTTGAAATCAAACAAAGTTTAATTTTGGACCCGATTTGGACCAACTTGAAAACTGGGCCCATAATCAAAAATCTAAATACATGTTTAGATTCAGCATATCAAAGAACCCTAAGTATTCAATTTTGTTAAAATCAAACTAAGTTTAATTTTGGACCCTTTGGACCTTAATGTAGACCAATTTGAAAACTGGACCAAAAAATAAGAATCTAAATACACGGTTAGATTCGGCATATCAAAGAACCCCAATAATTCAATTTTGATGAAATCAAACAAAGTTTAATTTTGAACCCTTTTGACCTCAATGTGGACAAAGTTGATAACAGGGCCCAAAATCAAAAATCTAAATATAGGGTTAGATTCAGCATATCAAAGAACCCCATATATTCAATTTTTGTTGAAATCAAACAAAGTTTAATTTTGGACCCCGATTTAGACCAACTTGAAAACTGGGCCCATAATCAAAAATCTAAATACACGTTTAGATTCAGCATATCAAAGAACCCTAAGAATTCAATTTTTGTTAAAATCAAACTAAGTTTAATTTTGGACCCTTTGGACCTTAATGTAGACCAATTTGAAAACGGACCAAAAAATAAAAAATCTAAATACACGGTTAGATTCGGCATATCAAAGAACCCCAATAATTCAATTTTAGATGAAATCAAACAAAGTTTAATTTTGGACCCTTTGGACCTCAATGTGGACAAAGTTGATAACGGGCCCAAAATCCAAAAACTATAAATAAATGGTTAGATTCAGCATATCAAAGAACCCCATACATTCAATTTTGTTGAAATCAAACAAAGTTTAATTTTGGACCCGATTTGGACCAACTTGAAAACTGGGCCCATAATCAAAAATCGAAATACATGTTTAGATTCAGCATATCAAAGAACTCTAAGAATTCAATTTTGTTAAAATCAAACTAAGTTTAATTTTCACCCTTTGGACATTAATGTAGACCAATTTGAAAACAGGACCAAAAATTAAGAATCTAAATACACGGTTAGATTCGGCATATCAAAGAACCCCAATAATTCAATTTTGATGAAATCAAACAAAGTTTAATTTTGGACCCTTTTGACCTCAATGTGACAAAGTTGATAACAGGGCCAAAAATCAAAATCTAAATACATGGTTAGATTCAGCATATCAAAGAACCCCATATATTCAATTTTGTTGAAATCAAACAAAGTTTAATTTTGACCCTGATTTGGACCAACTTGAAAACTGGGCCCATAATCAAAAATCTAAATAATGTTTAGATTCAGCATATCAAAGAACCCTAAGAATTCAATTTTGTTAAAATCAAACTAAGTTTAATTTTGGACCCTTTGGACCTTAATGTAGGCAATTTGAAAATGGGACCAAAAATTAAGAATCTAAATACACGGTTAGATTCGGCATATCAAAGAACCCCAATAATTCAATTTTGATGAAATCAAACAAAGTTTAATTTTGGACCCTTTTGACCTCAATGTGGACAAAGTTGATAACAGGGCCCAAAAATCAAAAATCTAAATACATGGTTAGATTCAGCATATCAAAGAACCCCATATATTCAATTTTGTTGAAATCAAACAAAGTTTAATTTTGGACCCCGATTTAGACCAACTTGAAAACTGGGCCCATAATCAAAAAACTAAATACACGTTTAGATTCAGCATATCAAAGAACCCTAAGAATTCAATTTTGTTAAAATCAAACTAAGTTTAATTTTGGACCCTTTGGACCTTAATGTAGACCAATTTGAAAACGGGACCAAAATTAAGAATCTAAATACGGTTAGATTCAGCATATCAAAGAACCCCAATAATTCAATTTTGATGAAATCAAACAAAGTTTAATTTTGAACCCTTTTGACCTCAATGTTGACAAAGTTGATAACGGGGCCCAAAAATCAAAAATCTAAATACATGGTTAGATTCAGCATATCAAAGAACCCCATATATTCAATTTTGTTGAAATCAAACAAAGTTTAATTTTGGACCCCGATTTGGACCAACTTGAAAACTGGGCCCATAATCAAAATCTAAATACATGTTTAGATTCAGCATATCAAAGAACCCTAAGAATTCAATTTTGTTAAAATCAAACTAAGTTTAATTTTGGACCCTTTGGACCTTAATGTAGACCAATTTGAAAACGGGACCAAAAATAAGAATCTAAATACACGGTTAGATTCGGCATATCAAAGAACCCCAATAATTCAATTTTGATGAAATCAAACAAAGTTTAATTTTGAACCCTTTGACCTCAATGTGGACAAAGTTGATAACAGGGCCAAAAATCAAAAATCTAAATATAGGGTTAGATTCAGCATATCAAAGAACCCCATATATTCAATTTTGTTGAAATCAAACAAAGTTTAATTTTGGACCCGATTTAGACCAACTTGAAAACTGGGCCCATAATCAAAAATCTAAATACACGTTTAGATTCAGCATATCAAAGAACCCTAAGAATTCAATTTTGTTAAAATCAAACTAAGTTTAATTTTGGACCCTTTGGACCTTAATGTAGACCAATTTGAAAGCGGACCAAAATTAAGAATCTAAATACACGGTTAGATTCAGCATATCAAAGAACCCCAATAATTCAATTTTAGATGAAATCAAACAAAGTTTAATTTTGGACCCTTTTGACCTCAATGTGGACAAAGTTGATAACAGGGCCAAAAATAAAAATATAAATAAATGGTTAGATTCAGCATATCAAAGAACCCCATACATTCAATTTTGTTGAAATCAAACAAAGTTTAATTTTGGACCCCGATTTGGACCAACTTGAAAACTGGGCCCATAATCAAAAATCGAAATACATGTTTAGATTCAGCATATCAAAGAACTCTAAGAATTCAATTTTTGTTAAAATCAAACTAAGTTTAATTTTCACCCTTTGGACATTAATGTAGACCAATTTGAAAACAGGACCAAAAATTAAGAATCTAAATACACGGTTAGATTCGCATATCAAAGAACCCCAATAATTCAATTTTGATGAAATCAAACAAAGTTTAATTTGGACCCTTTGGACCTCAATGTGGACCAATTTAAAACGGGCCCAAAATCCAAAAACTTAATACATGGTTAGATTCAGCATATTAAAGAACCCCAAGAGTTCAAGAACAAAACCCCATTGAAATTGGTCAAGAAATAAGCAATTTATACAAAGTATCTTCTTTTGCACAATACTGTGTAATTGAATATTTCTTGCAATTGCTAATACTGTGCAATTGAATATTTCTTGCTATTGCGCAATACTGTACAATTGACAATTTCTTGCTATTGTGCAATATTGTGCTATTGGATATTTCTTGCTATTGTGCAATACTGTGCAATTGAAGATTTCTTGCTATTATGCAATACTGTGCAATTGAAAATTTCTTGCTATTGCACAATACTTATTATATAATAATTTACACATCCTGTTTGGTGTGTATCTCCTGCCATATCATTATTATTTGCTTTTAAATATAAATCAGAAATAACCAACTTAAAATGGAAAATTTTAAAGAAAAAAAAAGGAAAAAAGGGAAAAAATCCCCCAAATTTTTGAACCCCTTATGATTCATCACCCCAAACTCAATCCCAGCCTTCCTTTGAGGTATGCTACCTTGCAGTACAATTTCAGAGATCCATACACTTGAACACAAGTTATTGTCTGGAAACTATAAAATGCTTATTTTGGCCCTAATTCCTAAACATTTCAGGCAATTACCCCAAACTCAATTCCAGCTTTCCCTTTGTGATATGGAACCTTGTAGTACAATTTCAGAAAGATCCATACACTTACACACAAGTTATTGTCATGAAACTAGAAAAAAAACAATGACTATCTCATACAAAATCCTACCAAGACAATACAGGTACAAGCAGTACTACAAATACAATGACTATCTCATACAAAATCCTACCAAGACAATACAGGTACAAGCAGTACTTTTGACTATACAAAATCCTACCAAGACAATACAGGTACAAGCAGTACTACAAATACAATGACTATCTCATACAAAAATCCTACCAAGACAATACAGGTACAAGATGTACTACAAATACAATGACTATCTCATACAAAAATCCTACCAAGACAATACAGGTACAAGCAGTACTACAAATACAATGACTATCTCATACAAAAATCCTACCAAGACAATACAGGTACAAGCAGTACAAAAAATACAATGACTCTCTCATACAAAATCCTACCAAGACAATACAGGTACAAGCAGTACTACAAATCCTACCAAGACAATACAGGTACAAGCAGTACTTTTCTACAAATCCTACCAAGACAATACAGGTACAAGCAGTACAAAAATAATACAATGACTCTCTCATAAAAAATCCTACCAAGACAATACAGGTACAAGCAGTACTACAAATACAATGACTCTCATAAAAAATCCTACCAAGACAATACAGGTACAAGCAGTAATACAATAAAACAAATACAAGACAATGGTACAAGCAGTACTTTTCTACAATCCTACCAAGACAAATCCTACCAAGACAATACAGGTACAAGCAGTTCTCTACAAATCCTACCAAGACAATACAGGTACAAGCAGTAATTTTCTACAAATCCTACCAAGACAATACAGGTACAAGGTACTAAGAACTTAAAAAGACAAAATTGGACATTCACCTATTATGGTCCAATATCCAAAATCTTAATACATGGTTAGATTCAGCATATCAAAGAACCCCAAGAGTTCAATTTTGATGAAATCAAACAAAGTTTAATTTTGGACCCTTTTGACCTCAATGTGGACAAAGTTGATAACAGGCCCAAAATCAAAAATCTAAATACATGGTTAGATTCAGCATATCAAAGAACCCTAAGAATTTAATTTTGTTAAAATCAAACTAAGTTTAATTTTGGACCCTTTGGACCTTAATGTAGACCAATTTGAAAACTGGACCAAAAATTAGGAATCTAAATACACGGTTAGTTTCGTCATATCAAAGAACCCCAATAATTCAATTTTGATGAAATCAAACAAAGTTTAATTTTGGACCCTTTGACCTCAATGTGGACAAAGTTGATAACGGGCCCAAAATCAAAAATCTAAATACATGGTTAGATTCAGCATATCAAAGAACCCCATATATTCAATTTTGTTGAAATCAAACAAAGTTTAATTTTGACCCTGATTTGGACCAACTTAAAAACTGGGCCCATAATCAAAAATCTAAATAATGTTTAGATTCAGCATATCAAAGAACCCTAAGAATTCAATTTTGTTAAAATCAAACTAAGTTTAATTTTGGACCCTTTGGACCTTAATGTAGGCAATTTGAAAATGGGACCAAAAATTAAGAATCTAAATACACGGTTAGATTCAGCATATCAAAGAACCCCAATAATTCAATTTTGATGAAATCAAACAAAGTTTAATTTTGGACCCTTTTGACGTCAATGTGGACAAAGTTGATAACAGGGCCCAAAATCAAAAATCTAAATACATGGTTAGATTCAGCATATCAAAGAACCCCATATATTCAATTTTGTTGAAATCAAACAAAGTTTAATTTTGGACCCGATTTAGACCAACTTGAAAACTGGGCCCATAATCAAAAATCTAAATACACGTTTAGATTCAGCATATCAAAGAACCCTAAGAATTCAATTTTGTTAAAATCAAACTAAGTTTAATTTTGGACCCTTTGGACCTTAATGTAGACCAATTTGAAAACGGGACCAAAAATTAAGAATCTAAATACACGGTTAGATTCAGCATATCAAAGAACCCCAATAATTCAATTTTGATGAAATCAAACAAAGTTTAATTTTGGACCCTTTTGACCTCAATGTGGACAAAGTTGATAACAGGGCTCAAAAATCAAAAATCTAAATACATGGTTAGATTCAGCATATCAAAGAACCCCATATATTCAATTTTGTTGAAATCAAACAAAGTTTAATTTTGGACCCGATTTAGACCAACTTGAAAACTGGGCCCATAATCAAAAATCTAAATACATGTTTAGATTCAGCATATCAAAGAACCCTAAGAATTCAATTTTGTTAAAATCAAACTAAGTTTAATTTTGGACCCTTTGGACCTTAATGTAGACCAATTTGAAAACTGGACCAAAAATTAAGAATCTAAATACACGGTTAGATTCAGCATATCAAAGAACCCCAATAATTCAATTTTAGATGAAATCAAACAAAGTTTAATTTTGGACCCTTTTGACCTCAATGTGGACAAAGTTGATAACAGGGCCAAAAATCAAAAATATAAATATATGGTTAGATTCAGCATATCAAAGAACCCCATATATTCAATTTTGTTGAAATCAAACAAAGTTTAATTTTGGACCCCGATTTGGACCAACTTGAAAACTGGGCCCATAATCAAAAATCTAAATACATGTTTAGATTCAGCATATCAAAGAACCCTAAGAATTCAATTTTGTTAAAATCAAACTAAGTTTAATTTTGGACCCTTTGGACATTAATGTAGACCAATTTGAAAACAGGACCAAAAATTAAGAATCTAAATACACGGTTAGATTCGGCATATCAAAGAACCCCAATAATTCAATTTTGATGAAATCAAACAAAGTTTAATTTTGGACCCTTTGGACCTCAATGTGGACCAATTTAAAACGGGCCCAAAATCCAAAAACTTAATACATGGTTAGATTCAGCATATTAAAGAACCCCAAGAGTTCAAGAACAAAACCCCATTGAAATTGGTCAAGAAATAAGCAATTTATACAAAGTATCTTCTTTTGCACAATACTGTGTAATTGAATATTTCTTGCAATTGCGCAATACTGTGCAATTGAATATTTCTTGCTATTGAGCAATACTGTACAATTGACAATTTCTTGCTATTGTGCAATATTGTGCTATTGGATATTTCTTGCTATTGTGCAATACTGTGCAATTGAAGATTTCTTGCTATTGCGCAATACTGTGCAATTGAAAATTTCTTGCTATTGCACAATACTTATTATATAATAATTTACACATCCTGTTTGGTGTGTATCTCCTGCCATATCATTATTATTTGCTTTTAAATATAAATCAGAAATAACCAACTTAAAATGGAAAATTTTAAAGAAAAAAAGGAAAAAAGGGAAAAAAATCCCCCAAATTTTTGAACCCCTTATGATTCATCACCCCAAACTCAATCCCAGCCTTCCCTTTGAGGTATGCTACCTTGCAGTACAATTTCAGAGAGATCCATACACTTGAACACAAGTTATTGTCTGGAAACTAGAAAATGCTTATTTTGGCCCTAATTCCTAAACATTTCAGGCAATTACCCCAAACTCAATTCCAGCTTTCCTTTGTGATATGGAACCTTGTAGTACAATTTCAGAAAGATCCATACACTTACACACAAGTTATTGTCATGAAACTAGAAAAATGCTTGTGTTTTGGCCCTTTTGGCCCCTAATTCCTAAAATTTTGAGGCAATTACCCCAAAAATCAATCCCAGCATTTCCTTTGTGATATGGAACCTTGTGGTACAAAGTCAGAGATCCATACACTAACACACAAGTTATGTCTGGAAGTTACAAAATGCTTATTTTTGGCCCCTTTTGGCCCCTAATTCCTTAACTGTTGGTACCATAACCCCAAAATCAATCCCAACCTTCCTTTTGTAATATTGAACCTTATGGTAAAATTTCATAGAGATCCATTTGCTTAAACTAAAGTTAGAGTGCGAAACCAATGCGTCTTGGACGACAACGACGACGCCGACGACTACGCTGCCAACGTCATACCAATATCGACCACAAAATTTTTTGCGGTCGTATAAAACAATGACTATCTCATACAAAATCCTACCAAGACAATACAGGTACAAGCAGTACTACAAAACAATGACTATCTCATACAAAATCCTACCAAGACAATACAGGTACAAGCAGTACTTTTCTACAAATCCTACCAAGACAATACAGGTACAAGCAGTACTTTTCTACAAATCCTACCAAGGCAATACAGGTACAAGCAGTACTTTTCTACAAATCCTACCAAGACAATACAGGTACAAGCAGTACAAAAAAATACAATGACTCTCTCATACAAAATCCTACCAAGACAATACAGGTACAAGCAGTACAAAAAAAATACAATGACTCTCTCATACAAAATCCTACCAAGACAATACAGGTACAAGCAGTACATACTAAAATCCTACCAAGACAATACAGGTACAAGCAGTACTTTTCTACAAATCCTACTAAGACAATACAGGTACAAGCAGTACTTTTCTACAAATCCTACACAGACAATACAGGTACAAGCAGTACTTTTCTACAAATCCTACCAAGACAATACAGGTACAAGCAGTACTTTTCTACAAATCCTACCAAGACAATACAGGTACAAGCAGTACTACAAATCCTACCAAGACAATACAGGTACAAGCAGTACTTTTCTACAAATCCTACCAAGACAATACAGGTACAAGCAGTACTTTTCTACAAATCCTACCAAGACAATACAGGTACAAGCAGTACTTTTCTACAAATCCTACCAAGACAATACAGGTACAAGCAGTACTACAAATCCTACCAAGACAATACAGGTACAAGCAGTACTACAAATCCTACCAAGACAATACAGGTACAAGCAGTACTACAAATCCTACCAAGACAATACAGGTACAAGCAGTACTACAAATCCTACCAAGACAATACAGGTACAAGCAGTACTACAAATACAATGCCTATCTCATACAAAAATCCTACCAAGACAATACAGGTACAAGCAGTACTACAAATACAATGACTATCTCATACTTTTTTTTATAAATTCAGGTGATACTAAGTAAAAGTTGAGAAAAGTAAAAAATCTGGTGTAGCCTCTTTAAAGTTTCTCCATTTCACATCTGTTAGAGTGATAAATTTCATGCAGAATATTGCATATTTTCAGATAATATTATCATTCTATTTTGTATAACACCCGTGCAAAGGTTGAACATCCACAAAGAATGACAACTGATTAAAGGTGTAAGGAGAAAAGATATGGCGCTAATGTACAGAGAAGATGTCCAATGCACAATACATGTATGATCCTATTTAAATCATGAAGTTTAAAAATAAAATCAATACCATAAAAATGTATACCTTGTATATTCAATTTCTAAATTCATTAAAAAACATTGCCACAACTATTTTTCTGTAAAATAGCACTTCTTCAAATGATGATTTTCATCTGAATATGATTTATTTATTATGTGTGTTCTTTAAAACAGCTTAGACAATTTACATGCATGTAATGTTAACATCTCTTGGCTTCTGTTTTGTTTGGTCCTCTATCTTACCAAATAGAACAAGATTGATTTGCTGTAGAGAAATATCTTCTGCTGCTATGTACCAAGAATACAGTTACAAGGTGTAATTATGCAGCAATAAGCTGGCAATGGTCAAAGTCCAATTACTCCAGCAGAAAAGCAAAGTGACAGTAAAGAATTGTCATCTTGACATAACAAACAATCCTGCTGAGTATGAAAGCTTTAAGTCAAACAGCCTCAGATGCGTTGGTTGCATTTACAAAGTGCAATTCTGTTACAATCAAATTTATTTTTATTGAAATCCAATAACTCATGCAAGAATTGACAAATCAAAATGAAAGTATATGGCCAACTACACATGATAAACAATACTACCAATTCTGATATCTTATGTCAAATGGGCTCTGAGGAGTCACATTCAAAGATGTCATTGTGTTACAGAGGTAAAAACAATGGTAAAAGTTCAATAATTCCAATCAAAATTATCAAATCAAAATGACTGTATAGTTTGGGCGACTATACATGTTGACAAAAATCCTAATGAGACAATACAAGTTCAATCAGTACTTTTCTACAAGATACAATGGCTATCTCATACATATTTTTAATAAATCCCAGAGGGTACCAAGAAGTTCAGGAAAGTAAAAATTTGGTGAAGCCTCTTTAAGTTTCTCCATTTCACATCTGTTAGAGCGATAAATTTCATGCAGAATATTGCATATTTTTAGATAATATTATCATTCTATTTTGTATAACACCCGTGCAAAGGTTGAACATCCATTAAGAATGACAACTGATTAAAGGTGTAGGGAGAAAGATATGGCGATAATGTAAATTGAAATTGTCCAATGTACAATGTGATTGTATTAAAGATTAAGAGGTTAAAATAAAATTAAAACTTTTAGGAAAGAGTATCTGTTACATATCCAATTTTCTTAAATCTATTAATAAAACTGACATAACTATTTTTCTGTAAAGTAGCAAATCTACCAATGAAAATTTCGATGTGAATATCATATATTTATTACTTGTGCTTTTAAAACAGCATTGACAATCTACATGTACTGCTAACAACTCCATGCTTCAGTTTTGTTTGGTCCTTTGTCTTACCTGAGGATACGGACATATAGCTCCCATTCCTCCAGTGTTAGGTCCTTTGTCCCCTTCATTTAGCTGCTTATGGTCCTGGGCTGGTGGCATTAAAGCAACATTATCCCCATCACAAAATGCTAAAACCTGTTAAAGAAATAAAGACTGAATTTATGTTTTGCATATTTAAAATAATGATGTTGAGAAATAAAATAAACCAAAAGCTTTCATATTAACCCTCTATAAACCAGGTAATTTTTGCCTTTAACACCTGAAATGGCAAACTTACAATAATTGAACCACAGGGGTCTATTCAAATATACAGCAATACACAGACGTACCACTGGTTTATGTGTTGCTTTTTGGAATTTCAAATATATCAATGGGTGCTATTTCACAGCGGTAATATACCAATGGGTAGACTACAATATTCCATAAAAAGTATTAAATATTTTCCACACATTAAATTTCTGCTCATCTAAGAAATATATTTTTTTATAACAATCTGTCCCAAAGAAACTAAATTACCCGTTTGCAAACATCTGTACCAAAGAAATTATCTATGTGTAATGAAAATCTTCCCAACCTGAAAGTAACTATTGTATGCTCAGTCAAATCCAGTAGTAAATAGTGTAACTTCTTCCAGAAAATCTTCCAAACCCAAGACTAACATTGGTATGATCAGTAAAACTAATTAAGAACATACCGAAACTTCTTCTCCTTCTAGAAATTCTTCCACTACTATCTCTTCACCAGCAGATCCATATTTCTTGTTCTAAAAAATACTGATAGTGTGAGAATATTTCGGTTATTGTCATCTTCAGTAAAACAATGTTTACTATATTTTCGAAGTATATACCAAGGCCACATATAAAATATCTGGTTTGGTTGGGCTTATAAGTAATTCTGTTTTCCAGCAAAAGTATGCTTGTCTGCCAAAGATTAATTTCTTGCAGGTCTGACAAAGATTAATTTCTTGCCTGTCTGGCAAAGCATAATTCTTTGCCTGTTTGACAAAATTAATTTCTTGCCTATCTGGCAAGGCATAATTCCTTGCCTATTTGACAAAGCTTAATTCCTTTATTGTCTGACAGATTAATTTCTTGCCTGTCTGGTAAAGCATAATTCTTTGCCTGTTTGACAAAGCTTAATTCTTTGCCTGTTTGAGAAAGCTTAATTCTTTGCCTGTCTGGCAAAGCATAATTCCTTGCCTGTTTGACAAAGCTTAATTCCTTGATTGTCTGACAAAGCTTCAATCCTTGCATGTCTGACAACGCTTATTCCTTGCCTAACTGACAAAACTTAATTTCTTGCATGTCTGACAAACATACCTGTCAACCTCTGAAACTGAAAATGCAGGTCATGACCTGCATTGAAGAAAAAAATGTTAGGTCTTAGCATGTACGAACTTCTTTTCGGTTCAATTTTAAAGTTTTTATATACTATAACATATACATGTACCACTGAGATTCCTACAAATATTCACTTTTGTATACAGTATTTGTTATTTATATAAATATTTATCATTAACCGAATATCTTTCTAAAGCAATGCCCTCTTCTTGTTTTATTCACACTACTTTTTATTAATGAATGTCATAAATCCCAGCTATACATGTAATTAGAAATCAATTATAGCTAATGTGCTCCTATACACAGGAGGAAAATAAATAGAAAGAAGTTAGTGTATTTCCTTTCAGTGCAATATCTAGAGCATATGGATTTGATTTGACGCTTTTACATATAAGTTATATCAAAATTATTCTCCAACAGATATGTAATAAAAGGTTCAAACTGTTTTAAAATGATTTTTATAGGATAATTGCTATTTGCAAATGGCAAATCTTTTAATCAGGACATAAAATTGTATGTCAAGCTTGACTGGCTTGAACTTTTGGGGTACAATAAACGAGACAATTCTCGCATTGTTACTTTTCAATCAAATGTAATGTTTTGATAGCTGTCATCAGAAATCCTGTGTGAAAGGGGAAATTCACAGGCGTAACCTGCAGAATACTGGTCAGTTAACAGGTATGGACAAAGCTTAATTACTTGCCTGTCTGACAGAAACATGCCTCTGCAGAGCACAAATATACATCAATTTAAAGAAATACAAGATTTTGTTATAAGAACACAAACATTTTGACTTTAAGTTTCATATAATGCCTTGACATGTGATATGAATTATATGATGATATAGTATGTATTTATTTTCACAAACCATATACCCTGAAGGAGAAATTACCGAACGTTACGATAAAAATATGATTTTACTTAAAAGTACTTTTGAATGTTTGTCCCTAATATTTTATTAACTATGTATTTACTTTCAGGTATCACAGATCGAATTTATTCGTTCATAGTGTGTTAATTTACGTTTTGATTGAGTTAAGCCTTCCAATTGATGTTTTATCGTGTGTTTTCTATGTTGTGATGTTATACTATTGTTTCAGAAAAAGGAGAAGGTTTGGTACCATTAAAACGTTTAATCCCGCTGCAAATGTTTGCACCTGTCCTAAGTCAGGAATCTGATGTACAGTAGTTGTCGTTTGTTTATGTAATTTATACGTGTTTCTCGTTTCTCGTTTTTATATATACTAGACCGTTGGTTTTACCGTTTGAATGGTTTTACACTAGTACTTTTGGGGCCCTTTATAGCTTGTTGTTCGGTGTGAGCCAAGGCTCCGTGTTGAAGGCCGTACATTGACCTATAATGGTTTACTTTTATAAATTGTTATTTGGATGGAGAGTTGTCTCATTGGCACTCACACCACATCTTCCTATATCTATTTTAAATTTCAAACTTCCACCACTGTATCAGAACAGCTTGACATGCTTTATGTTCATTGATTAGTACAAAACTTAACATACCACCAAAATATCAACGTACCACCAAAATATCAGTAACAGCTTGACATGCTTGGTCTTTGTTCTGTGCTACCACTACACCTTTCCCTGCTGATAATCCACTGGCCTTTATAACTAATGCTTTATAAGTAGCACTAAATAGTGGGAAAAAAATATCTATTTCTGCTACTAATTTCTACAAATAGGCTAACTATTGGAAACTATAATATACTCCTAAGAGATATAAGCTAAACAAAATTAAAAAAAAAAGATGCTGTTGATGGATTGAGAATAATTCATGGCAGCCGTAGATTTGTTTTCATTTAACCATGTGTTGGGCATTTATATTCTATTATTTTACCTCGAGCATTAGCGAGGGTAAAATATGAATATAAATGCTTAACCTATGGTTAAATGATAACAAATCTACGGCTGCCATGAATTATTACGATTCTAATAGGACAATTATGGTAATTTTGTCAACTGTGAAAGCCCTATACACATGATACTGTTTAGCTGTTCCATATTACCCCGTATTTAAAAACAGAATTTTCATTATTTTGTGCTTGAACATTCATCTGAAATACAAAGGAATAGTTATTTAGGCTTCATCAACACAACAATGTTTGAAAGAACACTCATTTAATACTAATAAGAAATAAACGCTTGACGTAATTCAAACATAAAATCAATTGTGTAGTCAGGAATCCGGGTCCGTTCGCCTAGTAGCTGTTCGTCCTAATACCTGTTCGCTGGTCCTTTCGCCTGATTTTTATTTTATTCAATTGTTGACTAGTCTCATAATGTTTATTTTTTAACAGAGTATGTCAAACTTTGTTGAAAAATTCACCGAATATTTGTATTGCTGCAACCAAATAATTATTGTCCTTTGATTTGTATAGTAGAATACTGGAATATAATGTATTTATCCTTATTGATATTTGTTAATAATTTTAATAATTCTAGTCAATTTATGCAGTTTTATAATAAATGAACTTATAAATCCTTTTCATGTTTTACAATTCCATATACAATATTAGGTCAATGTCAGAAAATATAGTTTTTTGTATGAGGTTGAGAAACTGGGGAGGTTTTACTGAGCCCTTCCCCAGTTTTGTGCCGAATTCAAAAAGTATATATTTTATGACATTGACCTAATATTGTTTTTATACTTCAACTTAAATTAATGCATTGATAGCTATTTAAATTGTAACACAAATTTCTAACCAATTTTCATCCCTTAATGAACCCCTGATTGAGGAAAAAGTGTTCCATGATGAAATTGACATTGCACAAAATATGGGTGTTACTATATTTAGGAAATAAACACAACTAGTTGCAGTATAAATCATTGTTTTACTCATTCAAAGATGACGATGTTGTTGCTTTCACGTGCAACAGACGATTTGTACATACATGCCTAAAATAACAAATAAATAATGAAGTCCCCATCAATTTATTATTTAACAATATTTTTACAAATAAATTTCATTTTTTTGTAATCGTAAGCCAATTTTGTGCATTAATGTGTTTGCGCTAAAGGTAGATATACTGTGATTATACTAGTTGACGATAATAGGTCGTCATATTAGAATAGCTGTGTAACATCCAGTGGCAAATATAAATTTAATAGTCAGGACAAGAACATGTTAATTCGATATGAATATGATACTTGCTTTGTACTGGAACAACACAATGAGCAAAATTTTTAACGTGCTTTTTCAAAGGGAACAGTCTACAGGAAGAAACCCTGCTTGAACACATTATTGTAACTCTTGAGTTCACCACTCTTACTTCTAAATGACACATGCTTAGCAGAGGAGCAGCAAATACCAATTTTATGTCTTTGGTTTGACCAGACGGGGGATTGAACCCACCACTTTCCGCACTCAGTTCGTTAATTTCACAATAGTTTTTACTTTCAGACCTATTTTTCATACTTTGTTTTAGGTTCAAACTCTGCCAAAGGTGACCGTAGATAAATTTGGCCATTCTTTTTAGGTCCTTTTGGTCAAATCGTTACTAAAGTTTCGACACATTTATACATCACAGGCTTTCAAATGTTTAGGTTTGAGCATCCGCGATAGAGGTAAATCCAGAAAAACACTTGGGTGCACAAAATTAAAAGTTTTATTTTCATCTATCTTAATTTTTTAATAAAACATTTTACAATTACCTCATAATATGTTTGATAGCAGCATCTGGACAGGTAAACGTTTGAAATCTGGCTGTTGGTATGTTATGTCTTTCCATAAACTGTTTAGAGAAACTTTTACTGGCTTCAATTTGTGCAGCTGCAGCACTTGGGCCAAAACAACATATATCTAGTAAATACATATTCAACTATATCCTACAATGCCCATAAAACAAAAGCTAATAGCCCTTTAATTATAACCAATTTATCCTAGTTTAATAGCATGTAGACAATTCATTCCTTTTCAAAACTACACTTTACAGTATTTCATACAAATTATTCAATTTTCAAAAAGGTATTTTTAATTCATTTTTAAATACATTTTCAAGTAATTTTTACTGTATTTTCCAACTAAAATGGTAGATCTTGGACTTTCTCAAGTAAATTTGAACCCATGTTTTTCGCAGTATTTTTTTTAGACTAGATATAACAAAATCTATGTTACCATGTTGTTGCAGGGTATCAGCTATCCCAGCAGCCAACGGATCTTCTGGTCCAACAACAACCAAGGAAACTTTATTATCATCACAAAATTTCACAACAGCATTAAAATCTTTCACACTTAAATCTGTAAATATAAACATGCAAAACAGGTTACAATATTTTTACAGGCATTTTTATACATCTGGGCTAAATAGGTAGCAATTTATGAAAGGGATAAATTTAGTTAATAAGAAGTAGCCAAGTGCTGATTGAAGAAGTTTTTCCTGGTGAGGATGGCTTCATTTTAACAGAAAGTTCTATTGTATAACAAGAATACAAATTCTGTCTAACTACCAACATATTACATGTACATTTTTTTACTTCCTTCCTCAGTTTTCTGCATGTTTCATGAATGCCATTTAATAAATGCTTGATCACCTCAACATATCATGTTAACCATAGTTCAGTTTACAATTTCAGCATTAACTTACTTTTAAAGGCCATATAACAACAACTACATGCTTAAGAGTGCTGCTTCTTTTTTTTCAACGAAAAAACAAATATTTAGGGTTCTTTTAATGTTCATCAATATTGTTCTGGCAGCAGGAGTCCAGCTGTTGAGACATCAAAGGAGAACACTGTCTGCATTGTACACAATGTTCTAAACCAGATCCCAACCCCTGACATTTCAGGATTTACATGTTGTTTGAATTTTTTTCTTCTCTCAACTCTTTCTTAATTCTTGCAACCCATGCTTTAGCAATTTAAGAGGTTGGACCATCTGCCACAACCGCACCTAAATCGGTCCCTATTTAGGACAGATTAAGCTATGACCATCAGATGCAAAATTGTTTGGATGTCTTAATGTTATCTAAAAGAGAGGTGAAAGATACCAAAGGGACATTCAAACTCATAAGTCGAAAATAAACTGACAACGCCATGGCAAAAAAAAGAAAAATACCATAAGCCAAAGACAGTACACAAAACACAGCATAGAAAACTAAAGTCTGAGCAACACAAACCCCATCAAAAATCTGGGGTGATCTCAGGTGCTCCAGAAGGGTAAGCTGATCCTGCGCCACATTCAGGGAAAAGAGGACAGAATTGTGGTTACAACAATTGGGACATATTCGTCATCATCTGTGAAACAGATATTCCATAACGGTCAACCAACTTGTGATGGCATCTGCAAAATTTACGAAGGGATGATTTCAACTTCACCACTTAGAACTCTTGGTTTAAGATATAGCTTCCTTGTTAGCAGCAACTGTCTATCAGACTATAAAGGAAATATGATAGGAAATACAAGCCCTGGAATATTGTATCAACTGGGAGATATACACTCCATATGCAGGCGCTGCAGGAATGAATCTAATGAATGTTATTAAATTGAAAGTAAACCGATATCTTATACTAGTAATGTGCAAATGTTTAAACTTCATTTTAACAGTTTCACTATCTAAATCACTAAATGATAAAATATCTGTAAACCTTACCAACATTTTCTATTTTCTTGGATTGACAAGTCCCTGCATTTCCTGGGGCAACATAAATCTGACTGACTTTTGGTGACTTTGATAGTTTCCATGACAACACATGTTCCCTTCCTCCACTACCGATTACCAGAACTGTTTCTGTCATTTATAATCTACCAAACAATATATATCACACATTAAGGCAATTGAATACAAGACATTACATTTCGATTTTATGAATGAACTGCCCCAGTTAACCTAGGGTCATTTGGGGAAAATGCATCATATTATCTAAATATTTTTCTTTTAGAAAACAATCTTTAAATGAGAAATAAGTGTCCAGTTTGCCTTTGTCAGTGTTCATTGTTTGATACTTTAGATGATTCCAATATTTAGGAAAACTGTCACACAATTTATTTTTAACAAACTTACATAGTCATGATAGTGTACCAAGTTTTGATTAAAATTAGGTAATTGAATCTCTTTTGTACAAATTCTATTCTATTGACCATCTATTGACTTTAGAAAAATGTAACTGTTTATTACACATACGTTAATTTACGTTTTTGATTGAGTTAAGCCTTCCAATTGATATTTTATCGTGTGTTTTCTATGTTGTGATGTTATACTATTGTTTCAGAAAAAGGGAGAAGGTTTGGTACCATTAAAACGTTTAATCCGCTGCAAATGTTTGTACCTGTCCTAAGTCAGGAATCTGATGTACAGTAGTTGTCGTTTGTTTATGTAATTTATACGTGTTTCTCGTTTCTCGTTTTTTAAAAGACCAGACCGTTGATTTTCCCATTTGAATGGTTTTACACTAGTAATTTTGGGGCCCTTTATAGCTTGTTGTTTGGTGTGAGCCAAGGCTCCGTGTTGAAGGCCGTACATTGACCTATAATGGTTTACTTTTATAAATTGTTATTTGGATGTAGAGTTGTCTCATTGGCACTCACACCAGTGTTCTCCCAGGCCCTTAAAGGACCGTGGGCCCGCGATGTATAATTTTGGCCGTGGTGGTATCGATCTTACCGCTATGTATAATTTTTACCGTGGTGCTAAAATTTTAAGTAAAAAAATCGTAATCGGTAAAGTTTTAAACGATTTGTTAAATCTTTTCTGTGCGGTATATAAAATTCCAGGTGAATTTTGACCAGTTCAAACCAGTTTACCCAGATTGTTGACACCACGTGATCGATTTACCTTATGAGGTTAACCTTGTTGATTGGATTTAATCGATGTAATTAACACTTGTTACATTATTCTTTTGTGTTTTAATTAGGAGTTCATAACTTTATGATCACTGATAACTATTTTATGGCTTCACCACAACCCAAGGTCTGACCTGTGACAAGTCTGCAAATACTTTGTACACAAACAGTGTGAACCCTATAGTTGCACACACGCCTGTACATATTTTTTGTACATAATAAAGTTGGCTCATTAGTATAGTATAATATGTCTGATTAAACCATGGCCAAAATTTTCTTTAATTATGACTTAGTTAGTGCATGATATCGGGTTTCAAACTATAGTATCTGTGAAGGGACGGACATATGTACATATCACATGACCCAGTTAGATCACGTAGAATATTAAAGTTTTTTGCAGTTAAATCTATTCATTTTGCTATTTAAATCTACTTCCTGTCAAAATAGGGAGACTTTGTTGTTGACATTGAATATGGTTACTTATAGACCTAAGATAAATTTATAGATTCAGGAATTCTTTTTAATAGATCATGACAAATAAAGATTTAGATTTCAGTGCAGTATTAAGTCTGTATCAATGTTTGATTATCACCAAAGACAAGAAAGGTTAATATTTACATGAAATGTATGGCAAAATGTTTTTAAATTTATGAAAATTTCTTTTTTTTAAATTTAAGGTAGAAACTGGTTCAAATAATAAATCAATATTTTTCTTGTTATTTTATATCTCCTTATGACAAGAATCCTCTCACATGCAACAACTTTCTTTCTAGAAACTATAAAGTTTTTTTAAATTGAACATTTTGGTCTCCTTTGAATGATATTTTATTTTTATTGATCATGGATTTTATAAAAGATTTGATTACTTTAAATTTAGATGAATATTTTGTAATGAATCATGTTTTATTTATTTTAAAAAATTTAAAGTATACAAACTGTTTATTGATTTACTTCTTTTTACCAATAATTTTCTGACTCAATGTCTACATAACACAGTACCACAGTGTTAAAACGTTAACAAAACAAGAGACATACTGCAGTAACTAGAAATATAGCTAAGCGATGCGACGCGACACGACACAACTGATTGTATGAATCATTTCACCAAGCTTTCCACACGCGTTACCCTGGTGCTATCCAAAATCCTGGGAGAACACTGCTCACACCACATCTTCCTATATCTATCATATAATAATCCATCTTTGAAACCGTCTAGTCTATGACAATATTTTAACATTGAAATGCTACATGTACCTCGTGTATTAAAAGTTTCTCAGTAACTATAATTTTTCTAACATATTCTGTGTTCAATAATTTCATTTTCACATTTCTTAAATGCTAAAAGATAAAAATTCTAAAATGAATATAATCATTCAATCTAGTTGAATAACTGCTTGCATATCAAACGAGACATCTTAAAATCTAAGTGACAGCATTAAAAATAGTACATGGATTGCTACAAAATTTAACAACAAAAATCTGGGACTAATATACAAATTTAAGTGTTAATCCAACAATTTATAAAGAAGATGTGGTATGATTGCCAATGAGACAACTCTCACAATAGACCAAATGACACATAAATTAACAACTATAGGTCAGGAATTCAGATATAATGTTAATACATATAAATTTTGAGAAAAAAAAACCATACCGACTCAGGACATGTATTCAATACACCTTATTGCTATTTAGTTCAATCCTGAAAAACAGTCACTTAGACGACTTCCTGTCTGGGTCAAGTGTTGCAAAAACAAAGGTTTAGTTTTAATCAATTTTATTTGCTCAAAGATACAAATAGGATTGGACACAAGTTTAACCAACTTATGAAGTCTTCTCCGTTACATAATATTACAATAACAATTATACAGAGCATGCACAGTTCAGTAGATATATATTAAAGGTAATAGTAAAATGAGGCATTTGCACACTCTGAGAAGAAAAAAAAAGACTAACACAATTAACAAGGAAAAGGATAGAGAATTGAGAAAAAAAAATAAAATAAAAATAAATAAATGAAATTCTGTAGACACGGTGTTTTGTTTATTCATATCTTATTTGATTATACTACAAGGAATTTTTTGGATTTTTTTATAAATTTAAAGATTTCTTTAAAGATTTCACAGTTTTCCTCGTATGTTAAAGTTTGGCTACCCTCAGTGAGCAACTAGATTTATTGTCACCTGAAAACAATGAATGTTGGTTAATAGATGGTTCCTTATATCGGTGTATTTATTGCAATCATGTGGAGCGCCACAAGCACAATATGGACTTTGTATAATATTTGATTCAAATAGGTCATTATTTAGAAATGATGCTGAACATCGCAACTGTGTTAAAATTACCCTCAATTTCCGCGGACCATACATAAAATGCTTAGGTACAGTCTTTGCTTCATATGTATTATTCAACAAAGAGCGTTTTAACTTAGATAGGGTATCATGTGTATGGATAGAATTATCAAGTTTGTTCCATTCTCTGATGGACGAGGGAATAAATGCAGAATTTGTTAAGGAAAGTCTACAAAAGGGGGCTATTAAGTCATTGCCATTATGCAGTGGATAAACAGTTGTACTTTGTATAGTTCGGGGAATTAAATTAAATCAAATAAATATTGTGGAGCGAGACCATTGTACATCTTATAAAATAATTGGAGTTTTCTTCTGTACCTCCTACTGTCATGACTGTGTAGGGGTTCCCAGCCAGTCTCTAAATATAAATATTCGATTTTAGTAAAGATTGGCAGTCCTGTTACAATCCTCACAGCTTGCAGTTGAAGTTTTATAATTTGTTTGAATAGCAAATACCACAATTGTCCAACACTTCAAAAGCATACTTAAATATAGGACGAATATATACCAGATACATTTTTTCTGAGTTCTGTCTTTTCATCTTAAAGTTTAATTTTCTTAAGACTCCTAAATGCTTTGTAATATTTTTGGAAATATTTTCTACGTGCTCATTCCACTCTGCGACTTTGCGTCCTGGGATAGAGTTACACCTAAGTGTTTATGACTTGATGTGTTAGATATTGATCTTCCATTGAAGAAAAACTTAAATTACTTGGAATCTTACATGTAGTATTAGAGCAAATCATTATTTCCATTTTATCTGGGTTAAAGGACATTAACCAATTTTTTACCAATCATTGAGTTTGTTTAAATCATGATTAACTACTACCTCTAAGTCTGTAATGCTTGCGACGTATCATCAGCAAAAATTCTAGTCAGTGAAATTAAATTTTCACCAATATCATTTATATGAAGCAAAAATAAAAGGGGACTGAGAACAGAGCTCAACAGAAACATCTCAAAACTTGAGGATTTTTGTGGATTGTAAGAAAATTTACTTATACAAGTAAATTTTTTGAAAATTAAGGGAGATTATTCAAACGTTATTTATTTACTTATATGTGTATATTTTTTTACTTCTTCAAGTAAATAAAATTAACTTGTACAAGTAGTACCCTGACTGAAATACTGTTCTTCCTACATTTGGCCTTTCCATTTTTGTTTATATCAAATTAGAACTGGTTTTTAATTGGTTTATTTTTAATTAGTAATAGAAAATTAAATATAGCTAAAACATTTCAGTGACTTTTTTTAATATCTCCCTTTACAGACACTTTTTACTGAGAAAAGGTTTCCTCTTATTGAAAATCAATCTTTGCAGGACAGAATTTAATAGTATTTTATCATGAAATTATGTCCGATTGAATGGACACTTGTTCACAGCATTGGACACATTTAAATATACCTTTTCTGAAAGTGTCCGGGTGAACACTTTTTCATAGGACACTTTTATGGCGCACACAGGCACTTGTTTCTATCCATTGGGCTGTTGGGAGGTCGACTATCCATAGTCGACCTCCAATGGATAGAAACAAGTGCCTGTGTTTATGGACTATGCCCGTCTGAAATAAATACTCATTTTATCTATTGACCGCCACAAGCAAAGGTGGAAAGAATAAACACCTCTTCGAATTAGTGCTCGCATTTATAAGCTCGTGTTTAACCAGACCAGAAGGCGAGAACATCGAAGAGACGAAAGCCAAACTACAAACAGTGGCAAATTATATTGACAGAACTGGCAGATTTGATACTGCCGTTCTTTAATCCCAATTTTAAAAGCACAGTACCCTGTTAAAGCGTTTAAACCCGCTGCCACAGGCACTTGTTTCTATCCATGAGAAGATCCACTATCAACGTATATTACGGAGTTTTAAAAGCACAGCACCCTGTTAAACGTTTAAACCTGCTGCCACAGGCACTTGTTTCTATCGTGGAAGATAAACTATCAGCGTATATTAAGGAGCCTTAATATAGGTTGATAGTGGATCTTCCATGAATAGAAACAACCCAGCAGGCACCGATGTTGTACAGGCGTTGATATTTGGTTGAAAATAGGTCGCAAGCGTCGGCGACCTAAATTCAACGTTGGTTCAACGTCGACTGGCAAACGTCTGTCGGACGTTATTGAATGACGTCTATATAACCTTGTTTTTTGGTCATGACCTTATACAATGTCGACACAACGTCGGATTCCAAATGTCGGTCCGGGACGTGTAAATTAATCTATAATATCGAAATAACCGGTACCTGGACATTTACCCAGCAGGCACGCAACCTTTTATTTATATTGGTTTACTTGTGTTTTTGAATAAATTCAACGATTACTGTTGCTAATATATCTAATTGATATGATTAAAGTGAATGAATAAACTGTTTTAAAATTTTAGCGAAAAATATTTCAATTACGAAACAGATTTGATTTCAATTGGCGCATGCGTATGAGGTCGACATTTCAATTTATGTGTGCCAATTTGATTACAACAACAATTTCTGACGGATGCTCTAAGAAGTGCAAAGTAAGTGTAATTTTCATTTATTGTTTGCTTTAATAGTAGATATAAGACAATTTAGTGTAAACAGTATTGTAGCTGTAATTAGTCGCTGTTCCGTAAGTATGAGTGTACAGTGATCTGTGCAGATCAGATCTCGGATAACATATAATTTATAATTGAAGCCTCAGCGAACAACTAGGTTGACCTTAAGATATATTTGACTTGTAAATTGAAAATTGGGCGAAGGAACATGTGTTAAAAATTATGAACAATGATTTCAAGCTTAAGCGTGTGGCAAAGTATTCTAATATTAGTTTAAACATATTTTATTGTTCAAAATGGACAAATGGATATTTTCAACTTAGAAACGCTTTCTCCAAAATTCTATCATTGCAGATACAGAGGATGGATTCATAATATATCATTGAACATCGGATGAAATTAAAGAATTTATTCGTCTGGCAAGTATTGAAATAATTATTTATAACCCCTTATTGAAGTTAAATTCACCTATGTAAATTCAAACTATAACATTTCGTTCTTATTTATATATGTTGATGCAATTACAAGTCAACGATTTACAACACATGATATTCTTGACCTTAAAATACATTTAAAACAAACAAATTCTTTTCTACTGTAGCTGACACTCACAGCATGTATTCCAACATGTTATCGGTGAAGTAATACACAGATAAGAAACACGTGTGACCATAGCAAATTAATACACAATCTGGTCAAAGTGGTTTATATGATAACGTCGAAATAGATGATGTATTTAATACCATGAATACTGATGCTTTATCAATTGACCATACTTAATTATTACAGCACATAAAATTCAAGGAAAAGCAAATATTCCTATAGTGTTGGTATCTAAACATAACCCATATACATGTATATGTAAAATAAAAAAAAGTATCACAAAAGACAGGAATTTATTACAGTTTGAAGAAGAATGTAAACAAAGTTTCAATGTTTAACTACTTCTTGCGTATAGCAAACATGCTAAAATATCTATTGATGAAGAATTTAAATATAAAATAGAATATATCAATATAATTAATTATACATGAATAATATTTATTTTGAATTATAGTAAAATTATAGGGGTCTATTTGGCAATGTAGGATACATTTTTTATGGGTGTTTTATTATACAAAATGAGTGTTTGTCAAGATCTCGGTGCTTGTGGTGCATTATTGTTTCTCAAGATGAGTGACCGTCAAGATCTCGGTACTTGCGGTGCATCAATTATTTTTTCCCAAGATGAGTGACTGTACAGATCTCGGTGCTTGTGGGCCATTATTGTATCTCAAGAGTGACTGTCAAGATCTTGGTGCTTGCGGTGCATTATTGTTTCCCAAGATGAGTGACTGTAAAGATCTCGGTGCTTGTGGTGCATTATTGTTTCCCAAGATGAGTGACTGTCAAGATCTCGGTGCTTGTGGGGCATTATTGTTTCCCAAGATGAGTGACTGTCAAGATCTCGGTGCTTGTGGGGCATTATTGTATCTCAAGATGAGTGACTGTCAAGATCTCGGTGCTTATGGTGCATTATTGTTTCCCAAGATGAGTGACTGTAAAGATCTCGGTGCTTATGGTGCATTATTGTTTCCCAAGATGAGTGACTGTCAAGATCTCGGTGCTTGTGGGGCATTATTGTATCTCAAGATGAGTGGCTGTCAAGATCTCGGTGCTTGCGGTTCATTATTGTTTCCCAAGATGAGTGACTGTAAAGATCTCGGTGCTTATGGTGCATTATTGTTTCCCAAGATGAGTGACTGTCACGATCTTGGTGCTTATGATGCATTATTGTTTCCCAAGATGAGTGACTGTAAAGATCTCGGTGCTTGCGGTGCATTATTGTTTCCCAAGACGGTGACTGTAAAGATCTCGGTGCTTATGTGCATTATTGTTTCTCAAGATGAGTGACTGTCAAGATCTCGGTACTTGTGGTGCATTATTGTTTCCCAAGATGAGTGACTAAAGATCTCGGTGCTTGCGTGCGGTGCATTATTGTTTCTCAAGATGAGTGACTGTCAAGATCTCGGTGCGTCTGGTGCATTATTGTTTCCCAAGATGTGTGACTGTTAAGATCTCGGTGCTTGCTGTGCATTATTGTTTCTTAAGATGAGTGACTGTCAAGATCTCGGTGATATTTCAAGATAATTTGAAAAAAATACTTTATATTTTCCATCATTGATCTGTGTTTGCAATGTACGATCCTTGCTTTATAAAAAAAATATAAAGAATATTTTACTGTACCTAGAACAATTTGTTATTGAAGTCAGGGTTTAACTGTATGCCTCAAATTTGCTTCAAACATCGATAATGCAGCACTAATGACATTATGTTGTTTGGTTTTCACATAAATTATACATTTTATATTTTAGAAATGGTACATGACATATAGGTAACAGCAGCTTACCTGAAGTACCCATCGAGCAGAATGGGACGAGTGGTTGGAAGAAAAAGCTAGGACATCAACTAATGGAGCAGCTGACATTTTAATAGAAATGGAGCAGAAATATGACATTGATGTTTTTAAAAATACCACATTAAAATATGTAGATTCATTCAATTATTTATTGTTTTGTTTCAACATATATTTCAAGTGTTCAAAGCTCACAGTTCTGCTTTTTGGAATTTAGCTAATTGATATTTGTTGGTTTCTCCTATATTTACTTGGCAAAACCTTATATGTCCACTTCAGGCTCTGCATATCAAGTCAAAATATAATTTACTGGTCAAGCCCGAGAATGCGACCATTTTGAACCCCTGATCAACAGCAGATTGATGTGCAAAGTAGTTGTGGAGACATGAATTATAAGGTTACCAACCTTTGTTGGAAGGAATGATTTTCTGAGGTTTTAAAGATGTTGAAGCACTTATTCAGGACGTCAACTTGTATGAATTATTGTTTCATTACCTTAAGTTGTCCAATTTAAAACAATAAGGATTTACGTTGGTCTTTAATTAGCTCTGAAGAGATCTGAGGATATTTAAAGAGGTTAAATAGTGGTTGTTATGATGTTGATTAGACGTTGTATAGATATCTGAGGATATTTAAAGAGGTTTAATGGTGGTTGTTAGGATGTTGATTAGACGTTGTACAGACATCTGAGGGTATTTAAAGGGGTTTAATGGTGGTTGTTATGACGTTTATTAGACGTTGTACTGACGTGGAACATCCTTATTCGAGTTCATCCTGTTGGTTGATCTGATGTTGTACCAACGTTGTACTGATGTTGTAACTTCGTTGTACAGGCGTTGAACGGACGTATGTCAAGGCGTTGGGTAGACGTCAGTTTTGGCGTCTAAAAATATCATATACAACCAAAATCTAACGTTGGCGCAGCGTTAGGGTCTGACGTCGAACTGATGTTTATACAACGTCAAATGTCTGCTGGGAAGAGCCTGTGGTTGGTTTTCCTGTTTGAATAGGCCACTTCAGGATTAGTTCGGCCATATTGAATAGGGGGCAGATTTTTTGGATAGAGGTGGAAATAGTATGATAGTATGGGAAATCCTATGCATCTTTCCAAGCAACTGTCCTCTTTTAATGATGTTTTCCCGTATTTTTCAAACCATTTTTACCTCCATTATGAAAATCTGCCCCCTATTCAACATGGCTGCACTAACCGTGAAGGGGCCTATTGTTCTACACTAGTCATTTTGGGACCTTTTAATAGCTTTATAGATTGCTGTTCGGTGTGAGCCAAGGCTCCGTGTTGAAGGCCGTACTTTGACCTATAATTGTAAACTTTTATACATTGTGACTTGGATGGAGAATTGTCTCATTGACACTCATAAAATTATTTACCACATCTTATTTATACCGAGAGGAAAAATTATCGTTGTGAGCATAACGCACGAAGGAGTAAATCTGCACATTTGAGACAATTTCTGCCAACAGGCCTTCAGACTGTGTTTGAGATTGCGACATAAAAACTCAAAGAAAATAAATGTGGATAGTGTCCACATGTGGACACAGATGACACCCCGCTTGCATAGCATATAGTTATAAAGGGACATAACTGAAGAACGGTAAAAGTGACGCTACCCAAATTTGAACTTGATCGGAGTTTTGTGGTAATAAGCATTGTGTGTAAGTCTCATAACATTTGGTTGAGGCTAACTTAAGTAGAGAACAGAAACTAAAAATTCAGCAATTTTTCTACTTGTAAACACACATAATTTTAGAACAGTTGTGTACAAGTTTTATAACATTTGGTTGAAACAAACTAAAGTTAGAGAACGGAAACAAAAATTCAGCAATTTCTGTTTAAAAGGGACATAACTCAATAGTAAAAGTGTTCTCACCAAATTAATCTGTATTATCATGATTATGTAGTAATGATTATTGTGTATAGGTTTCATGATGTTTGGTTAGGGCAAACTTAAGTTACAGAATGGAAACTAAAAATTTTGCAATCTTTCGATTTATAAAGGGACATAACTCAATAATGGTTAAAGTGACACAACCCAAATTCAACTTGATCTGTGTTTTATCAGTGGAAGTCAAAATTAAACATTGCATTGTGTAAAGCATTGATTGTAGTTGACTCAACTATAATCATGGACAAAGGAAGATAACTCAATTTTAGAATTTACTTGATATTTAGAAGAAAATAAAAATTTTGCAATTTTCCATTTATAAAGGGCATAACTTTAGAACGGTTAAAGTGACGCGACCAAAATTCAAACTTGATCTGTGTTTTGTGGTAATAAGCATTGTGTATAAGTTTCATAACATTTGGTTGAGGCAAACTCAAGTTAGAGAACGGAAACCAATTTTGGGACGTACGTACGGACGGACAAGGTAAAACTTAATGCCCCACCGCTACGGCGGGGCATAAAAATAGTGACTATATAAACCTACTTGCTGTGCTTTGCAATGTTATTGTCTTGAAACACGTGTTTACCGTGAACCGGAAATAATAAGGGTTACACTAAAGACCTGAATGTGGACCTGAAAAGACCTGCGGTCCTTTTCACAAAAATCTTAAGAGTAAAAATACTCGTAAGTCATACACATTTCAGTATAACTTACGATCAATTTTAATCGTAAGATTTTTGTGAAAAGAGTCGCTGATAGACCTGAAGATATACTACTCGATTTATTCAAATTGCAATTACTTTTTGTTATTCAAAGGATTTTCTTCAAGTTAAAATTCTATTAAAGGTATAGATACACGTGATATTGAAAATAAAAACTTTATTTAGGCAGCAACCATTTGATTTTCTGGGGGCTATGGATTGTTTTGGACAAAAAGTTTGTTTCAGTTTTGGAGAAAAAATCATTTGTTTTGACCCTGAGAAAAAATTGTTTGTTTCACCCTCAGCTGCCACTATATGTAATGCTAAAATTGAAAGAAAAAATTGTTTTCGACTTGTCGCCAAAATAAATAGATTTCAAAAGTTTTCACATGGTTGCTGCCTTACTGTTTTATTTTTCAATGGATTTCCTTCACGTTCGGTTAGATTTTGTGAAACCAAAATTCAATATATTAATAACATTTAAAAGAAATTATGAAAATATTTTCGGGCGTCAAAACTCGGACCTGAACGGGAAATTAAATTACCTGAATTGACCTGAAAATCTCCGGTCAGATTTATTCAAGTTCTATAGTTTAGTTTTCAATCAATCTCCTTGTTATTTGAATTTTGTTATAGAAAACGATAATATTTTATTGAAATGATAAAGGATTTTATGAAAACTATTTTTAGTTCCAAAATCGGACCTTAATAGGAAATAAATAGATCTGAATGGACCTGAAAAATACGGGTAGATGTATTTAAACTGACAGAACTTTTTTTATTTTTTTAATTGACTTTATTCTAAATTAAATTATATTGAAGACAAAAACTGATTTTATGTATACAGGAAAATTTTCAAGAAAACAAATACCTTGTTGATGTTGAAACCTGTACCTGAAAGGAACATGTGTAGGATTGTCCGTGAAAAATTATTCGAATTAATTAACTTGCCTAAATTGTATCTATATAAATTTCTATAAAAACAGGTTTTAAGTTGTTATATTTATATATTGAAAATAAAAGTATCATTTGCATATATGCATAAACCACGTAACCTGAAGACGTGTGTTCGTTGATTGGAATGTATTAATTCCATGAACGTGTGCCAGCTGTAATCCACACCTTATATTGGGTGATAACTGGATCATTGGTCTAAATAAACATTTCATTTTAATCTTTTAATTGAATTATCAATTAATCTTGTTACACGACCTAAACATTGCTCAGTTACAAATTTTACTATGAACTTTTCTTTTGATAATTAAAACATTATAAAAATAAGAAGATGTGGTTTGATGATCCCAATGAGACAAATCTCCTCAAGAGAGCAAATGACATAGACATTATTTTTTGTTATCTCTTTTTGTTATATCCTTTTTAGATTTTATTTCTATTTTATTTTTAAAACATATAGTTCAAAATATGAATACTTTAGACGAGTTTCTCACTTTCTTCCTTCTACGCATCTGTAAAACACACACACAAAAAAAAGAGCAAATGACATAGAAGTTAACAACTAAAGGTCACCGTACGGCCTTCAAGAATGTATTTGCAGGTTTATGCATGTCTTTTAATTCTCAGTTCAGGTCCAAGTCTTGTCACCAAGATGATATTTATTAATTTTTTTTTTTTTTCGTTTTTGTAAAATATTTAATTTGTACTTTAACAAAATCTAGATTTCAAGGAAATTCTTTGAAAAAAAAAGTAAATAAAGTTTGAAAAAATAAAAAATATATTATTTGAATTTCAGGTCCATTCAGGTTTCTAATTCTCCGTTCAGGTCCGAGTTTTGGCACCCAAAATACATTTTTTATTATTTGATTTTTAATTTTAACAAAATGTTGATTTTTCTATTTTACAAAATCTAAAGTTGAAGGAATTCCATTGAATATCTAAAAAGTTATTGAAGTCCGACCATAGATTTTCAGGTCCGTTCTGATCTTTTCATTTCTTCATTCAGGTCCATGTTTTGGCATCAAAATTTGTTTTTTATTTAAAAAAAAAATATTTCTAATAAAATGTGGACCATTACCTTTAAGAAAATTCTAATTTGAAGAAAATCCATTGGAAAATAAAAAGTAATTGTAATTTGAATAAATCGAGTCTTATATCTTCAGGTCTATTCTGGCCTTGCGGTCATAAAACTTTCGAGTACGATTATTGTACTCAGACTCAGAAATCAACCAATCAAAATACTGGATTTGGTGTTTCGAGCACAAATTTTGTACTCGAGCACTGAGTAAAGTTTGATGACCGAGGGCCCAGGTCTTTTCATGTCCACGTTCAGGTCTTAAGTGTAACCCATATTTTCCGCCATTTCCGTACAATAACGATAATATCATTTTCCTATTTTTTGGGAAAGACGGCTTCAAGCCGTCAATCCCTATGTGGTTGACCAGACTGACATCCCTCACGTCATTCATTTTGTTTTGTAGTGTGGAAAACACCCCAAAAATCTTACTGAGATTGATGAGAAGGAGACACACAAATGAATAGATTGACTTTAAACACTTTTAACACATTTCCTTCTGTTTCTCGCGAAATTATCATATCTTCAGCTCTCCTTACACTATTTACGTTTCTTTTACAATCCGGAAAAATCAGAATGACGAGATATTCTAAATATATCCAACCTACATTATAGTGACGTCATTGTTGGAATGCCACACTACGTAGAGGCAGGGATATCCTTTACTGATTATTTAAATCATTCTCAGAGTTCGTGTACTAATTTAAAATTGGTATTTGTTCAATTTGAACATAATTATGTTTGCTATAGATGATTCAAACATCAACATGCAATGCTTTAATTTGTAGGTAAACTTTCACAGTAAACAATGGCCGTGGGGATACATGAGATTGGGGAGAGAAACGACAGTTTTCATTTTTCTGTAAAATTCTGTTTTGAGAATCTTCCTCCAATACAGGAGCACCTCAATTGATGAGTAATAATCTACTAAAATAAAAGTTAATGTATCAGAACACTTAAAATGTGACATTTAGTATATGATTAATAGTCTTCCATTAAAACTAAATTTTGTGTACCAACATAATCATTGTAATGGTAACAAAAAAATAATTAAAATGTTGCATTTTGTAGTTTAAACCTATTTATTCATGAAATTTACAAATATATCAAAATGTAGGATTTGGAAACAAGCTTCACACAGTTTACATCAATCATATTGGTTTTATTAGCACCTGTATCCCTGTGATGAGAGTTGTAACTGGGAACTTTATCAATGGAAATTTAAAACTGAATAGATTTTCAGTCCTCACTTTCTTGAGAAAAAATAAAAATCTTAGAGTACTGCCACAAAAAGGAAAATGGCCCTAGCCTGGTGTTCAGTGGTACACAATTAAAATTTCAAAAATATTGTAGTAGTTGTTAAATGACAGAATTCAGTTGAATTTTAGATAATTAACTTTCAACTTTAATCGAATGTTTTGATATAGAAGATGCAGATCTCTTCCATTGGTCCAAATTGAATCCTTAACTAAGGAAACGAAATTACATTACACATTTCAATATTGTCAACCTTTCTACATATTCTAGGTGTTCTTTTTCATTCTTTATATGAAGACTAGCAAAGATACTCACCCCAAAAAAAAAAAAAAAACGATGGCCGTCTTTCCCTCAGAGCTCTTCAGCTCTTTGATTTTATCGTAGTTTTGTGTTAGACTTAACAAGTGTGATCTGGACACAAATCTGTGTGGATAGTATGTGTAGATGTTTGACAGTCTTTTCTGACAAAAATAGTTCTTTGTTTTCCCTTGGGTTCTATATTAAACTGTGTTGCACAATGACAGCCAACCTGAACCAAACACTAAACATTAGCAGTGTTGTTTAATGAATATTTAGTTTTACTGCTTAAGACTATCATGGAGGAGACACTAATTGCATTGTCAGATTACCAAATGATTATGATAAAATATGTTCCAAATCTTTGATTTTGGATAGCTAGGAGAGGAACACATTAGGTGCATTTCTGCTAGATGTGATTTTAATATGGGAGATAGTATCTGAGAACATGCATGCATGTACTATTTGTATGGTTCTATTTATTTTCCTTTGTGGTGGTAATTTTGGAAAGTTTGCTATTGCTTGCTATAGCTACTTTCCTAAGGCGTCGACCTCAAACTTCCGGTGACAGACTATCGCAAATGTTCTGCTCCAAGATAATGTAGTACTAGTGTTTGAATACTGATTCTAGGAAGATGCTTTTGAAATTTTGAGTTTCTATACACTTTTGAAAAGATTACAGCTTGAATACAACAGGAATGAATGTTCACCGACAATTCAGATGAATTTAACTTCATTTTGAAAATGAGTATCACAAACACTACTTCGCGGATCTGCCATGCGCTGAAGAGAAAATCAAAAGAAATCTACGCGAGACAGCGTTTCATTCATGAATATTTCATGAATGAACATTTTCCCGCGCTGTTTTTACTACGTACGATATTTACAAATGTTTATTATTGAATATGTAAATGCCCGAGTGTATCGAAAGAATCCGGTATGATTGACTGAAATGCGAGAACAAGTTGATATTTTGACCAAGCCGTCGGATAATTGACAAGTGATAATGGTTTGATTGAACAATACACAGGTAATAGAATAAAAAATACTCGATAATTATATGGCTAATGTGTCATGCCAAGGATGAGTAAAGGTAAATACCGGCTTTGATAGAAAAGTGCATTGTTTTTGTCAAAACATCGATCGGAAGGTTTTGAGGCCAAAAATCATTTGAAAACTTTTAATTCCGTTATTTAAATACTAGCTTTTTCACATTCCAATGTGGATATAAGGACCTTCACTCGTTCAGCATGCTCAAGTGGACCAAACTGACAGCAGAAAAACATTGACTCAACGACAATTGGTATCAACTATCATAGCCTCCTCATCAGTGTTACGATTAACCACTACATTTGTACACCAATTGTTACAAGGATAAGGCTTGTATTAAAAGCAACCGAGTCAGCATCTACTTCTAAGAATATTAAAGCTCAGTGTATCAAGCTTAAGACAAGTGTTGTAGAAATTATTAACATGATTAAATAACATTTGTCCATGTGCTAGCAAAATGACTTTCTTAGTGCTTAACAATGCAGTGGCGGATCCAGAATTTTTTATCCTCACTTTATTCCTGGGGCAGAATGATTCTTTAAGATTGACCTATAATTAACAATGTGTCATCCAAACACAGACATGACAGAGGCAATGATTACTAGTATATCAAATGAATGGCTTAAACCAAAAATCTCAAATGTTATTGCCTAAATGCTCTTATTTCACAGCAGCAACTAAAATGTGTTACAGGGTTATACGCACCTCTATGAATCTAGTGTATATAAACTTTTTATTCCTGTGGTCATACTGCTATTGTTATGCCCCCACCATATTGAGTTTTATCCTTGTTCTTCTGTAAGTATGTACGTCCCTTACTTGTACGTACGTCCGTAAATCCCAAAATTGATTTCTGTTCTCTTACTTGAGTTTGCCAGAACCAAATTGAATGAAACTTATACGCAATGCTTATTACCACAAAACACAAGTAAAGTTTGAATTTTGGTGGCGTCACTTTTACCATCCTAGAGTGATATGCTCCCTTACAAATAGAAAAGTTGCTGGAATTTTTAGTTTCTGTTCTCTAACTTTAGTTTGTCTTAACCAAATGTTATGAAACTTACACACAATGCTCATTACCACAAAACACTGATCAAATTTGAATTTTGGTGGCGTCAGTTATACCGTTCTAGAGGTATGCCCCTTTACAAATGTAAAAATTGCGAATTTTTTTCGTTTCCGTTATCTTACTGTAGTTCACTCAACCAAATGTTATGAAACTTATACACAATACTGTTAACCATAAAACCAAGATCAAGTTTGAATTTAGGTGGAGTTTTTTTAAATCACCTGGCGCAAAGGGCCAAGTGAGCTTTCTCATCACTTGGCGTCTGTCGTCCGTCGTCTGTTAACTTTTACAAAAATCTTCTCCTCTGAAACTACTGAGCCAAATTTAACCAAATTTGGCCACAATCATCACTAGGGTATTTAATTTTAAAAATGTGTCCGATGACCCGGTCCGCCAACCAAGATGGCCGAAATGGCTAAAAATAGAACATAGGGGTAAAATGCAGTTTTTGGCTTATATCTCTGAAACCAAAGCATTTACAGCAAATCTGACAAGAGGGTTAAATTGTTTATCAGGTCAATTTCTATCTGCCCTGAAATTTTCAGACGAACCGAACAACCCGTTGTTGGGTTGCTACTCCTGAATTGGTTATTTTAAGGAAATTTTGCAGTTTTTGGTTATCTTGAATATTATTATAGATAGAGATAAACTGTAAACAGCAATAATGTTCAACAAAGAGAGATCTACAAATAAGTCGACATGAACAAAATCGTCAGTTGACCCCTTAAGGAGTTATTGCCCTTTATAGTCAATTTTTTAACAATTTTTCGTTAATTTTTGTAATCTTTTACAAAAAATCTTCTCCTCTGAAACTACTGAGACAAATTTATCTAAACTTGGCCACAATCATCATTAGGGTTTATAGTTTCAAAAACGTGTCCGATGACCCCGCCCACAAACCAAGATGGCCGACATGGCTAAAAATAGTACATAGAGGTAAAATGCAGTTTTTGGCTTATATCACTGAAATCAAAGCATTTAGAGCAATCTGACATGGGTTAATATGTTAATCAGGTTGAGATCTATCTGCACTGAAATTTTCAGATGAATCAGACAACCCGTTGTTGGGTTGCTGCCCCTGAATTGGTAATTTTAAGGAAATTTTGCCGTTTTTGGTTATTATCTTGAATATTATTATAGATAGAGATAAACTGTAAACAGCAATAATGTATAGCAAAGTAAGATCTACAAATAGGTCTGCATGACCAAAATGGTCAATTGACCCCTTTAGGAGTTATTGCCCTTTATAGTCAATTTTTAACAATTTTCATAAATTTTGTAAATTTTTGTAAATTTTTACAAAATATTTTCCTCTGAAACTGAAAGTTCAATATAGATAGAGATAATTGTAAGCAGCAAGAATGTTCAGTGAAGTAAGATCTACAAACACATCACCATCACCAAAACACAATTTTGTCATGAATCCATGCGTGTCCTTTGTTTAATATGCACATAGACCAAGGTGAGCATCACAGGCTCTTTAGAGCCTCTAGTTACTGCTCTAGGGTTGTGCCCCGTTACAAATGGAAAGATTGCTGATTTTTTCGATTCCGTTCTTTAACTTAAGTTTGCCTCAACTTAATGTGAAGAATGTATACACAATGCTTATTACCCCAAAACTCAGATCAAGTACAAATTTTGGTAGCGTCACATTTACAGTTCTGGAGTTGTGACCCTTAATAACGTTAATGCTAGCAGGGGCATCATTTGTGTCATGGACACATTCCATATTTATTGATCACAGCCTTCGATATAAATTCACTTTCATTACAGTTATATTGATTTAAGTTAACTGTTTTATTTTTAAAAAATGTGGTATTTTTGCAAATGAACCAATGCTATCCAAAAGAGTTTAAATGAGGAAGATATATTAACAACTATAGGCCACCATACGGTCGTCAACAATGAGAAAAACTTGTACCATATAGTAAGCTATAAAAGGCCCTGATATGAAACATGTGGAACAATTCAAACAAGAAAACTTACGGGTTAATCAGTAACAAAACATTTTATTAAAAACAAATATGAAGGACCTAAACCAATAGAAAAATATTAAATTCACAGGCCCTTGACATGGCATGGGCACATAAAGAAATTAACAGAGCTTTCTGTATATTTGATTATTTTAGATCTACAGTTTAAGGTTGCAATAGAAAATATCAAAATTTTCTATGACAAACATATGAAAAAAGTGATTTTTGATAATTGCTGACGAGACAAAGGTTTAGTTAAAAACATCAAAGCTGTGATTAAATACATATTTGAAATAATACACGTCTATAACCTATTTGAAATAATACACATCTATAACCTATTTGAAATAATACACATCTACAGTTGCAAACTTTCCAGAGGTGCTATCCAGCACTTTGATTGACTTGGGTTTGTCCACAAAAACTGTAAAGTAGTTAACGATCTTCCCAGTATCATTCGAAAATATTTTGTTTAAATTTCGAAATTATTTCTCAGACGATATTTAATGGTTTTAAGTAATGACAATGCATGACATGATGCCTGGGGCTAGATGAGCTAGAAAGCAAACTTCTGTGTTATTTTTATTAGTTCTTCCTTCGAAAATGTCTTCTCCAAAGCCTGGTCAAAGTAAATGAAAAATTTTTGACCAGTATGAAAATGATATCAACAAAAGAACCTTTGAGAGCATGCTTCAAAGACTCATAACTCCCACAAAAGTCAACTGATAAAATTTCTTGAGGATATGAACATCTACTTAATATGTTCTAATTATCTAAAAAGTTTTAGTATTCAAAATGAAAAAGGTATTGTAAAATTATTCGTTTCAAAATGTTTTTGTTGTACGGATACACATTTAAGTGATACCAGTACAGTAAGCTAGTTTTGTTGTGGTATGAAAGTGAACAGTGTTGTATAAACATTTACTGTTGATTCACACAAATTAAGAAATTAACGAATGAATGATAATGTTGAACAATGAAATATAAATTTAGAAATCAATTAGGCCAGATAAGCCTTATGAATTTTGTCCTTTTCTTCTACATAGTGAATGACCATTTACACTTAGGACTGAGTCGTCAGTAGGCAGTACAGATGTTTAAAAAAGTGTAACAAAACCACCTAGCATCATATTGCTAGTAGCAAGGGTAGCATTGTTTGGTAAATTTGTGAGTTTTTTATATTTGGCTTCTGAACAAAAATGTTTTGGTTCAAATGTAAATAAAATCCTTTTATCTCCTCATTACTACTTAGATATAAGAAGATGTGGTATGAGTGCCAATGAGACAACTCTCCATCCAAGTCAAAATTTATAAATGTAAACCACTATAGGTCAAAGTACGGTCTTCAACACGGAGCCTAGGCTCACACCGAACAGTAAGCTATAAAGGGCCCAAAATTACTAGTGTAAAACCATTCAAACGGGAAAACCAACGGTTTAATCTATATAAAACGAGAAACGAGAAACACTTATGAACCACATCAACAAACGACAACTACTGAACATCAGATTCCTGACTTAGGACAGGTGCAAACAAATGCAGTGGGTTTAAACGTTTTAATGGTACCAAACCTTCACCCTTTTTCTGAAACAATAGTGTAACATCACAACATAGAAAACACACTATAAAATATCAACTGAAATAGCTTAACTCAATCAAAGGACATATTAACACCATTGAACATACACTGAACAAATAAATTTAACCTATGATACAATGCAAATTCAAAATAAATAAAATAAGGAAGAATAATAAAAGTAACATGTTATATCGGTATGAAATGTTAAACAATTTAAGAAAAACAATATGCTCGAACAAAAATATCAGCCATTTGCAATAACTTTAAACACAGGCAAATAAAATAATTTTGTTGTTAGGTATACGTATACAGTTACAATAGAGAAAGGAAATATTTTAACAAAATAAATAATTTTGATGTTTTTAGTACGAAGTGGAAATTTATATTAGTACCAAACACTTATCAAAGCTGGTATATAGACCAGATATAACCCTGAATAACATTAAATAACAAAAAGCATTACAATTAGTATCAACAGGTCAAATAAACAAGAAAGTACGATTTGAGAGTACTCGCAGTTACTGACAGCTAGTTAAAAGCCAAAACAATTAATAATAAAAAATCATGCATCAGAGACTAAAATGAACTAAAACACTTCCCAGGATTTAGTATTTTAACGTCATGAACAGTCAAAGAAGACATGACTAGTGCAATGCCAAAAATAAATGTATCGACAGACAGTAGGATAGTTAGGAGTTTAACCTCTTTATAGATCAAAATGAACGTGGGTGTGTCTTTAAACATCCCGTTTGAAAAGAATACAAATTTAGTTATGTTTTAATTTGCTGATGACAAAATCGATATTAGTGCCAATGTAAACTATATTCAAAGATCTAATTACAACATTGGTAAGATAACCTGAACTTATGGATCTACTTCAACAATTCATTGTGCAGATGTGAGTTGTCTGTCAAATCTTTATTTCACAAAGAATGAATTGCATAACAATGAACTGAGCTCAAAGCAAAGCATTTTAATAATACACTTAGACAAAGAGCTCAATCCAGTGATAAACTTTGTACTACAGGCCCTTCATGAACATCTATTCTCCATAACCACATCTCACAAACATGCCATACTACATGGATCAAAAGTCCTGAAAAGACATAATTTTTTTTATTTTATGAGTATATACACCGGTTTAAAACTTTACAAAGTTGTTTAATATAAACATTCGTAAGGGTTTCGCGGAACCCAGTGTCTCGCCTACTTTTGCTGTTAATCGCAGGCTCAACAAACATGAGATGAGGAAAAATCTAATAAAATATTCTTCTCGATGCAATTTTTATTGTAAGAAGCTTCTGTCCAAGTTTGGTAAAATCCAGGATAGTTTATGAATCTAATAAATGTTTTTAAAAATTTAACTGCAGACTGTATGTAATGTTATCTGGAAGAAAAACTAAGTCCATTTATAAGTAAAATACGGAAAAACAGGAATTTATTTTTAAATTTACTTCTGGATACTATCTTATGATCATAAACAAGCTTCTGTCCAAGTTTGGTAGAAATCCAGGATAGTTTGAGAAAGTTATTAAAATTTTAAAAACTTTAACCACAGAGTGAATGTAATGTTTCCTGGCAGAAAAACTAAGTCCATTTATAAGTAAAATACGGAAAAACAGGAATTTTTTTTTACAAAATTTACTTCTGGATACTATCTTATGATCATAAACAAGCTTCTGTCCAAGTATGGTAGAAATACAGGATAGTTTAAGAAAGTTATTAAAATTTAAAAACTTTAACCACAGAGTGAATATTTGTGGACGCCGCCGACGACGCCGACGACGACGACGACGCCGACGGAATGTAGGATCGCTATGTCTCGCTTTTTCGACAAAAGTCGAAGGCTCGACAAAAATGTGTACTGTGTACTTATTGTGCTTTGGTTTATTACATAAACTAATACGATTGTTGAAATTGTTGGTAGATTAACGTCTAGTGGCAAATTATTCATGCCTGAGAAAACTATAGTAGTTTCAGTTCATACATGCATGTCAGTTATGGACGACCGTGCTAAAACGAAATATGAACTAATATGCTTATGCATGTCTTAAATATCTAACTTTTCATATCTGTTAATCTATGAATCTAGAGTTATTCCTCTTCCGCACATACAACTGCATGGCTCTCACTTTCTCCTATTGGTTGTGTATTTGATATGGAACATATTATATTGACAAAGTATACCAGGCCCAAATCAATATTCAAAATATGCCGTTAAATTCAGCATACCATTAAACCCCAAGAATTTTTGTTGAATTTTGGACTCTGAAATTGAAACCCAAAATATCTACACAGACCGTTGGATTAAACATATCAAAGAACTTTGATAAATCAATTTATAAGTGATCTATGGAACGTGTCCATGGGACACAGATGATGCCCCACTTGCATATTATATAAAGTTATAAAGGGACATAACTGAAGAACGGTAAAAGTGACGCTAAATTTGTACTTGATCTGAGTTTTGTGATTATAAGCATTGTGTATAAGTTTCAAAACATTTGGTTGAGGCAAACTTAAGTTAGAGAACGGAAACGAAAAATTCAGCCATTTTTTCCATTTGTAAAGGACATAACTCTAGAACGTTTAAAGTGACATCACCAAAATTAAAACTTGATCTGTGTTTTGTGGTTATAAGCATTGTGTATAAGTTTCATAACATTTGGTTGTGGCAAACTAATATTAGAGAATGGAAACGAAAATTCAGCAATTTTTCAATTTGTAAAGGGCATAACTCTAGAACAGTTAAAGTGACGCCACCAAAATTCAAACTTGATCTGTGTTTTGTGGTAATAAGCATTTTGAATAACTTAAGTTTCATAGTATTTGGTGGAGGCAAACTAAAGTTAGAGAACGGAAACGAAAAATTCAGCAATTTTTCCATTTGTAAAGGGGCATAACTCTAGAACGGTTAAAGTGACGCCACCAAAATTCTAACTTGATCTGTGTTTTGTGGTAGTAAGCATTGTGTATAAGTTTCATAATATTTGGTAGAGGCAAACTAAAGTTAGAGAACGGAAACGAAAAATTCAGCAATTTTTCCATTTGTAAAGGGACATAACTCTAGAACAGTTAAAGTGACGCTACCAAAATTCAAACTTGATCTGTGTTTTGTGGTAATAAGCATTTTGTATAAGTTTCATGACATTTGGTTGAGGCAAACTAAAGTTAGAGAACGGAAACCAACTTTGGGACGTACGGACGGACGTACAGACGGACAAGGGTAAAACTTAATGCCCCCTCTGCTACGGCGGTGGCATAAAAAAAGGGCTTACAATCCAAAAACTAAATACAGTTTCATTCAGCATATTAAATAACTGGGAATTTCTCCCCTTTTTAAATGAAATAAATGGAGAATGTGTCCATGGGACACAGATGATGCCCCCGCTTGTATATAACGTTATAAAGGGACATAACTCAAGAACTGTAAAAGTGACGCTACCCTAATTTGTACTTGATCTGAGTTTTGTGGTAATAAGCATTGTTTATAAGTTTCATAACATTTGGTTGAGCCAATCTAAAGTTAGAGAACGGAAACAAAAAAATCAGCATTTTTTCAATATGTAAAGGGGCAAAACTCTAGAACGGTAAAAGTGACGCCACCAAAATTCATACTTGTTCTGTGTTTTATGGTAATAAGCACTGTCTGTAAGTTTCATAACATTTGATTGAGGCAAACTAAAGTTAGAGAATGAAAACGACAAATTCAGCATTTTTTCATTTGTAAAGGGTATAACTCTAGAACGATAAAAGTGACACCACCAAAATTCGAACTTGATCTGTGTTTTGTGGTAATAAGCATTGTGTATAAGTTTCATAACATTTGGTTGAGGCAATCTTAAGTTAGAGAACGGAAACGAAAAATTCAGCAATTTTTCCATTTGTAAAGGGCATAACTCTAGAACGGTAAAAGTGATGCCACAAAATTGAAACTTGACCTGTGTTTTGTGGTAATAAGCATCGTGTATAAATTTTTAACATTTGATTGAGGCAAACTAAAGTTAGAGAACAGAAACCAATTTTGGGATGTACGTACGTACCTAGCTATGTACGTACAGACGGACAAGGTAAAACTTTATGCCCCTCCGCTAAGGCGAGGGCATAAAACGCCATAACCCACAACTCAGAAATGTAAAATCTAAAATTTATAAAAATCGAAAGGAGCAGTTTCATTCAGCATATTAAATAACTGGGAAATCCCTATTGAAATGAAAATTCCATAACCCACAACTCAGAAACGTAAAATCTAAAATTTATAAAATCGAAAGGAGCTCACGTCAATAGAATTTACCAAGCTCACGTCAATAGAATTCACCAAAGTTTCATGCAAATTGGTTATAGCATTTTGAGTTATCCTCTGACATGTTGACGACAAACAGACTGACAATGGTATGCATGTATACCATAATATGTCACATAAGCGGGCGTATAGAATGGCAAGGTGTTATAAAGTACGACAGAAAAGAGCATGGTGCCATTTTTGAAGTACGACAAAAAGGCATGGTGCCAATTTTTTCCTAAAATGGGCAGGGGTTCAAGAATAAAGAGCTGCGCCATGAGCACATGATACACCCGTCTCTTCTTCAAAGAATAAAGATCTATAACGTTAACTCCTCAAATTCATACCAAAATTGTAAAAAAACAAAAAAAACACCACAGTTTAATGAAAACTGTTCAAAGCACTTTGAGTTATTGTCTGCATACTGGGAAATCCTTCCTCCCTTTTATGAATAAAATCTCATAACACTGAAAAGTAAAGCCTAAAAAATTAAATCCAAAGGAGCCTGCATCATTAGATATAAACAATTCGCCAAAGTTTCAGGACAGCTGCTCAAAGCATTTTGAGTTATAGTCCTAAAACATGAAAATCCCCTTTTTAAAACCCCACAACTCTGAAACCTAAAATCTGAAATTCCTAAAATCTAAAGGAGCTCATGTCAATAGATATAATCAATTCACCAAAGTTTCATTCAAATTTGGGAAAGCTTTATTGAGTTGGTGAAAGACATGCTGACAACCGACAGATGGGCAGACAGACGGACAACGGTATACCATAATATGTCACGTAAACAGGCATATAAAAAAACGGTGACAGAGCTCACGCTAGCAGGCGTCTGGGGCGAAAAAGTCGCTTTCCCGTCCGTCGCTTCGCTTTGCCCTGTCGTCAAAAGCGATATCTAGTCGCCCTGGTGTTCACAATAGTCGCTTGCAGTCGCTTTCGTCATCGGCAATTTCCCTTTCTTACCAAGTCAATGAAACAACAAATTTTTCATTTAAAAGTGAAGAATTCAAAAACATAAACGATTTATTTCTTTGGAAAAGATGTGAAAGCATTGACTTTACATGTTATTTCAAAGGATAAGAAAATATGAAGTATACTTCTTTCACTTCCGGTTCTTGTTACTCGAGATCGTATATCAAAACATTCTGATTATTGGCAAAATAAGTTTGTTACTTCATTAGAAAGTGATCAAAAATGCATTTAGTTAATGTTTGATCCATTGATTGCAATAAAAGCGTCATATTCTTGTCAAACTTTGTTTATTTTTGTAATAGACTTGATTAATATACTAGTATTAGAAATAACATGTAATTGTTTCCAAAAATAACGGTAAAAATCAAGGGCAAAAATAATGATTATATATAATGTCCTGTCCCCAAGTACACAAGACAAATACTATATATGAGGGTCGTGATGGGGTACCTTCTTGACGAATAACGGTAAAAATCTTGGCAAATGACGTTAACGGTAATTTTGGTGCATGACGATGAAATGTACATATTCTTTATGACGATAAAAATATCGACTGATTTTGACGAATCACGTTAAGTTCTTTCTAAAAATAACGGTAACGGATAATTATTTGAGACTTCTGACGAATCACGATAAAATTTTAACCAATTTGACGCTAACGTTAGCCGAAAATAACCGTTTGACGCCTGACGGTTAAGGGCATTCCTATATATGAAACGTCTGAATAATAGTCAACGATTTTCCCCACGAGGACGCTGGATCGTTACGAGTAACGATAAATGTACACAATAAATAAATTACATAAACGCCTAAAAAGTGTACACAACAACACCAAAACAAAAAAAAAAGGTAACTATAAATGTAATTATTTATAAATATTTCGGATAACAGATATCCTTCCTCAGTAAGATTCTGATGTTAAATGAATCATCTTTTAGTCTTCTTAGATTAAACTATAGCAATCTTGAAATTTATACAATAAAAAGTCAAACCGAACATCAGTTAAGACGCTTGCACCATTCTAAAAATTTGTTAAACATGACATAGGTTTTATGGCTAATTACAGCAGACGAATGAACGGTCATCGTAGCGACAACCAATGTAAGCCAGACCTTCCTCTCAGTCGACATTTGAGATCCCTGGCCACACTAAGGCAGATCTCAATCGACTGACCATTACAATCATTGACCACAACTCTGCTTGGTCTAGGGAGGATAGACTCACTCGGGAAAGGTTTTGGATACGAAAATTAACAACTTTAATTGGCACCAAATGGGATAAATGAAAAGATGTAGTTCGACTCCATGCAGTGCTTCACATTTAGCTTATATTACTTATTATTACAGCCTCTGTTTCTATTTCTTAACCTTACTCATCTATAAAATAAATTTGTTGAATATACCAATTTAAATTGCTTACTTTTGAGGGATGTAAAAGTACCAAGCCACGTTCAACTAGTTTACCCAAGTCAAAACTTATTATAATATTTGAACGGCCGTTTGTTTGCGATGTTTAAATACGCAGACTCTGTTGCAACTACTCTACTCTGTCAATTTGAAATATTTATAAATTTAGATCGTTCAGTACTGTTTATTTGGTATTTTTATTGACGTAATCGTTCTAGTACCATCATAACTGTCGTTACCGTTAAAGCTTCAGAATTGTGCTAGTTCATATCGCACATTATTATTTTTATTTAAAGCATTTATTTGAACTCTCTGCTGTAATTAGCCATAAAACCTATGTCATGTTTAACAAATTTTAGAATGGTGCAAGCGTCTTAACTGATGTTCGGTTTGACTTTTTATTGTATAAATTTCAAGATTGTTATAGTTTAATCTAAGAAGACTAAAAGATGATTCATTTAACATCAGAATCTTACTGAGGAAGGATATCTGTTATCCGAAATATTTATAAATAATTACATTTATAGTTACCTTTTTTTTGTTTTGGTGCAGATTCAGAACGAAAAAGATAAGAAAAGAAGGGAAATATGTCACAAAAAATACCGACTTTAAAAACTGGGAATATATGATGCACAACGCGGCCTAGCGAATACTGGCAAGTTAAAGGACCTAACGAGGTCAGGAATGGATCAAAGTCTGATTTCAGTCTTGATAGCAGTACTTTCAGAAATGAAACCTCTTTTTGGGAACTTTTCAGATAAAAGCACTAGAGAGCTTGTGTTTCTATGTTGTACAAAATCGACTTTGAATTCAATTTATCTTACTGTGGCGTGGCTGCAGTGTAGCATGTAAGCTCGAACTTACAAATAATTTTAGCAATTCAAAAACTTTTTATCAATAAGAATGTTACGATAATTGTTCAGACCCCCTGCTAACGGCAATTTATTTCCCAGTCAGAGCTACGCCACTGTCTTATCTTTCTAGAAAATAGGCCAAGGAACCGGTTCCATATATCCCGTCGTCAACTCCGATATATCATTAAAACGTTAATAATATAACAGAAATGGACAGGAAATGTAAAAAAAGTTTAAGTAAAGTTTAATCAAGCGTCGGACAATGACTTTTCATCAAACTCATTCAACAGGATCTGTTTTATAAATAAAAGCGGAGAGACACCAACCGGATGCAAATGATATAAATATTTACAAAACATGTATGTGTTCAGTTCGTACATTAACTTATTTTAATGCTGCAAGACGAATCTCCTGCTATTCCGTCATATGTTTACAATTTAGGTAAAAGCCACCCAATAAAGAATTATTAGCCCCGCCCACATAAACCATTTTACACATATTCAAGTACTCAGTCTATGGAAAGTGCGAATCGAGAAAACCGTTTCTTATGTGGAGTCGCGATATTTTTCTAATACCAAATTCTAAATATGCAGACACTACATGGAGAAAAGATGTTTTTTGCAATAAAAAAAAGTTTAATATTAAAATGCATAAATACGTTCAGTCCGGAATTAATTCACTCATTAAACAGGAGAGTTTTATGTATTACCATTAATCAATAGAGCATGAAATCGATAAAAACCTGGATTTCAATGTCGTTTTAAAGGAAAAGAGTCAAGTGGACCAGTTAAACGAACAACAAGGTAAGATTTCTTTATGGACATATAAACTGTTAACCTATCATTTAAATATAAACAAAAATTAAGTCTTGAAATATGCTGAATATAAAAAAATATAATAGCAAACGTTAATGTGCGTAGAAAAAAATGTACTGCTACGTTTTTCTTTTGTAAATAGATAATCAAATGCAATTTATTTTATTGTAGACGCGATATTTTTTAAAGTCGTTGCAGTATGTTTTTATTGTAACTATTTTTTCAGGATATTTGAGATTTTTTTTTATCATTATCAGGATATTTGAGGTAGCAGTTATTAGCTCACTTCTTAAAATATCACAAGTTTGTGATGACATTTAAGTGCTTAAAAAATGACGCACCATCATATCTTACTAACAAGTTTCATTATGTTTCAGACAGAAATCCATATCCCTTGAGAAATGCTATTCAAGGTAACCTCATACTCCCTAAACCAAAAACAGAATTGTTCAAAAAATCTTTTATGTATTCTGGACCATTCTTGTGGAATAATCTGCCAATACCGTTAAGAAATATTACAAATGTTAATTCTTTCAAATACAAAATAACAGATCATTTATTGAAATCAACCTAGCTGTATAAAAATATTGAAAACTGATTATGTCATCCGTTTATTTTTCATAACATTTTATCAGGTTGTATTTAACATTATTATCATACTTGTCTTTTATACTAATGTATGCAATGCATTTGTTTGCATTTTGTTTGATTTTTATGATGACGGCCTCAGGAAGAATAGTTATATAGCTAACTGTGTAACCCTCTTAAAATAAAGTATTGTTGTTGTTATTGTTGTTAAAGATGATTATCTATGTTACGCCATCTAAGATTGAAAAAAAAACAGTACACAATCGGTCTAGTTCTTTGCTTAAATCTGCAAGTTATGAGAGACTTCATGAGACAGATTGGCGATTAATGTGTAAGGCTGTTTATTCAAATAAAGAAAATAAGTGATTTGTTGCATTATTTAGACTGTTTAAACAAATACCAAATATTTGTGTTGTTTCCAATCAATCTTTCAACTAAGCCATTTAAGGGGAGATAACCCAAACATAATTTATTTTTCTATCAAGGATTGTTAAAGAAATTTTCCTTTTTTTACTTGTAGCAAGAAAACAAGTCAGTGACACCATTTTTTTTTTTACATTTTCTGAAACCATATCATAAAATCTATCTTCTCATATTTTATTTCAAAATTCTGTCTCATAGATTTCTTTTTATATCCAAAAAAGAGCTTTTCATGAATAATCTAGGCAATTTTTTAGCAATTTTGCGGCACGACTTTTAGCTTGAAAAATAGCATGGTGACCCATACTTTATATTATTATTTTTAAAAAAGCAAGGTAAAATCTACATTTTGCAAAGTATCAGAAAATTCAATCTGAGGAAATCTATACCAATGATCCACCTTAACATCAAAATGAATTTTTGAGACATCTTTCAAAATTTTTAATTATTCTTCACACATATTTGTATTAGATAAAAGTTATATGTGAAGAAAAAATCAAGTCATGTTGTATAGACCGACCCGAGTTTTCGTTCAAATTGTGGGCATCGACATAACATCTATTGAATTTCTATATGAAGACGTCCAAAAAATACATTTCCGATATCCTTTAGGCTTACTGTGGGTAAACTCTAAAAATGGTGTTTAGATCCTAAACATAATTCTAAATACATTGTTTCTCACTTTTTTTCAGACTCAGATTCAACCTTTTATTTTTAGCTTAGAAATTAGTCCTAATTACTTTTAATTCTAAAACATATTTAAAAGTGTTTATATCCATAACATGAGTAAATTTAATGTGTTTTCTTAGAAATGCGCTTAGAAGAGAAGATTCAGAGAATGAAGCAAACCGGACAAATAAAACACAGAAAAAATTGTATAAATACACTGTATGTGAATTTAGTACACGATAGGCATGCAGTTTTTCAGACACAAGAGATTTCACTCCAAGGATTTATTTCAATGCGAGTCCTATCCTTCAAGGTTCAAAGACGAATCGCTTCTGAGAGATCATCAGAAAATCAAACACGAAGACGGTTTAATTTGCAGGCACTGCTCGAAAACTTTTAGGAGTAGACCTGGTCTTGCGTATCACATGAAACAGGTTATGGGAAGTTACAAACATAAATGCCCTCACTGTGATAAAACTTTCTTCTGTAGGTTTTTTAACAGATTGAAGCTTATCCGTCTGATTGTCAGTGCTTGTTTTAAGCTTCTTGTTCGGATGTGGAATGTGTCTTCAAGTTCGGGATAACGGTAACGGTGCATCTATCCTTTTTTGGGAATAATGCTGTTTCCATTTTTGTAGTAGTAAAAAAAAAGGATATGGGGTATCCATCCATGACACAAAATCAGTACATGCACAGCAAAAAAACACACACAAAAAGCTTTTATTGCTGTTCTTCATAAAGTCACAGTGAGGCCTTCAACAAGGAGGAAAAAAACTCTCACGACGGCCCCTAGCATCGGTTTGAGCGGATTTTTTTTTGCAAAAGTGTTCATTTTCAGGTTTTACTGGAAAACGGATTGGAATAAATTGTGTATCGGAATATTTCTTTCTCTTAAGAAATAATATTTCTTTATCAGCATGGCTCTTTACTGCATGACCTATGATGCAATCGAATAGCTGAGAAGAATAGCCACAATTAAATTCTGCCATAGAACCACCACAAATTGAATAGCTCAGTGTAACCATAAGATCGTATATTATGCTCTTGAAAGGTGGTAAATACTGTGCAATAATGCGCGTATGATTGGAAAACCCAAATTTGATCGACGCACAGTGGATATTGAACATCTTATCTACTTCTTTATAAGGATATAATTGGTTTATCATTTACGTGCATCATCCACAAAATGTCAGTGGTATTTTGCCTGTAACATCGAACCTGTCATGAATAATTGTCGATGTTTCTACTTTATTTGTATGTATTGTGCCATATTATCGTATTTTTTTCATATGAAAAAGGTATCGCATTTCTATAAGAAAAATGTCGCATTTGCAAAGATTTTCATAATAAAAGGATATCGCTTTTATATTAGAAAAACGTCGCACTCATATAAGAAAATATAGCATTATTATCCTTTTACAAGTGATTATGGCGTAGAATGCAATCGAATACGTTCAATGGCCATTCCATTGTCTTTGGTGCATGATTGTCAAAGTATTTGGACACATCAAAGTAATTGATCGTGTAAATAGAGTTTTATTTAATGCAAATGCAGATTTACTCGTATAAATACAACATACTTGGGATACAATGTTCAAAAATACATGGCAAGTTGTATATACGTTTGTCCTGTTAAATACGTCTATGTTTTGAGATAATAAACAAAAAAGCCACTTTTGGTGAATTTTCTTCAATTCCTTCAAATGTCAAAATTCGTCTGAGATTTCCCCATAATGTATCTCGTTTACCATAGAAAATATCGCTACTCCACATAAGAAACGGTTTTCTCGATTCGCACTTTCCATAGACTGGTACTTGCATTAAAAAAATCGCAAATTTTATTAATTTGAAAAAGTTGAATTTTTTAATTGTAAATTTAAATTATTAATAGAAATACCAAGCGATAAATTATTATCCATATAATAATCGAAATTTAATAAAAAAAAAATTTAGCTGCCTACTTTTAAGTCGACATATTCTATACAAAGCACAAAAATGTCGTCATTTACCTCAAAAGCTAACCAAATCTTTAAACAGACTTATTCAGAAGGGATAAAGTAACGATACTGTTGTCATTAAAGAGGGCATTTTTGGAATTAATATTGATTGACTCATAGGGTCTTTGCATCGGAAATAAACACATTTATTCTAAAACCAGTTGTTGACATGATACGGGTTATGTTCTTCTCGTATATTTTAATTTATGATGGTTATACTAAACCCCTAATGGGAGGGATTGTGCTTTATTTTTATATGATGAAGACATAATCTTTCGATCAGTTTAATTGAGGTCTGGAGCTGGCATGTCAGTAACTGCTAGTCCTTTGTTAATTTATGTTTACATTGTCATTTTGCTTAGTTTCTCGTTACCTATTCTAACATCGGACCCGGACTTCTATTTAACTGAGTTTTACTGTGTGTATTGCTGTGTGTTTGTTTGTTTATTCCACAGTGGCTAGAGGTGTAGGGGGAGGGTTGAGATCTCACAAAACATGTTTAATCCCGCCGCATTTTTGCGCCTGTCCCAAGTCAGGAACCTCTGGACTTTGTTAGTCTTGTTAGTCTTGTATGTTTTTTAATTTTGGTTTATTTATTTGTGTTGGAGTTTAGTGCGACGTCCATATTCGCTGAACTAGTGTACATTATTGTTTAGGGGCCAGCTGAATTCCGCCTCCGGATGCGGGATTTTCTCGCTGTGTTGAAGACCCTTTGGTGGCCTTGGGCTGTTTTCTGCTCTATGGTCAGGTTGTTGTCTCTTTGACATATTGCCCTTTTCCATTCTAAAGAACAGTAAAATAACAAAAATACCGATCTCCATTGAAAATTCAAAACGGAAAGTCCTTTATCAAATGGCAAAATCAAAAGCTCAAACACATCAAACGAATGGAAACAACTGTCATAATCCTGACTTGGTACAGGCATTTCCTTATGTAGAAAAGGGTGGATTTATCTTCACCTGTATGACATACATTTGATTCCACGTATGATAAGATACTTCCTATTTCTGCCAAAGTTTTGTGCTGAATTTTTTTCTTTCAGATTGGTAACAACATATAAATTGTATTTCGTAGATCTGTAATATTTACATAAAAATAGAATTACCACATAATGTATGGTGTCATTTCGCTGTAATATAACAAGCGACCAGGACATCAAGCTAAATACGTTTTGTGTAAAAGTGGTTTAAAATGTTACTATCAGCTATGGAATTACATTCCTCAATTCAGTTGTACAAACGTCAACTTATTTTTACTGGCTGTATACGTCACTAGAATGTGACCTACCGAATTAGACATATCACCGGGTTTGTACTTACATGTGCAACACAACAGGTTCCACATGTGGAGCAGAATCTGCTTACCCTTCCGGAGCACCTGACATCACCCCCAGTTTTTGGTGTGGTTCGTGTTGCTCAGTCTTTGGTTTTCTTTGGTGTGTTTTGTGTACCTTAATAGATATACTGATTGTTGTATCGTGATATTCAATCAAAGACAACATGGCAAGAGAGCCATACTAAATTGATACGAAGTCAATAACATATTACAGTTTATTCCGTTTGGGTTGCCATATGTAACTCTTCCATCTATGCTGCCTCTCTATTCTTATTTTCCACAAATAGAGTGGCAGCATATATAAACTACTGGTATTGAGTTATTGTGTATGGATAAGAGCGAGACTGAATAAATTTTAAAAAGCGAAAATAAGTAAAAATAATAAAGAACATTTACTAAAAACAAATGGAGGGTCCATGCGCTATTTATCATGTAAATATAGTTTCGTAATTTTGTTTTTGAACTTCGGGAGATGGATTTGTATAAGAGCACTGCTCTTTTGTCCTAATTCAATTTTTAATTACTTGTATATTTCGTATTTATCAACCCCTGCAGCAATACATAACATATTCAATAATGTGATATGTACATAATAACAATCATAACATAAGTTCTGCCGAGCAACAAAAAATTTACATTTTTAAATATTTGTTTCACAAGCTTCTAATGCAATTATCTCGATAAGTAATAAAAACAAGACAATGCAGAGTTTTATTTTATTTATTTATATATTTATTTTTATTTATTTATTTATTTATTTATTAAAGTGTCACATATTGATTGCCATAAAACAAGACAAGACAAGACAAAGACAAGACAAATACTTTATTAAAGTCTCACCTTATGTACATACATATAAAACATATACATATATAAACAACAGTGTATACATAAGCCACTCTAAAATTAAAATTATAAACTTTTTAAAGATTTTTTTGGAAAAGAAGATTATTTTGAAATTCTTGGGAACAAACTATCTATTGATTTACGTAGATTTAGAACCACAAATCACAAGCTCCCTATTGAACAGGGTAGATGGAACAATATTGTTAGAAATAATAGACTGTGTCTTCTATGTAATAAAAATGACATTGGTGATGAATTTCATTACATATTAGAATGTAAATACTTTGAAGAAAACAGGAAGCATTGTATGTCACATTATTATTTTAAAAATGCAAATATTGTTAAATACAAGCAGATTATGTCTTCAAAACACAAATCAAAACTGATTAAACTTTGTAAATTTATTAAGATTATCAACACAGGTATATGTGCTCCTGGCTAAAATGTACTTCATATATTGTCTTATCAATTGTCTTGTTTGTTCCGTCTTATTGTAAATATTGTACATAAATGTCTTCTCTGTACCTATGTTTATGGTTTACTGAGAATAAAGATATATGTATATGTAAAGAAAGTTCTTGACGAATTGACTTTATTTATAGTCCTTTATAGATAAATGTATTTAGTTGAGGAAATTAAATGATTAAAAAAAAGAGTTACGAGAGACTGATTAAAACTCATATACATAAAAGAAATGTATATTCAAGCATTAAACCTATGTGTTACATCGACATAAATAAAAGGTTAATTTCAGCTTATACATAAAACACTCAAAAAAGAGTAAAGAGAAACTGATTAAAACATATTGACATAAAACATGTAAAAGTTATGTATATACAATCATTAAACATATAAAACACGTTTTCTTTTTGATAATATATCATGGCAGATTTTGGCAGTGTAAAATTGCATATCATCATTATTAAACATAAATATAAGTTTTTCATCATCAAGCACATTTATAAAACTATCGTCAAAGTGACTAGCACGATTAAAAAAGCTATCACGTAAATCTGCATATATTGGACATTGCAATAAAACATGTTTTTCATTTTCAATATCATTACAATTAAAACACAACCTTTTTTCTAAACATATGTTCTCGTATCTTCCTGTTTCTATTCTAATAGGTGCAACGCCACACCGAAATTTAGACATAGCACTCCTGTATTTACCAGGCATATTTTTAATCAAATAATTCTCAACACCATATAAACATTTGAATTCTCTGTAAGTTCGTAATTTACTTGTATCATTAGACATCAATTTTCTTAACCAATCCTGCTTAAAATTTTCAAATAATACATTTTCGATACCTTTTATATCATTCTTACCTAAAATATAATTAGTTCCAACTATATGTCCCCATTCAAATGCATTGATCGTCCAAAAAAAGGGGGGTTCCAACCCCCGGAACCCCCCCTCTGGATCCGCCACTGTGACTGTAGTTTACAAAACAATAAATCTCTATTAACCACATAAAAGGTACCTTCCCGGAGTTATAACAAACATTAAACATTCTAGTTAATGCCATTAGCGTTGTCTGATTTTTATAAAGTTCAACGGGAATCTCATCATAACCAGGAGCTTTTCCGCTTTTAGAAGACAGTAGAGCATTGAAAACTTCTTCAACTGAAATTTCACAGACAAGCATATCATCAAGTATAGATTGATTATTTAAGTCATAATCATAATTATTACAATTTCTATTAAACATATTAGAAAACTCAGATTTCCATTTATATAATATATCATTTTTATTACACGAAATAGACCCATCACTAAGTTTCACCTCCATAGGAATACTTTTTTGCCGCTCGTTTCCGACACCAATTCTACCAATCTTTTTCCAAAATTCCTTTGGAATTTTACAAGAGTTATCCAAATATTCTTGAAACAAGTACCAGTACTGACGTTTTGAACTTTGCACAGCTTTATCAAATACTTTCCGTTTATTTATAAAACAACTGCGAAACTCTTTCTTTTGATTTCGATTTTTACATTTTATCCATTTTTTTTTTCTCAGAAATACACACTTCATTCCAGAGAATTGTTAAATCATCATTCCACAATGGTTTCCTATACTTTCTTTTTATTACTTACTCCATCATGTATTCGTATCGTTTTAGATTGAAGTTTTGACGACATTTCGTTTTTATAACCTCACGAAATCTTCGTACGCACGGTCAATGTTGTCTTGAGTGGCCTCAGAAGATTCTAAGTGCTGAATAAGCCCATTAATTTCAGAAATAGCCGAACTAGTTACAAGCCAATCATCGGGTAGATTGCGTGTATCGTATTTGGTTGTTTTACGTACATTTTGAGTTATATTCAGGTTGTTTGTTTTAATTCCAGAACTAAAATTCAACGTGAAGTCCCATGACAATAAGGAGTGATCCGGAACTATTCTGGTCAGATCGTATTTTCCGATGGCACAAGTTACATTAATTATTTCGCTTGTTCTAGTTACTTTGAAATTATCGAAACATTCAAGCATTTCGTATGGTACTACACAATAATCTACGACGCTACTACCACGTGAAGATACAAATGTAAAGTCGTTTTTAACTGTTTTGCGTCCATTTAAAATACAACAGTTTACGTCAATTAAGAAATCACAAAAAGTACTACCATAACTATTATGATGAAAGTCAATTACATGTCTTTCTGGTAAACTGTCTATTTCAGCAATCGAATCCGACAAATCGGAACATCTACTATTCCAATCGCCACACAAATAAAACGGAGACCCTTGAGGAAGGGTGTAGATTTTTGTCATTAAGGTTTCAAAAAATTCGTTCACGTTTACTGCCCGTGTGGAGTTTTCAGGTGGCAAATATACCACACAAACACAGAAAGCGTTCTGTAAACAGATTTTATCCTCCAATCTCACCCACAATATTCCATCAGTATCATTGTCAATTATTTCAACATCAAATTGACTGCAAATATCATTGCGAACATCTACAACATTTATAATATTTACACATAAAACAATCAATATCAAGCCATAAATACTGACTTATAAGACACTAACATTATATATTTCAAACAACACAGCTTAATTAACAGATATGTTTTTTAATATTAATATGAAATCCCAGTTTTCTAAAATGGTAGGTGGAACCTAAAACTCAAAAAATTTTAAACGATATATTTTAAATATTGCAAATACATGTAATAATAATTCTTCTCAAAAATTCGCTATATTTTTCCTTATTTTGTCTTTTGTTTCGAGACTGTATATTGACCTCTAGATGTCTTTCAATTACATCCAGTTTGACGTGGGTTGATGTTTGATGTTTGATTGTTGTACATGTTATATATTGTCGTGGGATTTGTTTATATATTATAAATAACAACTATTCCCTTAAATTCAAATAAAATGGATGTAAGATATTATAGGCAACCATATGCATACCACCTTCAATAAACAGCTGCACCATGAGCGCATGATACGCCCGTCACATTTACAAAGAATAGAGTAGAGTTCAATTATTCCTCGATGTCATATTAGAAATTGACGAAAATCAAATAGGGAGCTTACATCAATAGATATAAAAAATTCACCAAAGTTTAATGAGAATTGCTGAAAACATTGTCCGAAACTGGGAAATCCCCCCTTTTTAATATATAAAACCCCATAACTTGGAAATGTAAAATGCAAAATTTATAAAATTCTAAAGGCAGTAGCTTACATCACTTGATATAAACAATTCACCAATGTTTCATGAGAACTGCTGAAAGCATTTTAAGTTATAGTCTGAAAACTGGAAAATCCCCCTTTTTTAAGAATAAACTCGGAAACGTAATATCTAAAATTTATAAAAAAGAAAGGGAGCTCATGTCAATAGATATAAACAATTCACCAAAGTTTTATGCAAATTTATTAAAGCGTTTTAAGTTAATGTCTGACATGTTGACGACGGACGGACAGACAGACGGACAACGGTATACCATAATATGTCCCGTAAACGGGCGTAAAAATGAGAAAACCCCATACTGTATATTCTGCTGTAAAAGAGCCCAACATGTTTATATTGGGATACAGTTTATATTGATATAAAGATTAGAGATTTATTAAAAAACCTTTCATGACATCATAATTATTTGCATTTGTTCTGTTGATAGATAGTGGTAAATGTATAAGGACTGGGATGAAATCAGTTATATATTGTTCTGACAAACAGTTTCATGGTAAATAAGTTGTAGTAGGTTGTTTGAAGTTTGCAGCATATTCAAATTTGAACATCTTTTTCAGGTCTGCAATCCATATAAAAATCAGTATATGTGGTATGATTGCCAATGAGACAACTATCCACAGAGGTTCAAATAACAAAGTAATTATAGGCAACCATACAGCCTTCAAAAATGAGAAAAAAAAACAGTCCAGACATGTTAAGTATGCAACAATTAAATTGAGAAAAGTAATGGCCTGATTTACAACTTATAAACAACAGGTTGGGAACCCCTACCCAAAATAAAAAGTTCTAAAGAAGATAAAAAGAAGATGTAGCCTTTTTAACTTATAAAGGGGGATCTGGAGGGGATTCATTACATTTACAACTTTTCTAAAGGATGGATACATATAAAAATTACAATATGTAATATGATTGCCAATGAGACAACTATCCACAGAGGTTCAAATGACAAAGCAATTATAGGCAACCATACAGTCTCAAAAATGAGGAAAACTGTCCCGACATGAAAAGTATGCATCAATACAATTGAGAAGAGTAATGGCCTGATTCACAATTCCACTAATAAACAGGTTGAGAACATCCCCCTCCCCCAAAAAATGAGGGATATTTGCAGTTTTAAAAAGGAAAAAGATGTAGCCTTTTTAACTTATAAAAGGGGGGGGAATTCATTACCATAGGAACAACTTTTCTAAAAGATGATTCCACTTATTTTCAATAAATAATAAATATTGAAGTCTATCTCAGGCATCTGGGAACAGTACATCTATACATGTATTAATATATTCCAAATTATGGGGGCATTTGGGAACAGACTCAACAGTATTTCTATACGGGTCATTATAAAAAAAAATGCATATTTCGATGAGGGAAATTTGGGGAAACTGATGTCATTGTTTTTAAAAATTAAAATATGTCCTGCTATTCACAAATGTGGTAGCAACTATATTCAGAAATATGCAATGGGGAAAATAAGGCGGCGTCCACAAATATTCACTCTGTGGTTAAAGTTTTTGAAATTTTAACAACTTTCTTAAACTATCCTGGATTTCTACCAAACTTCGACAGAAGCTTGTTTATGATCATAAGATAGTATCCAGAAGTAAATTTTGTGAAAAAAAAAATTCCTGTTTTTCCGTATTTTACTTATAAATGGACTTAGTTTTTTCTGCCAGGAAACATTACATTCACTCTGTGGTTAAAGTTTTAAAAATTTTAATAACTTTCTTAAACTATCCTGGATTTCTACCAAACTTGGACAGAAGCTTTTTTATGATCATAAGATAGTATCCAGAAGTAAATTTTAAAAAAAAATCCTGTTTTTCCGTATTTTACTTATAAACGGACAGAAGTTTGTTTGTGATAAAAAGCTAGTATCTAGAAGGAAACTTTTATTAAAATTTTGTACTTGTTTATCCATACTTTACTTATAAATGGACTTAGTTTTTCTTCCAGTTAACATTACATACAGTCTGCAGTTAAATTTTTAAAAACATTTATTAGATTCATAAACTATCCTGGATTTTTACCAAACTTGGACAGAAGCTTCTTACAATAAAAAAATTGTATCGAGAGGAATATTTTTATTAAATTTTTTCCTCATCTCATTTTTGTTGAGCCTGCGATTAACAGCAAAAGTAGGCGAGACACTGGGTTCCGTGGAACCCTTACAAATTTTTATATAGTAACACCACTGACCCTTCAGTAACTACAATGACACAAAAGTATCACCATTGACAACAAAGTTCAAATTTTACTTTTATTAAGTACTGAACACAAAACAAAGAACACTAAGCAAAAGAAAGAGAAAAAAAAAATTCTTAGACTAAAAAATCCCAAATTATATAACATAACTTTAATAACTAAACATGTCAATAGTGTTACTAAATAGTGTCATTGGTGTTACAGCATACACCAGTTTGTGAAAACTTGGTATAGGTAATACATTATATTGTTAAAACATTGTTAAATGAGTATTATATTTCATAAATAATATTATTATGTTTCGGTTGTTAAAAATGAAAAAAAAAAAAAACACGAAAAATTGCTGATTGTCATAATATATTCAGTGGTGTTACTAAACTGGTCAATGGTGTTACTGTATTAAAGTGGTCTCACCATTGACAGTAACACTTAATGACGTACAGGTGTGTTTTTTAGATATATATACATAAAGTTTTTTTCAACAGCTGTAGTGTAAATCAGTTGTATTTTTTGGTTGACATATTGACTCCTCAAAATTCAAGAGTCTATCCTAAATTGAGGTAAATTGTATGGCTTTCCAAATACCGTTTCGATTCCTAGCATCACTAAAGAGACATTAATTGTCGAAATCCGGATATGGTGTACAAAAACCTTTGCACCTTTTGTTTGCAATATATCATCTTTTCCGCAAGTTTCTTGTTTTCTGTTTAGTATTAAATTTATAATAAGATCCATTTATTACATCGGTGATCTTTTATTTGGCAATCACCAATGGCAGTCAGTAGGGTTTAAGAACATTTGTTGGACGACCTGTTAGTCAAATGGGTTTTGTTAAAATATACTTTTCACTTTTTGGTCTTTTGGAAAATGTTGTTTGTGCTGTATTTAGACCCTCTAACAAGAAATTTGTTTTGCATGCACACGTATAAAAATTACGGTTTTTATCCAACGCAATCATAGGTTTGAACGTTGTTTCCAATTAAGACTTGTTTATATATATATATGTATACATGTAGATCATTGGCTTTTCTACACATTGATCTTTTACGATATCGATTATCTGTTTATCGTTCTATTGCTGGTATTTTTCACCTCCCTAAAGCAGTTTTAACGCTAGATGAACGCAAGCTTGATTTGGTCTCCTCACACATTATGACGTAGCTGAAAAATTTTGGTTGACATATGTATATATATCCTCTTCTCATGGGTTTTCGTGCTAATAAGAATGCATTGTGGCGTCACAATTTCCATTGAAAAGGCATGCATTGTACGAATTCATATGACGTACGAAAACATATGATCTGACCATATATGTATAGATTATCGGCTTTTCTACACATTGATATCGTAAAATATTAGCCAGTGAGCCGCAATGAACCTTTTGGCGAGTGAGCGCTGCTAATGAGCTAAAATGAATCAAATTGTGTCCTCAGTGGGTGATGTTTAAGGTATCTGTACGAAGAAAACCTGATTATCTGTTTATCGTTCTATTACTGACTTTTTCACCTCCCTAACTTGGCCTAAGACAGTTTTTACACTAGACGAAAGCAAGCTTGATAACGACTCCTCACACATATGTATAGATTATCGGCTTTTCTACACATTGATATCGTAAAATATTAGCCAGTGAGCCGCAATGAACCTTTTTGGCGAGTGAGTGCAGCTAATGAGCTAAAATGAATCAAATTGTAAATGAACTAATGTATTTTCCCAAAATCCAACATTTCACTAACTTTTATTCCCAATTGTATGGGCCCTGTGCCCCTTCCCCTAAACACTGGGAAAATCACTGTCAGTCAATATTTCAAATTTGACAACGGTAGAGTAATCACAACAGAGACTGCGTATTTAAACATCCCAAATAAATAGCAGTTAAAATATAATAATAAATTTTGACTAAGGTTAAATAGTTAAACGTGACTTGGTACTTTAACATCCCTCAAAAATGAATAGAACCAAGCAATTTAAACTGGTATACTCACCAAATATTGTTAGAGTTGAGTAAGGTTAATAAATAGAAACAGAGACTGTAGTAATAAGTAATATAACCCAAATGTAAAACACTGCGCGAATTCGAACTACATCTTGTAAAAGTACCAAGTCACGTTCAACTATTTAACCTTAGTCAAAATTTATTATTATATTTTAACTGCTATTTATTTGGGATGTTTAAATACGCAGCCTCTGTTGTAATTACTCTACCGTTGTCAAATTTGAAATATCTACAAACTTAGATCGGTCAGTGCTGTTTATTTGGAATGTTTATTGAAGCAATCGTTCTTGTAACATCGTAACTGTCGTCACCGTTTAAATTTTAGAATTGTGCTAGTTCATATCGCACATTACTATTTTCATTTGAAGCATATCTTTGCAGTCTCTGTTGAAAATAGCCATATAACCTATGTCATGTTTAAAATGTTTTAGAATTGTACAAGCGTCTAAACTATGATGTTTGGTTTGATTGTTTTATTGTATAAATTTCAAGATTGTTATAGTTTAATCAAAGTAGATTGACATGATTCATTTAACATTATAATCATACTGATGAAGGATATCTGTTATCCGAAATATTTATAAATTATTACATTTATAGTTTCCTTTTTTTTGTTATTGGTGTTGTTTTGTACACTTTTTTAGGCGTTTATATAATTTATTTATTGTGTACATGTATCGTTACTCGTAACGATCCGGCGCCCTCGTGGGAAAAATCGTTGACTATTATTCAGACGTTTTATATGTCCTTTCATATAACGTATGTACTAATCTCATATTTTATTATATTTTCTGTTTTTAAAACTTTAACTTACCGATTAAATGATTAATTTTCTTTTTTTTTCTATTCTATTTTTAATTTGGATTAACTGAGCTTAAAAACTATCTTAAATATTGAAAATTATGCCTCTATTTTTCCTGAGATGCCCTCACCATAGTTGATAATGGTTCAGTCTAATGTTGAAATCATAACCCATTATGTGTAAAAATCTTTTCAACACATGACTGCTAAAGTACTCAATCCGTATCTTGATTTTTCCTTTTACATCTAAAGTAACAAAAGCACTATGATCAATTGAATGTACTACTAATAAAATACACCAATATTTAGTCAATTTGAAATATTTGTACAATTTACTTGAAAAGATAGATTAAGTTAATCCCCGTACATATACGTATGTTTATATTAAATACTAATAAACAATAAGAAGGAAGAACTTAAGAAGATTTTTACTCCAATATCTATCATTTGTTAATGTCATGTTATAAACGACATCATTTGAATGACTTTAAAAAAATACAAATTGATCCTTTGTCATTTGAGCTGTACAATATAATGTACTCGTAAGTTTAAACTCATTAGCTAACTTTTCAAAACAACATAGACAATTTTCATGATAATATCATGTATGACGTGTCGTTAATTTAGATTTTAGATTTTATATCTATTTTTCCTATTTACCGTGACATTTATGAAATTGATATTATTACAAAAACAGTCGACGAAGAGCGATGCTACAACGGCAACATATGTTCCTTTCACAAACTCTGGATTTGTACTTCATCATTTTCTTAAGGAACAAAAAAGAATCAATTATCTTCATTCTATATTGATTTTTTTCGATTTATAAAAGGAACGATGAAAATGGAATAATATGGAAAATAAAAATGATGAAGTTAAATTTGTGGATCAGGGAAATGACAATGATAATTATGGAACAGTAGATGAAGATGGAATTAAGATGAAAAAAGAAAAGGATGGTAGTGTAGAGGATACAAATTCTAGCTGTTTAATGTGCAAAGGATGCTACGTTCCAAAACGATTTGTTGTGACAGCTATGACTTCATTGGGAATGCTCTTAACCTATGCCATGAGATCAAATTTCGGAGTAACAGTGATTACCATGTTAGATAATAGTGCTCATATGAAAGTACACGAAGCAGCAATGTTTAACGTAAGATTTTGTATTATATAAGTTCAATGAATTATTCGATCACATTCAAAAGAAAAAAGATTACTATATTTCAAAAATAAATTAATAAGAGAGAAAATCCAGAATGTATTTAATGATAATGCTTATAATAAAATTAATCAAACCACTGAGTACAGAATACAATAAAAACAACAAAACCAGAACAATTTCATGTGTTTCATAGATTTTCCACTGCATACCAAATTCTGTTGTTGTTGGTGGCCCATAGATTTACCACTGCATACCAAATACTGGTGTTCTTTATTACCCTTGGATTTTCCACTGCATACCAAATTTTGTTTTTGTTCGTTCTCATAGATTTACCACTACATACTAAATACTGGGTTTCTTGATAACCCATGGATTTTCCGCTCCATACCAATTTCTGTTGTTGGTAGCCCATAGATTTACCACTGTATACCAAATACTGGTGTTCATTATTACCCTTGGATTTTCCACTGCATATCAATTTTTTTATTTTGTTCGGGCTCATAGATTTACCACTACATACCAAATACTGGTGTTCCTGGTTACCCTTGGATTTTCCACTGCATACCAAATTCTGTTGTTGTTGGTGGCCCATAGATTTACCACTGCATACCAAATACTGGTGTTCTTTATTACCCTTGGATTTTCCACTGCATACCAAATTTTTTATTTTGTTCGGGCTCATAGATTTACCACTACATACTAAATACTGGGTTTCTTGATAACCCATGGATTTTCTACTACATACCAAATTCTGTTGTTGTTGGTAGCCCATAGATTTACCACTGTATACCAAATACTGGTGATCATTATTACCCTTGGATTTTCCACTGCATACCAAAATTTTGTTTTTGTTCGGGCTTATAGATTTACCACTGTATACTAAATACTGGGTTTCTTGATAACCCATAGATTTTCCACTGCATACAACATTCTGTTGTTGTTGGTAGCCCATAGATTTACCACTGCATATATTGAAGGCCTCACTGTGACTTTGAGATGAAGAACAGCAATAAAAACGCTGTTCCTTTGCTTTTTGTGTTTTATGCAGTGCATTTACCAATTTTTTGTCCTGGATGGATTACCCATATCCTTTCTTGTCTATCAAATACTGGGGTTCTTCGTGACTTATCATTTTTTTACACTGCATACCAAATTCTGTTGTTGGTGGCCCATTGATTTACCACTACATACCAATTCTGTTGTTGGTGGTCCATAGATTAACCACTGCATACTTAATAATGGTTTTCTTGATTATAGATATAAGAAGATGTGGTATGAGTGCCAATGAGACAACTCTCCATCCAAGTCAAAATTTATAAAAGTAAACCATTATAGGTCAAAGTACGGTCTTCAACCAGAGCCTTGGCTCACACCGAACAGCAAGCTATAAAGGGCCCAAAAAAATCACTAGTGTAAAACCATTCAAACGGGAAAACCAACGGTATAGTCTATATAAAAAAACGAGAAACGAGAAACACTTATGAACCACATCAACAAACGACAACTACTGAACATCCATAGATTTTCCTCTGCATACCAAATTTTGTTGTTTTTGGTGGCCCATTGATTTACCTCTGCATACCTTAAACTAGTGTTCTTGATTACCATTTGATTTTCTACTGCATATCAAATTCTGTTCTTGGTGGCCCATAGATTTACCACTGCATACTAAGTACCTAATACTGGTTTTCTTGATTACCCATGGATTTTCCACTGCATACTCAATTCTGTTTTTGGTGGTGGTCCATAGATTTACCACTGCATATCAAATACAGGTGTTCTATTCAATTAAATTAGAACAGCTACAACTTGAAGCTGCAGGAATTGTAACAGGTTTGCCTGTTTACACACACTCTGAGACTGTCTTAAAAGAGGTTGGTTGGGAAACTTTAGAGGAACGAAGAAAAGAAAAACTACAATTATTTTATAAAACTCAGAATAATAATGCCCTGAATATTTATGTAGCCTTGTGCCCCTAAAATTCAAAGCACAACACAATATCCCTTACGAAATGGACAAGATATCATTTTACCATTTTGCAGGCTGACACTGACTTCCCAATCATTTATCCCATCAACAATTAAACTTTGGAATAATTTGAACATATCAGTTCGAAATGTAGACTCATTATCAAAATTCAAAGTAGAACTAAAAAACCACGACATTCGAAATGAGAATCAATCTAAACATTATTTATATGGCCCAAGAAAATTGAATATAATATTAACCCAATTTAGATGTTCGGCATCCTTCTTGAATTGTGACTTGTTGAGAGCTCACATTATATCTGATCCAACATGTAAATGTGGTTTGGATATTGAGGACATGCACCATTTTTCTTTGATTGTCCTTTCTATCTAAATGAAAGGGCTATTCTTTTAATGGTCTCAGCTGGCTTCCCGAAGGTTGCGAGTTGGACTTAAAACTATTGGTTTTGGAAAAGAAACTCTTTCCTATGATCAAAATGTTCAAATTGTTAAACAAGTATTCAGTTTTATAAAGAGATCAAAACGATTCCTCGTAGTATAGTATCAGCATAGGTAAAACGCACATTATCATCATCATCCTAATCTCTGTCGTTCTTTCCACATTCCTCTCCTTTTTCAGTATAGTTTAGTAATATTTATGTTGTTTATATTATATGATGCATGCTCATGTTCAATTTGTATTGTTATATATATTGTATTGTGGAGAAGACTTTATAAGTATGTTTTACTTGTGTCTGATCCTTTTTGCTTTGAGCAAATAAAATATGTTTAAACTAAACAGGTGTTCTTCGAGATCCATGGATTTTCTCTGCATATCAAATTCTGTTGTTGTTGGTGGCCAATAGGTTAACCACTGCATACCAAATACTGGTGTTCTTCGTGATTCATTGATTTCACTGAATGCCGAATACTGGTGTCTTGTTGGTACATAGGTTCACCACTGTATGCATGATACTGGTGTTCCTGTTGACCCATTGTTTTACCACTTGATACAAAATACTGTAGTTCTTGGCGGCATACAATGGACTGCCCTGTATGTACATCGTACTATTGTTGCAATCCTAATCTGGCCTGGATTAAAACGAATTAAATCAGTTTTCGACTTCACCAGATCTACTTAGATAATGTGAACTTAATAGAAAATATTGAAGTGTTCTTGCGTGTAGGTTTAAGACATTTCAAAACTTACAACAAAGTACTTAAGATTTTGAATCATATTAAGTAATATGAGTCGGGTTTATCTAAATGAAGTGTTTTTTTTTATTGAATTTCTAGGAAAATCTTGCCTCATGATTTACATTTTGTAATAACATTAACGGAGCCAATGTTACTGCACTAGCTCATTTCGCTCAATACCATAAATTTGAAAATCCAAAACTTTCTACAAACGTTGAAGAGTTGAAAGCAATGAAAAATAACTAAAATTATATTATATGTTTCTGGTAAAACTAAATCCGGACAAGGAATCAGAGCTATGCATGATCGACAAGGAATCAGAGCCATGCATGATCGACAAGAATCAGAGCCATGCATGATCGACAAGGAATCAGAGCTTTGCATGATCGACAAGGAATCAGAGCCATGCATGATCGACAAGGAATCAGAGCCATGCATGATCGACAAGGAATCAGAGCCATGCATGATCGACAAGGAATCAGAGCTATACATGATCGACAAGGAATCAGAGCTATGCATGATCGACAAGGAATCAGAGCTATGCATGATCGACAAGAAAAATTGTGATGGCAACTACTTTGACATCATAATCTAGGTTGAATAGTTTCTGTGAGGCGGGTTAGGAACCACCAAGAATGATTAATAATTTATTGGTCATGTGTAGGGGTCAAAGTACTTTTTGCCTAATACACATGTACCTCGAAAACCATAGCAATTAGAAAAACTACTGTGGTTAAAATAGTCAGCACAATAAATTCGATCTACCCTAACCATTTTCTAAAAATCTGTTCTCTCGTTTTGAAGTTATTGTCCCTAAAATGCTCGGTATTATTTTGGCTATTTTTGGCTATTGTTTCGTAAATGCAAAGATGAACGACATGGCAAGTTATATCTACCCATAAAATTTCGGAACAATTTGAATACCCTATATGGAGTCATTGATCCTGAAAAATAAATCATTACCAATTTTCACAGTTGTTGACTTATCTTTGAAACTATAGGAGCTACGTTAAAAGTGTAAAATGCAAAAAAAAAAAAATAATGTTAAAATGACTTTCGTGTCAAAATTTATCTACAGTAACTCTGATAATGAGAAAATCTAACAAATTGTATTTTCAAAGTTTTGTCGTTATCTTTAAAATATATGAATCAAATTAAAAGCGTAAATTGCAAAAATTATCAACAGCATAAAAAAAAACCGCTGGTATGTGCAATTAAGGGTCCTCATTAGCAGACTGACACTTTTTCACCAGGTGAGCCTCTTGGTTCTCCCTTTGATACTTACCACAAGAAACAACATAAAGAAATGCGTCAATACCGTAAGCACGGCGAAACAATTCATCTCAAAAGTACCAATAACATATGTATTTAGAAATGAAAATTGGCCATCGAATGACAAATGTGGCGTTTCTATATGTTCTTTGGAAATCCTTTGGAATATCTCCCAAAACAAATCAAGTTAATATCCTTTGAACTTCAGTTGACAATAATGTTGACAATTTTTATTTGACCAGCTTTTTCATAACCTAACTGTACGTTTGAAAAGATAAAGTTATGTGTAAGTTTTGAATGACAACTCAAGCTCTGGTTACCGCTCCACTGATGTGAGACTGACCACCGATCACCCGAGTTTTACCATCGCATGAATAAATGTATTGCTATGATATAAAATTAAATTTAACCTTGAACAGGTTTATAACAAAATGAAAAAAGAATAAAGAGAAAGAAGCATGTGTAACTATTTCAAGTAATAAAATACATTTAAATTTTGACTGTTTAGTATAAATTCGTAAAATGACTAAACGAGGTTATACCCGTAAGGGTGGAAACTTAATATAATGTTTTGTAGGTTCAGAACTTTTTTCAGGTTGTGAGAATCACTTGAGCAACAAAAAAAAAACTCAACATATTATATGGTATCTTAAATGCTACGTCTGATGAACTGCCTTAGATTTTTTATTTTCACCAATATAACTAATAATACATTTCTCAACCTTCCGAGATCCCCATGTATTACAAAGTATATTATACAATCTGCTACATGTATGTCAGCTGTTTCGGTCAATATCTACAAAATGGGCATGTTTTTCTTTAATAATTGTTGTGATATTATGAAACATAACAAATACCGATAAATTTAAAACGATGGATATTAAAAGTATGGATAAAAAAGATATGAATGAAGAAAGTGGCGACGATGATGATCAAATGGATATGTTGTCACAACACATAATGTGTGGTAAATGTCGACCATGTCGTCGATCTTGTCCGTCAGGTTGTTATGTCCCTAAACGTTTTATTGTGACAATGTTGACGGGTATCGGTATGATGCTTGTTTATGCCATGAGGACTAATTTAGCAGTAACAGTCATTCTTATTTTGGATTTCGCTCCTCATACAAAAGTTGGAACGACTCAGGCAATGGAGGCAGTTTGGCATGTAAGTACGACACCCTCAAATATCACCCTCAAAAAAGGTATTGTCTGCCGAGCAGTTTGGCATGCAAGTACGGCATCCTCGAATATCGCCCTCAAAAAGGTATTGTCTGTCGAGCAGTTTGGCATGCAAGTACGGCATCCTCGAATATCGCCCTCAAAAAGGTATTGTCTGCCATATAGATGAGATTTAACAGGGATAATTTATTTACCTGCACGATTTCCCTACATAATAAATACATAACCTGTTATTGAACTGTTGAACAAGTGTTATAAGGTTATGGTAGCTTTGTTCGATTTGCATCATAAACTTGGGACTATTATACTATAGTCCCAGCACAAACTTAATAGACATGAACATATTAAAATAGCATGATCATTTATTCATACATGCACGAACAGAAAATTGGGTAAAAATGCAATTTTTAGTCAGTTTTTTTTAAAAGACCTGCAAATTAGCCTTTATTGTTTTTCTTGATAATCCTTGGATGCTAGGCAATTCCGGTTCAAACTAGTCAAACATACTTGGATAAATCTAAATACGAAAAAGTCGACAAATTCAACAAAAAAACAATGCCGGTGACGATGTCATTAAACTCAAGTTCCTTCATAATATAAGTTTCAAACGAAAGAAATATTCTGTAATATAAGGTCCGCTGGAACAAATATTACACCGGTTGGGATTATCTCCCAAATGGGTTATATAATATGACGTTTTTTTTATATAATATCCCAAATGGGATATAATTTTACTGAATTTTACTGTGCAAAAAATATTATTTTGGGATTCAAGGGAAAATATTGCAAAGTGCAAATTAACATATAAAAGGCAACAACTTTTGGTTAGCAACTTTTCTGAGTACTGGCTGATTTTCAGAGGGATCAATCTAGCAATTTATTCATTTTCTGGAAAAGTTGCTACTACTGACATAAACAAATGCACTTTTCAATATTTTTGCTTAATTCAAAAATTAAAGATTTTTTACACCGAAAATGTATATTCCATTTAGGCTATAATAACAATAACCCATTTGGGAGATAATCTCCAGCCTGTTATAGTATATGTTCTTATAACGGAATAAAGGGTATATAGAATATGTGTTCCAACAGGAACAGATATTATGGCATTGTTTATAACATGGTTACCAACAGAACTTCTGTTAGGCGGAACAATTATACGTTGACACTGGTACTGATTAAAATTTATTTCTAAAAAACAGTCGTACATTCTAAAGAAAGTGTTTGTTAAACTGTTTTTAGAAATATGCCTGGAAATACATGACGTTTTTTTTTCATTGTTTATCGAGATAATTGCGAAACTGAAATATAAAAAAACGTTAATCTATGGTGCATAATTTGACAGAATAAATTGCAAACATCATATACATACATACAAAATATACAGGTCTTTCAAGTCAATAATTTTTGGAGTGTTCCACATAGCCGTTAGCATGTTACAACTTCCCAAAATATAACTATTTTCTAAAATATTGTCTTTTCGTTGATATAACTGTTTAAAAAGTTGTGCATGTGCAGGTTAAAAAAACAAAGATAAATATTTTTAAAATTAGGTTATCCGTCAAAATAGTTTTACAATTTTTTTACAATCTTAAGAATAGGTTGTCTCGATTTTTTGTACATGTATTTCCGGTCTTCTCGATGTATTCTTATTCAATGTTTACATTGGGATAAGGTACGTTTGAAGTTGCAAGTACATACAAAAAGAAAACACCCTGCCAAGTTTATTTTACATATTCTTTAAAGGGACACTAGCTGTCAAATTCATGTTCACCGATTTGACTCAAATTCTCATATTTGATTTATAACCATGTAAAACATTCATCCAAATTATAAAAGTCTAAAATAAATAATTTACAGGGCATGGGCTCGATAATATGTAGCTTCGTTTCGTGTGTATTTTAGTCTTGACACCATCTAATTAACTATTGAGTTGACCTCCGATGGTCATATAAGCGAGAACTCGTGCAATTTGATTTTTCTAGGTCTGTTTAATTTCATATTATAGTTTAAAAATATATGTTAATCATCGTTTTTACCTGTATAAGAATGATTTTTGTAGATTTACCTTTGTTTCACTTTCAATGTTGACATTCTTTTCCTTTAAATAACCGAACACGCACAATTCATGCGTTATCCATCTCTAGCTAAGGTTTAAATTGAAGTTCACATGAATACGGATTCAATGAGGTCGAATTATTCACTTGCAAGTGAATAATTCATCATCAATGTTTCTCAGCTTAATTTGACAAAATTGAACCATACTGGCTGCTGAAAGCGAATTATTATTTCACTATTTCACTTTCATTAATGATTGAACAAAAAAAAAATCAAAATTTAGATTTTTTATAAATCTCGTAGCTAGTGTCCCTTTAAGATAAAGGTCTTGCTGTTCTTTTTGTTTTACACATGAATGGGATTTAATTGCAGTCAAGATTTTCGAACACATTAATTCATAAAGTATTCCATCGGCTTCTTATCATTTTACAGCAGCATATTCTTAGATCACCTTTCCAAAGGAAATGTGAGCTTTTGCCATCACTTGGCGTCCGTCGTCGTCCGTCGTCGTCGTTGTCTGTCCGGTGTAAACTATTTCAAACATCTCCGCTGAAACTACTGAACCAATTCCAACCAAACTTAAGCTGAATGATCCTTAGGGTATTTAAAATAAAGTTTGTGTTTTATTTTCTGTTTCGTCAAAAAAACATGGCCGCCATGGCTAAAAATAGAACATAGGGGTAACATGCAGTTTTTGGCTTATATCTCAAAAACTAAAGCATTTAGAGCAAATCTGACATTGGGATAAAATGTTCATTAGGTCAAGTTCTATCAGCCCTGAAATTTTCAGATGAATCTAACAACCTATTGTTGGGTTGCTGCCACTAAATTGGTAATTTTAAGGAAATTTTGCAGTTTTTGGTTATTATCTTGAATATTATTATAGATAAAGATAAACTGTAAACAGCAAAAATGTTCAGCAAAGTAAGATCTACAAATAAGTTTTTCGACCAAAATTGTCAATTGACCCCTTAAGGAGTTATTGCCCTTTAAAGACAATTTTACACAATTTGTTCATCTAGTTTGCTTACTTAAAAAATCTTCTCCTTTGAAACTGCTGAATCAATTTCAGCCAAACTTGGGCTGAATGAGTTTCAGAGTATCTAGTATAAATTTTTTATTTCATTTCAATGTACGTCAAGAAACATAGCCACTATGGCTAAAATGGAACATTGGGGTAAAATGCATTATTTTGCCTTTGAAGAAAATATGACAGATACAAAGAACATTTAAATGGCATTTTTAAGCCACTCATTAGTATATATTGAAAAGCAAAAATAATCTTTGATGAAGGATTTAAGCAAAAAATTACAGGTGAGCGATTCAGGCTCTTGAGAGCCTCTTGTTTAAACATAGTTTCGGTCAAATATGTTAGTTGTCTCCTACAAATGTTGCTGTGTGTTTTGACTTTTAAGTATTGCCTTAGTCGCACCTACAAATGTTGGCGTGTGTTTTACTTTTAAGTATTGCCTTAGTCGCACCTACAAATGTTGTTGTGTGTTTTACTTTTATGTATTGCCTCAATCGATCCTACAAATGTTGTATGTTTTGCTTTTATGTATTGCCTTAATTGCTCCTACAAATGTTGTCGTGTGTTTTACTTTTATGTATTGCCTTAGTCGTTCCTACAAATGTTGTGGTGTGTTTTACTTTTATGTATTGCCTTAGTCGTTCCTACAAATGTTGTCGTGTGTTTTACTTTTATGTATTGCCTTAGTCGTTCCTACATATGTTGTTGTGTGTTTTACTTTATGTATTGCCTTAGTCGTTCCTACAAATGTTGTCGTGTGTTTTACTTTATGTATTGCCTTAGTCGTTCCTACAAATGTTGTGTGTTTTACTTTATGTATTGCCTTAGTCGCTCCTACAAATGTTGTTGTGTGTTTTATTTTTATGTATTGCATTAATCGCTGTGTTAGCCTTTATGTTTATATTCGATCTACTGCACTTAGAAACAATATCAAAATGAGGAGATGTGATATGATTGCCAATGATACAAATATCCACCGGAGTTAAAATTAATTGTTAGTAAGCATTTATAGGCCATCGTATACGGCCTTTAACAATGAGAGAACAATAAGTATATTTTGACTCTGGAATGTAACATTAAGCCCCAGAATAGCATACAAAGCATAATAGTTGTCTGGTAGGCCCTAAAATAACACCATAAATATGATTTTGTTTATTGGTCGAAGAACAGTAAAAAATCTTCAAAAACTTAACATAATATAAAAATAAGGAGATGTGGTATGATTGCCAATGAGACAACTATCCCCCAGAGTTCAAATGACAAAGATATAAGCAGTTATAGGTCATATAGGTTATAAGCCCATATTGATGAAACAGTGTATAAACATTTAATTGAAGAATGTGATCTTGAGTCACAAAACTTACATGTGTATACATGAATTTTTCAATTCTAAAATTCATTCCTGTATTGAAGCGACCGTGCGAGGGCTTAATAACCAGTCAAGGTCTTTGAAAACCACCCCAGTACTGTAGAATACGCATAGCAAAATAATCACATTTAAAAATCAAATTTTAATATATTGCCATTTATTTGATTTTCGTACTGCAATTAGTGTCTTCTTATAAGCGCCAGTGACAAATATCATACGATTGGAGTAATATTAATTCGTTAAAAATATTGGAAGATACAAATAATAGAAACACATTTTGGAATATTTACGGTTTGTTTTTTTAATAAATGTTAATAAAAAAAGTGTACAATGCACTTATAAAATGAATGTGAGGAAAACAAGTGCTTTATTGAAATGTTTATGTTTTTAGAGAAAGAGAGGTAAAGAAAAACATATATGCAGAACTCTCCTACACCCTTGTTAAATTGAACAGTCATAATTCTTTTTGTATAGTCTTTATTTCTTGTTTCAATCAGTTGTTTTCCGACATTTTACTTTTATTGTTGCTTTTTATTAATTCAGTTACCAACAGTACAATGGGATACCAGAGAGATTGGTTTTCTACATGCTGTATTTTATATAGGATATATAATAACACACATCCCCGGTGGCTATCTGACAACTATATGGGCTAGTCATAGGTAAGATATATAATAACACACATCCCCGGTGGCTATCTGATAACTATATGGGCTAGTCATAGGTAAGATATATAATAACACACATCCCAGGTGGCTATCTGATAACTATATGGGCTAGTCATAGGTAAGATATATAATAACACACATCCCAGGTGGCTATCTGATAACTATATGGGCTAGTCATAGGTAAGATATATAATAACACACATCCCAGGTGGCTATCTGACAACTATATGGGCTAGTCATAGGTAAGATATATAATAACACACATCCCCGGTGGCTATCTGATAACTATATGAGCTAGTCATAGGTAAGATATATAATGCACACATCCCCAGTGGCTATCTAATAACTATATGGGCTAGTCATACGTAAGAGATTTACACATCCTTTGTTATCTGTTGAATATGCAGTATTGATAGCCGGTAATAGGGTGTGTTGAAATTCTTAGTATCATCTATTGACGGAACACTTAAAGAACCCAAAACCGAAAATTTACATATTTGCCACGCAATAGGACGAAAATATACCTCCTCAAGAGTTTTTGAATTTTTTTAAGGTTTGAAAACTCTAGTGAATTGGGTTTAGTCATTATTATAGACTTTGACTGATTTGAAAATGAATAATTCTCAAAAAAATTTCAAATGCCGAGTATTTATCTAAAACTGTTTAAGAAGGACTTTCTTAACCGAAATCAAGATTACATATGTTCGCAATTATGCTGTATATCGTCCTTTGGAGTAAAATTAATTCATTTTAGTTGGTTTGAGACATCCTTCGTTGCTAATTTTAACAAAACAATGTAACATTGGCAATTTTGAACCAAAATGCTTTCAAAGGAACATTTAGCATTGAATTACAGTTTAATGGTATGGGAATTTGTAAAATTGTTTAAAAATATTTATTTATATAGAATACTCTTTAATATTCAATTCCAGTAGGATTTGTAACTTTTGGATTTTGACCCTGTGGATGACACAAATATACAGGAGAAATTGATCCGAACTCTTTAAATTTTTTACTGCATTTATATTATACTCACTGAAAACAAAATGAATTGTTGATTAACATTCATATGAAGAGTTTTAGAATCCATATCAAGTTCGGAACGGCATTGGAATACTGGCATTACACAAAAAAAAATACAGAAAGAGCTACACTGTCCGCATTTGTGTATTTTGATGTTACGATGTTGCGTTATCGACACCAATCAAATAATTTCGCTCTAATCATATTAAGAGCAACTGTCTTGACCGAGCAGTGATGAGTGAGCTGTTGCTCTTTTTTCTCTTCACTTTGAGTTGAAGCACAGCAACAAGCTGTTTTTTTTTTCTTCGCTTACGGTTGCTGGGATGTCTTCCTCCATCTTGGATTTTGAAATAGCAGATAACAATCGGTCTAGATCTTTAATGAAATGTACAAATTTCGAGAGTAGTCTGTAATTCATGTGTAAGACTTTTCATGTTGATATAGAACATTATGTGTTTTACCACATTTACGGCTGTATTTTACAAAAACAGAATATCTTTGTTTGATTCCTTTTTTTCAATTTTGCTAAATAAGGGAGATAACTCGGATATAAGGGGAGATAACGCCGATAAAGTAACTTTTATAATAGAATGTGTTGTGAATTTACCTTTTTAATATGTAGCAAGAAAACGAGTCCGGTGGCCCCATTTTTTCTTTTTCTTATCTGAAAGCATACTATTAGAGCTATCTTCTCATATTTTTATCTTAAAATTCTATGGTGAAGTTTTCTTTTTATCACACAAAATTGGGTTTTCCATGCATAATCTCTACAAAATCTGACAATTTTGCACAACCTGTAGCGTGAAAAAAAGGCCGGTGACCCATACTTTTTATTATATTTTTGAAAAAAGCATGGTATAAACTACATTTTTACAAATTATTAAAAAATCTATGGATTTTAATTAGATACCTTAGTTATTAGCATTAGCTTGTTTATCATACTGTTTTAATCTAAAGCAGAAGGTTCATGTGACTATTTAATTTAAAGACTATTGAAAAAATTACCTTTCAGAATATTTGGTGGCTGTATTCTATTTTCGGCCGTTATGAATTTATTACTACCAGTTTTTGTTGAGGAGGTTGGCTACATAGGAACGTGTTGTCTCCGTGGATTCCAAGGCATGGGAGAAGCAAGTATTTCTAGATTTTTTTTGTAAATATATAGACGATGTATAAAGATTCGAATATATATGGCATGGTATTAATGCACACCTGAAAAGATCTTCTTCAGTCAATTGATTTGAAATTTAATAGTAATGATTAAACCAGAAAATAACGGGATAAGTAATGTTTTTTTTTCTGTTTTTTTTTTTTTTTAAATATTCATTCACATATTTATAATGTTGTCACGGTGAGCCCATGAAGTCATTGGTGTTGTATTTCATTTGGAAATTAAGCACTACTTCAAAACACCATGTGATTTTGCTTGATAAATTGACATAATTATGAATTATGAAACTTCCTTGCGATGTTATTATTTACACGTAATGTGTCATTTGATTCTTGAAGTTTAAACCAAGACAGGAAGACAATCAACAAGTGAGCCACAATGAAGCACACTTTTATACACTAGTGAAGAGGGGGATGACACAATGAAGCACACTTCAATACACCAGTGAAGAGGGGATGACACAATGAAGCACACTTCAATACACAAGTGAAGAAGGGGATGACACGCCTTTGGGATGTGGGATATAAGGGGGTACAAAAAGTAGGGATCTGCAATATAGGGGTTAAAAAGTGGGATCTGGGAAAATTACAAACTAGAGCCTCTAAAGATCATGTGTCGCTCACCTAGGTCTATGTGCATCTTCAACAATGGAAACTCTCCAACATCGTAGATTAGAATATAATTCATGACAAAAAAACTTTTTTTCCGTTGATCTTGTATTGTTGATCATTTTTTGTTTTCTGTTTAAAGTTTCTCTCTATCTTCTTTAGTTTTTGCCCAAAACACAAAAATGGGTAAAAAAAATCGTCATTTAAGAGCAATCACTCATATAAAGAGTCTACTAACTATTTCGGCAAAATTTGACTTGTTTGTAAATCTTGGTTTGGTGATAGTTTTTGTTTTCAAATTTTCTTTTTTATAGTTTCCAAGATAATAGGCAAAAAACATAAAAAAGCAAGAGCTCCAATAAAGAGTCACTAACTATTTCGACAATGGTGACTTATTTGTAGATCTTGTCTTGCTGATCATTTTTGCAATTAAATTGTCTATCTTCTTTTATAGTTTTCAAGATAATAGGCAAAAACACTAAAAATTGGTAAAAAACGTCATTCAAGAGCAATAAATCTAATAAGGAGTCGACTGACGATTCCCGTCATGTTGACTTATTTGTAGATCTTGTCTTGCTGATCATTTTGCAATCAAATTGTCTATCTTCTTTATAGTTCTGTCTATCTTCTTTTATAGTTTTCAAGATAATAGGCAAAACACTAAAAATTGGTAAAAAACGTCATTCAAGAGCAATAAATCTAATAAGGAGTCGACTGACGATTCCCGTCATGTTGACTTATTTGTAGATCTTGTCTTGCTGATCATTTTTGTAAAAGTTAACGGACGCCAAGTGATGAGAAAAGGGCCAAGTGAGCTAAAAAGGCGGGATTTTTTAGATGAGCAGCCTCGTGTCACCCCCTCAGTGAAGGTATTATCACTTCAAATATTTAGTGACATCAATGATGGTTTCTACAATGAAGTTTCTCTTCTAATAGGGTTTACTGTACCCGGCGTGTTATGGTCTACTCCGACATTGGTCTACAACAAAAGAAAGGGGGAGACTTGTTTCTGCAGTGCTTACAGGTTCGTATATATGTTATTTTGGCAGTTGATATATTTTGTCAGCGTGAGTCCATTGTTCAGTATTTTTTCTTCGTTTAAACAATGAATTGTTTTACATTTTTGTATTTCAAACACTGATTGTTGATTAAAGGATATATATGTAATCTGGGAATAGTATACTATATAATATGTCTCAGATGTAATCCAAACAATATAAACTATTATTTTGAAACTGTCCTTTTTTAATATGCCCATTTAAATGTAAAGCACCTATATATATTTTGTTTTGTAGGTAGCTATGCAGGTGCTATTATTGGCTTCCCGATGGCGGGTTTCATAACACATTATATTGGTTGGCAGTATGTGTACTATGTATGTGGTGAGTACGAATACTCCTTAAGTGTGGACACAGATGAATGTGATAAAGATTATTTTATTGCTCAAATTATTAATAATGGTTTTTAAAAATATTGAGAACATATCTGAATGTTAATAATGTGTTTCAGGAGGTGTATGTATAGTATGGTATTTCAGTTGGTTGTGTTTGGTGTATGAGAAACCTTCACATCACACTACTATCAGTGATGAAGAGTACAACTACCTGTGTGACGCCCAAGGAAGTGACGTCATCGATTATGTTGTAAGTGCTCTATATATATTTCTTCTATCATATAACCAAGTTAACTTTTATCATTCAATTATATGTATATGCAAAAAGCTGTTAGATCACCTTTTTTATGCCCCACCTTCGATAGTAGAGGGACATTATGTTTTTCAGTCTGTGCGACCATTCGTTCGTTCGTCCGTCCGTCCGTCCGTCTGTCCCGCTTCAGGTTAAAGTTTTTGGTCAAGGTAGTTTTTGATGAAGTTGAAGTCCAATCAACTTGAAACTTAGTACACATGTTCCCTATAATATCATCTTTCTAATTTTAATGTCAAATTAGAGTTTTTACCCCAATTTCACGATCCACTGAACATAGAAAATGATAGTGCGAGTGGGGCATCCGTGTACTATGGACACATTCTTTTTTCATCATATTTTAGTTAAATTTCGACATGTCAAATTTTACATTCTATGATATCGCTCATTTATCTTCTTTGACCATTCATGCAACAATTGAACAATTGTACGTCCTAATTACTTAAATTTTGCATAAATGCATCATAATAATCGGCAATAACAAGTATTTGTGAATTTGAATACCAATGTAACCTATATTCAATGAATAAATGAAACCGATATTTTGCCCAGTGATGTATGTTATGGCTAGGGAATGATCAACATTTCTTTAAACCGTCATTTAAATGAAAATGTCAAAACAATATTCAATGTCATTTTTTCTTCTTCAGAATTTGAAAATACCATGGGCTCAGATTTTAACATCACTTCCCGTTATAGCTCTCTGTATATGTCATTTTGCCAGAAACTGGATTTTCGTGTTTATGTTAACAAATGAACCATATTATCTTAATAACTTTGGATTTTCTATAGCTGAGGTAAGTTGTTTATGTTTCTCCAAACTAATTTATGTATTGAGTAAAATCTTAAGGTTGAAAATGTAGGTCAGTGCAACACCATACAACATGTTCATACGGATTGGTCAAAATGTTTTAATGGATTAGTCACCATGTTTAAATTGATTAGTCATCATGTTTAAATGGATTAGTTAACATGTTTAAATGGATTAGTTACCATGTTTAAATGGATTAGTTACCATGTTTAAATGGATTAGTCACATGTTCAAATGGATTAGTCACCATGTTCAAATGGATTAGTCACAATGTTAAAATCGATTAGTCACCATGTTTAAATGGATTAAGTCACCATTCTTAAATGGATTTGTCAACATGTTTGAATGGATGTGACTGAAATGAATGTAATTTTAACAAGAATGCACGCGTTGTCGCAGGGGCGGATCCAAACATTTTCAAAGGGGTTCCCAACCCAGGATAAAGGGGGTCCAACTTCATGTCCCCATTCAAATGCATTGATCGGCAAAAAAAAGGGGGGGGGTTCCAACCCCCGGAACCCTCCCCCTGGATCCGCCACTGTGTCGTGCTAACCATACCACACTCGAATTTAAGTGTTGGCAAAGGCAAACAGGAAGTCGGTATCTGACAGTTATAAAAAGAGTTCACACTGTACAACTCATCACCGCAAGCTTCTGACCAAATATAAAGTAACTTAGTTTCTCAATATGAAGTCATTTTTAAGTAGTTTTTCAGAGAAAATGAGTTATTGAATGTTTACTTGAAAGGAGGAAAACTAGGAAAACAAAATATGAATGATAGAAGCTGAAATTGTTTTATGCAACAGGCCACCGAATACATTAAAATACTTGTTGCAAGAGCTTGACACTCTCCCAACATCGTATTTCACGTCCCAATTCTGACCGGGTATTGCTGTGTATTTTATAAATCATTTAATGGCCAAACGAACACATTGGTTTTATTGAATAAATGAATTTTCCTATTTGTAAATGTTATAGATCCAAGTTATGACAATGCTATAATGGGCATGTGTATATGGAACTGTAGAGCATAGTTTAAAAGAAATCTACTGTCATATAGATGTACCCGATTTTAATATATTAGGGAGCTACCATTTGATTTTTATGGGGGCTAGGATGAAAAATTTTGTCCTGCTTTTTTTTAGTTGTAATCTCTGTCCTGCCTTTTATTTTTTTTCTCTATTCGGTCCTGCCTTTTTTTTACTAGTTTATCCTGATTTTTTACAAAATTGTCATCCTGCCTTTTTTTACCAAGTTGCTCATCCTGCCTTTTTTTACTCAAAACTCCTGTCCTGCCTATTTTTTCAAATTTCATCCTAGCCCCCATAAAAATCAAATGGTAGCTCCCTTATCAACTTCAAAATACCTCGGTGGTTACTCATTGAACAACAAACATGACAATGAATATTGATAATAAGTAAGTTACTTGATGCTTACACCCGTCTGAAGTTTGAATGGAGAACTGATTTCTTACTGTCGAGATCTTGCGAACATCTTCTGGATTTTATTTTTTATATTTTTTAGTCAGGTTCCTATTCTTCAATACCACATATAGTGAAAGTTTTAGTAGCTTTTGGTAGTGGTTACATAGCTGACTTGCTACTTCTGCGATGTTCGCCTACTGTTGTCAGAAAGCTGTTGACTGGTATAGGTAAGACTTATCAACCCTTTAAGGCTGATACATGTTATAGTTACATTATATTTGATTTAAAAGAAGGATTGCTTAACAAGATCTATGTACTAGTTTCTGTTAGTTTTAATACTATTTGTGTAATCCATCTGTTTTTAATCTTTTTTATAATCTTATGCACAGCTTCTCATGTTAAAGACATGTGAAACTTAGGAAATTCATTTTCCGCGCAATGAAGCTTAGAAATGACTATTATTTTTGTTTTATAACTTACATAACATGGAGTTGATTTGTATTTCATTGGTTTTATAACTTTGCTATTTTAAATCATATTGATCAATTGAATAGCATTTGTATTTACTTCTTCTGCCTGTTATGTCATGATCTTTTATTTATGTAATACTAAGTATACCTATATGTTGTAAAACATTTGTATAATGAATAATTGAAGAGCAGGCTGCAACCAAGGATTAGATACTTATGTATATCATTGCTTCAACTGGGAAACAGATGTTTGTGCTGACTGAATTACTATAAAAATCAGAACTTTCACAAACTTAGGAGACCAAGACAAGGGTGTGTTTGTTGCTAAATGAGTGTCCCCATCCAGTCCCCCATAACAGGCCGTCGGGAGTCAAATCAATTTCGGACGACTGCTGAATGTAAATGTTTCCAGCAATTAAAACAGATAATAATAAATTAAATAAAATACAAACAGGGTGTATGTAAAAATAGAAATGTACAAAAATTAAAAATATTTGTCCGCCTAAATTCATTCAATTGAACGATCTAAGATAAATACAGTAGTTGTCTACTATATATACATTTAATGGCATCAGTCTTGAATATGATCTAAATCTCCATCATCTATAGTACATCATGAGAAACCTGAACAATGGCAGTGATAATAATGGAAAAATATTTCAGAATATATTTTCCATTTGGAACTAATATATTTTGACGGAACTTCTATTCAGTTTGACATGTTTATACGTTGTATTTAATTATATTTTACAGGGTTTAGTATCGTAGCCTTGAGTTTCTTTATCCTGACATTTTGTGAGACCGGCGTTAGTGCTATTTTGGTTCTTTGTATAGCTGCTGGATTTTTCGCTGTTTCCATTTCAGGTAAAATGTTTTAAGCATAATTTATGAGTTGTGATAATATAATATACTGTTTATTAACATGCATACCATAATAACCATGGCAATAAACGATCAATGCCGTACTTTGACCTATAATTGTTAACTCATTATACATTGTGACTTGGATGGAGAGCACAGGCACTTGTCTCAGAAAAAATTTCCTATATACCTTAATATAACACAAGGTACTTAACTCGCAGTTTTGAAAAATGTCAGCCGGTCGCGAAATTTCGTTATATGCCGATTTATCGGTTGTCATCCCCACTAAAACTTGTTATGTCGTAAATCTAAATTGATTTTTCTATACAATGGTGTATAACACGTCTACTTTTGTTGTCGGAATCATCTGTAGCAGGCCTACCCAAGTATGTCAATCGTAATTATTTCGTCTACCGACGCCAGATTGGAAACACAAAACTCGCAGTAAATGATTAATTATAAAAAATATTAAAAAAAAACTGTTAGTTTTAGTCAGAATAGAAATTATCACCCAGTTAGTAAAATTGTATAAGATACCGTGAAAAAAAATCTAACAAGTGTTATTTGTGGTATGTCTAATAAGTTACGAGTTTCTTATTTAGACACAAATTTTCCCATTACGTCAATGTCATTCAGACTCTCTCTGGACTTTACGCATGATATGAAATAAGATCAGATAACTCCGAGAAACATTTAGACCTTCCCATAAATTTGACCAATCGGAAACCGAGATATATAAAGAGAGTTGGAAGATACCTTTTACTGCGAGACGTATATTTCCAATTTGGCGTCGGTAGACGAAATAATTACGATTGACATACTTGGGTAGGATTGCTACGGATGATTCCGACAACAAAAGTAGGCGTGTTATACACCATTGTGTAGAAAAACAATTTAGATTTACGACATAACAAGTTTTAGTGGGGTTGACAACCGAGAAATCGGCATGTAACGGAATTTCGCGACCGGCTGACATTTTTCAAAACTGCGAGTTAAGTACCTTGTGTTATATTAAGGTATATAGGATTTTTTTTCTGAGACAAGTGCCTGTGATGGAGAGTTGTCTGTCTCATTAGCACTCATACCACATCTTCTTATTTATATAGTCTGCATAAACCATTTAATGAGGAAAAAATTTATAGAAATAAAATCTATTTTAATATATTTAAAACTAAGTGATTTGTATTCATTGTTATCTAGGATGGCAAATCAATCACTATGACCTCTCAGCCAGATATGCAGGCATTCTGGTAAGCGTTACCTCAGCTTTTGGTACACTTGGTGCTATAGCCGTTCCCTTGGTAACAGGAGAGTTAACGAAAGATAGGGTAAGTATTTCATTGATGATACCAGATGTCCTAGTATAGGTCGGTCTTTAAACAACAACGCTCCAGTCTATAACTATTAGGGATACATTTTGAGTTGTAAATTCTCATTGTATTATTGTTGTGTTAAGTTTTCAGTTTCATAACCATAATGAATACATACCTGCTGTTAGTAATCGTTTGATATCAGCAACATATCTTCTTGGCAAATATCAAGTGTATGATTGTTTGTAATATTCGGCTCAGATGGACCGAGGTATCTGTATTTTGCTTTATATTGTACTTTAAGGGGGTTTGAATGGTTTTGATTGTTGTTTTAATTCAACATCTCCTTTTATTCCTACTGAAACAGTTTAGATATTTTTTGTAGACTCTTGATGGATGGGATGACATATTCTACGTTACCATGGCAATATTTTTATTCAGTGCACTGGTGTTTGTCATTTTTGGATCTGGTAAGATTTTCGGTAGTATATATTACTTAGGAGCAATGTAAAGTTTCATTATTTAATGAGCATGATCATAATTTTCCTTTGTTTTATTTACATATAAATCATACAAAACAAGGGGATTCTTATGTAAATATAGCTACGTTGTATATGTTTGGTGCTTTGGTTAATGGAATATTACAAAAGATTCTATACCGAAATAATAAATTAAATCACTAAAAGTTATGATAGTATAGACTTTAAAATCCTGATTTGCAACTACTGTGCAAACATTTCCGAATCAATATCTTAAAGAAGTATCATAACGTAAATTATCTAAGTAGAATCTTTTTATGGGTATTCTTTACAATTTAAGGTGATGAGCAGCCATGGGCTAGACCACCGCCTAATATTGAGTTGGTACAGAAAATTGACCCTCTTGCCAGAAAGCCATATAGAACATTTATTCAACAAAAATCAGCTAATACCAAAGAAACCCTGCAAGCAGAATCAATAGACGGAAAAGCGCAACAAAAAGATGATAGAATTCATGAACTTGTAGATAGACTGACAGAACAACTTTCAGCTGAAGAAATCAAAAAAGATAGTTGATGTAATCAAACACAGTCAAACCTGCCATAAAAGTGACCTCAGCTCTATATAGCAATAACACTGGCTTGTCAGGTCAACTCTATTTAACAAAAACAAGTCCGATCACCCTCTCCTTTTACTGCTGTAGTAATACCTATGCATTTTGATCATCAGTTCAAAGGTTATAAGGCCAGTTTTCCCTGCTTCCGTGTGGGACTTTTATATCAAGTTTGACTGTACGTGTAGTTTACTGGATCATTTTAAATTGAACATTTAGAAAAGTTCTGAAATTATTGCAAGGTCTTTAGTGATGCGAATAATGCAACTTGGTGATTACAATGTATCACAAAAATAAGAACTCCCATTCTGATATCTGATACGGATATCTGTACGAATATTTTCCTGAAATCACAATAATTAATTTCGCATTTTGTCAATTCTTCAAAAATCGCAATAATTTCTAAATTTACAGTACTCAAAATGAAAAATTCAATACTGGTAATATGAGTTATTGTTCAATTAATTGTACAATGTATCCTTATTCATTTATTTATTTATTGATAAGTTTTTTGGAATTTGTCAAAAAAAAGTTACATAAGAGTTTGGTAAGGCGTGACCTGTTACTTCTAGTCATGATTATGTTCCTTACTTAAAACAAAGGATTTGTGCAGTAAACAAGGTGATAAAATAAAACTGTGGATATTCATATTGATAAAAAAAAAATGATTTAGGAGAAGAAACTGTTTTCATTGGAAGAGAAGAAATTAACCAAGATAGATTTTCATGGTCCTTGTATATTTATGTGTCTAAAATTAATTAACATTTTTGTCTTTCTTAATAGTTGTAATCAAAGGTTTGGACAAAAACCTGTCCACTATAAAGAAATCTCTGTGAGTCAAGTGACTGTGATAGAACGTCGAAAGTTATATACTGTTATTATTAAAAAATAAAAGTTTTAAAATTTGTGTTTTATTTCTGATTTACCTTCATCCGTGTTAAGCACAAATAGCTGTTTCTTAATTTAAGCTCACCTTGCCTATTTAGGTCAAGTGAGATATTGGTGAGCAAATGAGGAGATGTGGTATGATTGCCAATGAGATAACTTTCCACCCAAGTTTAGATAATGTGGATGGTACCAACTTAGTGTCCATTTTCTGTACACACAATGTACTTTGTACTCGAAGTGGACCTTCCAATATAGGTTCTCTTACTTTAAAAAGAACAATTATTTATTATTATTTGAAGGTATGCAACTCAAATGAATGGAACTTTGTTTTTGAAATGGGCCTCTAATATTGCCTTTTCACAATATCAATACTCACTACATTTTTCATGATGTCCGCCATAACTAAAATAGAAAAATCATTTAAAAAAATATATAGAAAATTCTAATAAAATCAATGAGGGACTGGATGGGGGTTCTTCATATCTGTATTCTTTAATTTTTTAAGTCATTATTCTCTATTCTTTATACTTTTTGCCCATTTTTCTCTATTCTCTATACTTTTTTCCCCATTTTTCTCTATTCTTAATATTTTAGCACCTCCTTATTCTCTATTCTTTATTTTTTGGTCCATTTTTCTCTATTCTTTATATTTTTTACCCATTTTTCTCTATTCTGTAAACCCCCATCCACACCCTCATCAATAGCTTATATTAGATATTTTAGTTAAATAATCTTGATATGAATCTTGTTTAGGGAAGTATCCGATGAGCTTGACACCTGTCCAATATGGCCGTTATTAGGGAACGTTGATTCACATAAAGACCATTGAAGGATTATGCAAACATTTTCAAAAATTCATCTACCACCGTTCCAATTTACACCAAACAAATCAAAGGTAGTGTCTAGTTTTAAAAGTGTGTCGCTACTCTCGTTCTACAGATATTGAGACTATAAGTATAAGACCTAGATTTTTTTTAAAAGTTAAATAAAAAAAATGCTGAAAAATTAGATGAAGTGCCAATTACTACCGAATTGAAGTCAAATAACACGATTTCGACCCATATTTTATTCAAGTCAGCTAACCTTTAGGCCAGTCGAGCAAAAAATAAGAAAATACAAAGGGGCACCAAGGGGTTATAAAAACCATAAGCAAACGAATGAAAAGAAAAAAAACTACACAAAAAACTAAAAATTGAGCATCGCGAACATCGCAAAAAGAAAAAAACAAAACAAAAAAGTCTTGCACGGTGGAGGGGCCTGCTCCACTTCTGATAAAGTTCTGTCATGATGCTCTTGACCAGTATGAATCCAGTGATTATTTGCGTCCGTTGATGACACAAAAGAGATTTTGTTTTCAGTTTCCCGCGCCTATTGTAGACTTATTAAAACATGTATTATCTCACAAACTAAAGTCATGATTTATTGGTGTTCTAGCAAAACAATGCAACGAACCTTTTAAATATTCGGAAACATACCTACTATTGGGATAAAAGAGACAATATGGATAAAAGAATTTAAAGTAAAATTATCGACAAATAAAATAAAAGATAAAAACAGATATGAACATATAAAAGTACAATAGCTAGACATGGCTCACTATTACCCTTTGATCTACAGCATATGTTGCATATTGTTTTTCTAAATCATCCATCTGTCACATGTATATATTGTGACCTTGATATTTATAACCTCATTGTATGCTTTAAAAGTAGAAATAAAATGCAATATTTAATAATAATATATATGTAATATTGACTTTCCCGCTTAAATTAATCGTCAGTTTGGACGCCACTGGTTATTCATTACTGATGTGTAAATTACCGTAATACTCTTGTTTTCCAATAATTATGAGAAAAAATAATATAGTGTTAGCACTGCTAGATGAGTATTTCTTAGCATCGTATTTCAAATTTAAGCACGATTAGGATTTATATAATTTTATTATTTAGAACTGAAATATGTTTTCAGAATCTTTCGTAAATATTTTAAGAAGTACAAAATGTATGTGTCTATCTACCAATCTTATATTGATGTTTTCCGCAGCACAATTTGGTCTTCTATATAGGCAGCTTAACAGTCGTGTCATCCTCTATATTAAATCACTTTATTACGGTTAGTTCTTCTTGCTTTGTGTCAAAGTAATACATTAGTTGGTGGGTATTGTTTAGACTTGCTACATGTCCCTTCCTTATTATTATTTTTTTTAATTTTGCCCCTTTAATAATTTTACTGCTATAACTAGTAGATTACCATTATACTGACATCTGCAGAGGCAATCAGTATACTTGAAGCATAGATATAATAGCCATTATATCTATGCTTGAAGTTAACAGTAAACCATAGATATAATAGCCATAGATAAAGTACTGAACCCACATCAAAAGCAGATGATATTTGCCGAAATTTTATCACCCTCTTATTATATACATGTCACGCTTGGTGTTAATAAGCCTTCATTGGCAATTGCCGTCTATCGATATCTGATAAATTGTGAATCGGGAGAGTAATATGTCATTCTTCGGACAAGTTCGGTAGTTATCGTTATCTTCCGGTACATCATTTATATACGTGCTTAAAATACAAGTCAAGGTGATCGATGTATAATTACATTGTTCTTATAAGTCCTGAATATTCATCAAATATTTTCCACTGAACGTTGTGAAATCAACGATCATATAATAAATCACAGTAATAGAAAATACACAACTAGTTTCATACCAAACCAAAGAAGTTATAAAAATAAAGTACACAAAAAGTACGTTGACAACTAAACGGGCAGACTTGCGGAGGGTTATATAGCCGTATTTATAGTACGAATAACACCCCTAACACAATTCTAAGAAGGATATATATTGTTTACTTCAAAAATGAAATCGACAATCAGATTAAACCATCCGCTATTTAATTTCAAAACAAGCAACAACAAAAAAATGTAAGCGGAAAAGTATTATATATATAAAAGAAAAAAAATCAGAGACATGATAATTGTGCTATTTCCCAATTATTTAATGTATTCAGTATGTCCACCACTTACGTTTTCTTCACCAAACGGCGTTTTAATATTTATAATGTATTCATTTTTTTTCTCTTTATTTTTCAAAAACTTCGTGTTACCGTTACGACAGAAAGTTTCAACACTTTTTTTGTGTTCTAAAATATAATAATTTCGTTTTTCTGGTCTAAAATGTGATTATACTGTTTTGAATCTCGATAAAAAAGAATTGTCTTTAACTCGAAAAATTCGACCAGGTTCGACCTCTTAACCACGTATACTATCAGTAGTTGATATGTCTCCTCTTGTCAATCATACAGGTCTTATTTCCCGAGTGCAACCGATGCAAGTGCTATGGCAATTTAATTTTACGTGCCTGTTAAGTCCATTTTCCATAATTTCTCTATTTTATTATTTCAACAACAGCATAACCTTTTATTTGTTGACCGATTTTCTCCAAATAAATTACAATCCGAACAATTTTACAACCAGACGCTTTTCATTGCTACCGCCTCACGGCATATTTTTACTTGAGACAGGTAACGCATATTAATTATCAGCTGATAAGACGCGTGCCCGATAATTTAAATATAATTATGATAAGAAATTAGTCTATTGGGAGGATGTCGGCAGATATCATCTACATCACAGGCCACTTCGCGCCGTGCCGTGCGTTTGATATTTCAAAGGAAACTACATGGAGCTCAGTGTGATATATTCTGAGTACTTTATCTATGGCTATTATATCTATGAGTAAACATAAATTAGTAAGAAAGAAATAAAAGAAAGGGAATTGTAGCAAGTCTAGGTATTGTTTTGTACTGCTTTTCTTGCGGTTATTAAAATGACTAATGGTCTTAGATATCACTTTTTGATCGGATAAACTATACAGTTGGTCTATTGTTCTATTTGGAAATATATTGATTTATAAATTGTGTTTTTGACTCTTTAACACTAGTTTTACACCTGTTCGATTTTGATTCGCTTGGTTTGAAGTTGGGGAGTCCCACACATTAGTCAACATGTCTAAAACATCGAGCCAAAGAGAACAAGGTATAATGCAACAAATCAACTTTGATGTTTATTATTTCATTCTGACATTATAAAATGGAAGGGAGAGGTCTAGCCCAAATCGATTACGTTATTTAGAATTGTATAGAAGAAATTTCGGAGTAAGTAAAATTTTTCTAGTAAATTTTATAATTGTTCTGGTCATTCTAGACATTCTTATAAACTGACGTATCTGTAATGGGCGATGGGTTCGCCCAGACGACTGAGGCATATTTTAACGGTGGTCGAATTAAGGTGGTATATGTGGAACTTCACCTCATGTTGACAGTTACGGAGGTTGCGTCTGAAAAACCCAACTGTTCTTGTCTAATGATGACTTTGACTGTTATCTGAACAATGTGAACGCGCCATATATAGGTCATGGCTGATGTAGACACCAAGGTATTTGCCGTCCGTAACTGTCTTTTGAGTGCGGCAGTGATATGAACAACTTACATACACAAAAGTCATGTTGCTTCTTCAGATAGCTCGATTGTGAAAAGAACCCGAAACCTGCAATTGTGATATTTCCTTGTACAGTCACAATATAATTATGTTGCACAAGTCAAGCTTCAGAAAATAGTGTGCATACCCAATGAAAATGAAAGAAAAGATGAGACAAGCTTATTGATGAAATAGGCTATTGAAATAAACTGACAATACTAGAGGGTCTGGATAGGGATCCTTCATTTCTGTATTCTTGTTTAGGCCATTTTTCTCTATTCTTCATTTTTTGGGTCCATTTTTCTGTATTCTTTATTTTTTCGCCCATTATACTCTATTCTGTAAACCCTCATCCAAACCCTCATTCTAATATGAATGATTAGGATATACTATATATATACATGACGGTGTTTAAATTATAATAGGAAGAATATATGTTTAAAATTCGAAAAAGTTTAGACCTGATAAATATTATCGTAATCTAAAATATTTTTTTTTAGTAATCAACTTTATCCTTTGTCAAATTTAACTCAACTAATTGTACTAACAGTGATTTTTTGAAGTCTTCCTCAATACCTTCAACCAAATGATTGTTTTTACTTCGATGATGTAGACTGCAAGCTAGTATTTATCCGACTTCGAAGACAAGACTTCAACATTTAAGTAAGGGAGCTACCATTTGATTTTTATGGGGGCTAGGATGAAAAATTTTGTCCTACATTTTTTTTTTAGTTGTACTAGTAATCTCTGTCCTGCCTTTTTATTTTGCACTCTATTCGGTCCTGCCTTTTTTTTTAAAGTTTATCCTGACTTTTTTGAGTGGGGTGCTCATTTTCGTCATAATTTTCCATGTTTTCTGCAGTTCATGTTCAGACCTTTCAGTTTTTGAAGTATACTGATATTTCTATATGAAGATAACATCAAAAGCAAATTATTCTTAGCTTGAAAACGTGTTTCTCTGAAAAAAATCATCTGAAAAGTTAGATCAAAGGCTATTTGAAATTTCCTGATGTTTTGTCATAGGGGGACACATATTCGCCGTTTTTACACATCTATTTAAAACCAAATAACTGCAGCTTTAAACAATATTTATCAAATCAATTTCATTATAGATGAATAGCAGACATTTCAAAGGTGTAAAGAACTGAAATTTAGGGCAATCAGTCAAAGAATTACTAAGAAATACTTCTTTGAAATCTTTTTTTTTTATTCAGGAAATTGGCCGAAAATCGTTGTCCGTTTTTCGGTCCTTTGCGGTAAGTGCCGAAATTTTTTCTACGTTTAAAAAATAATCATATTTGTTATAAAAACATAATTTACCGGCATATTTCTTCCATTTCAGCAATCCTATGAAGCTTCTACACCTCACTGCGCCCCACTCTACCTAAATTGTCATTCTGACTTTTTTTTTTGCAAGTGTCTCATCCTGCCTTTTTTTTTTTACTCAAAACTCCTGTCCTGCCTATTTTTTAAAAATTTCATCCTAGCCCCCATAAAATCAAATGGTAGCTCCCTAACGTGAACGACGTGTCCAGTCAAAGTAACGTCATTGACAATGACGTCACAAATGTAACCTACAGCGACTTTTCTTTGGGATCATGCAACTTGAAACGGCAAGATGCACAGCTTACCCAGTCGGCAGAAAATTGTTAAGTCGCCCAAATACAAGATCAACAGACGTCAAACACCAGAGTTCCGTGGTACATTTCCGGAAGAATGCATCGTTCCTCAAAACACACCACGCGAAAATGGCTACGAACGCCCAGAATCAGTGCTTTGGAGGAAATTTCCAGTATTGAAGAGCAGTTCAACCTCAAAAATCGAAATCCATTCTCGTCCTTCTTCACAGACTGGATTAATAGGAGGCTGTGGACGTTTAAGTGTGACTCCTAATATGACCTTCGAGAAGATTCCAGCAGAAAAGCGTTTGCCGCCCATTGTAACTGTACAAGACTGGCGGGAAATATCTCCAGAGCTATTGAAAAGAGATGCTGCATGGAATGTTTTGTGTAAGCATTGCCCTGGAATAGGTTCCCACTCTAGAAGAGAGTACTTTCAGCGTGTTATTAAATGGAGGAAAGGAATTGTTGATGAAAATGAGAAGAGAAAATGTCTTATATGTAAAATCCAGAAAGCAACAACAAAGCCAATAAAAGTGGACCAATCTGCTTACAATGACTATGATCGAGTTGTCAGCAGATTGGCATATTCGCATAATTATTACAACAAACTTACTAAAAAGGGAGAACTAAAACAAGAAGTAGATACTTCATCAAATATACAGTTAAGTAGAAAGAAGGATTTACAGAAGAAGTGCAAAATTTCAATTCCGACTCCTCCTCCATTGCCAGGTTCACCTTTAACGCATAATCCGTCTTCGGAATACAAACAGATAGAGTCTGTCGACACTCCCGATATGGCATATTCTGTTAGAAAAGTAGCACGATATTTGCAGTTATATTATCCACAAAAAAAGGGAATACATTCCAAATGTAGACCATTAAACAAGATTTTCGAGCCTGCTTATCAAAGTTTACTAGGACCATTAAAAATAGTATATAAAAGGAAGGGACTTCCAGGATTACTTCAAAAGAAAACTAAGCCTCAACAACCTGACGTTCAAAATGAAAAATTGTATCAACAGTTTGAATGTGAAGTTGGAAATTTAGGACTTGTTTATAACTTGCCGGATAACAACCCACATTTGGGAAAAAGACACGTGAGCATTCCCCGTAATACAAACTTCACACGCTCACGTGAGATAAATAAGAAGATCGATCGCACAGCGTCAACTCCAGTATTCCCTGCCATTCCGAGACTTATCAAACCTCTAAAAAATATGTAAACTATGACAAAAATTAGAGAAAACATATGTAAATCATAATAATGTAGTTTATTTCCAAATAAAGTTAATGTTATCTAACTTAACCGAGATCTTGTTTTTAATGAAATCAATTTTGAATATGTTGATTTGATATAGTTCATTTATATGTTTCGGAGTTTAGTTTGACGTCCATTTTCACTGAACTAGTACACATTTGTGTTTAGGGGCCAGCTTAAGCCCGCCTCCGGGTGTGGGATATTTTCTGGCTGTGTTGAAGACCCATTGGTGGCCTTGGGCTGTTTTCTGCTCTTTGGTCGGGTTGTTGTCTCTTTGACACATTCCCAATTTCCATTCTCAATTTTATTTTGTTATTTACTTTCCCTGTGAAAAAGTTAAAAAAATGACACAAATCTAGTCACTAATTAGAGCTATTCTTCCATATAATCTTTCACCTAATTCTCACTTAAAGAAGTCATAATAATTGGGTAAGAAAGAATTTGGCGTGGCATTACATATGATGAAAAATATCCTTGAATTCTATGATATAACCAATATACCACTTTATACTTCTAGAATCGGAAGTGGCAAATTCGGTTTTGAAAGATATAAACACTAATATAGAATCGTGACTTCTTTGCCACCCTTCCCCATTTTGAATATTGAGACATCTCTCTCGGTCACCCAGTTTGACATATTTTTATTTCCAATAAAATATAAAAATAAGAAGATGTGGTATAATTGCCAACGAGACAACTCTTCACAAAAGACCAAATGACACAGAAATTAACAACTATAGGTCACCGTACGGCCTTCGACAATGAGCAAAACCCATACCGCATAGTCAGCTAATAAATGTCCGAAATGACGAATGTAAAACAATTCAATCGAGAAAATTAACGGCCTAATTTATGTACAAAATAGATCAAAATAATGAACGAAAAACAAATATGATACACAGAAACAAACAGAAACACCGTTTTACGCCTGAAAAAAATATCTAACTCGAATTCTTAACTCGATATAGAAACAGATAAAACCACAAAATCCAAACATTGAACAATGAACTATAAAATGAGGTTCACGGTCATATGAACCCTACCAGACCAACGTGAACACCTTTCAACTCCCTCAGGCAAAGTTGACCTTAGATGAATTTGGCTATTTGTTTTATGTATTTTTTGTCATATAGCTCTTCAACTGTTTCGGTACTTATACATTCCTCGGATTTCAAATGTTTGGCTTTGAGCGTTCCTGATGAAGGTAAATCCAGAAAAGCGCTTCGGACGCATGAAATTATTAAACGTGTTGTTTTCAATTTTTTACATCACTGGGTCGATACCTCTGCTGGTGGACTATCAGTCCCCGAGGGTATCATCAGCTAAGTAGTCAGTACTTCGGTACTGACATGATTTATAACAAACCTTTCTAAAATTGTCCGTTTATAAATTTTGAAATTATAAAGAAACTAAGGTTTCAACTCCCTCAGGCAAAGTTGACCTTAGATGAATTTGGCTATTTGTTTTATGTATTTTGTCATATAGCTCTTCAACTGTTTCGGTACTTATACATTCCTCGGATTTCAAATGTTTGGCTTTGAGCGTTCCTGATGAAGGTAAATCCAGAAAAGCGCTTCGGACGCATGAAATTATTAAACGTGTTGTTTTCAATTTTTTACATCACTGGGTCGATACCTCTGCTGGTGAACTATCAGTCCCCGAGGGTATCATCAGCTCAGTAGTCAGTACTTCGGTACTGACATGATTTATAACAAACCTTTCTAAAATTGTCCGTTTATAAATTTTGAAATTATAAAGAAACTAAGGTTTCAACCTCCTCAGACAAAGTTGACCTGAGATGAATTTGGCTATTTGTTTTATGTATTTTTGTCATATAGCTCTTCAACTGTTTCGGTACTTATACATTCCTCGGATTTCAAATGTTTGGCTTTGAGCGTTCCTGATGAAGGTAAATCCAGAAAAGCGCTTCGGACGCATGAAATTATTAAACGTGTTGTTTTCAATTTTTTACAATCTTTCTCTACATCAGATATAGTTGAACTATTTCTTAAAGCATCTGTTAAATGACAAAATTACAAAAAAACTTATCATTGACCAATAATATTTTTTTAGTAAAAATCAGCATTAAAGGGGAACAACTCTATTAAGAGTTAACTGACAATTTCAGTAATAATGACATATTTGTAGATCTTATCCTGCTGAAAATTTTTCATTTTCAAAGTTTCTATTTACCTAACGTTAGTATTATAGTTTTCAAGATGATAGACAAACAATGCAAAAAATTGTAAAAAAAAATATCATTAAAGGCAATAACTCCAAAACGAGTCTATTGAAGATTTCGGCCATTTTGGCTCAGATCTTGTTTTGCTTATCGTTTGTGCTATTTTTAGTTTCTATCTATCTATCTATAACAGTTTTCAATTTAATAGGCAATAATGGGAAAACTCGTCTTTAAAAGGCAATAACTTCAATAAGGTGTCGACTACCAATTTTGGTCATGTTTGACTTATTTGTAGATCTTGTCTTGTTTGATAATTTTGCTGGGTATAGTTTCTATCTATCTATTATAGTTTTAAGATATAAGGCAAAACGCAAAACATTGGTAAAAACGTCATTAAAGGTCAATAACTCTAATAAGGAGTCGTCTGACCATTTTGGTCATGTTTTGACTTATTTGTAGATCTTGTCTTGCTGATCATTTTTGCTTTAAAATTTCTGTCTATCTATAATAATTTTCGAGATAATAGCAAACAAGTTTTAATAAAATGCTCCTTGAGATGCAGCTTATCAGATACGCCCGCAGAGGTTGAACCCTAAAGGCTAAACAGTTGGGGCAAGTATGGACACTACCTTCAACCTTGATACAGCTCTAAATTTGGATTGTGATTAAATATTTGACACATCATAGGTTTCTTACACAGAATAAATGTGGTCAAAGAACTGAAATTTGAAATTTGACTTTTTCCTATTATGGTCCAATATGAAAATCCAAAATCTAAATACAAGATTAGATTCAGCATATTAAAGAACCCCATATATTCAATTTTTGGACCCCGATTTGGACAGATTCAGCATATCCAAGTATACCAAAAATTTAATAAATTTATCTATTAATGGACACTATGAGCTAAGTTTTTAAAGGGGTTCGCTTCATAGAAATAAAAAATCCATATAGAATAAAGGACTTTGGTTTTGATACTGACTTTATCACGGTAAAATATCTGTCGAGCCCGAAGGGCGAGCCTGATATTTTACAGTGATAAAGTCAGTATCAAAAGCAAAAAGTCCTTTATTCTTTATAGGTAATTATGAAAAAACGAAAATCACTACAATAATAGAGAAAATAACAAACGAACTACTTTATCGTGTCCAAATAGTATCGGAGTATTTTTTCTTTACCTAAATAAGGTTGAAAAATACCGTTGAATGATCATATCTATCAGACCAGTTCATGTTGTACCCTGCCCAATCGACGAAGATTCTGGCCGACACAATGCATATCAAATGCTAACTCTTCTCCTTTGACTAAACGAGCTATAATTGGTCATACATATTGACATGTAATATGTCGTGTTAAAATAAATAAGATATTTGACTAACAATTCATTAAAGGCTCTTTGAAAATGGCCAAGAGTTCAATGTTATTATGGTCATCTTGTATGATTCATGATTTTTTTAGCAGTTTCTTTTGTCTTGCTCCTTATGATTGATTGATTGATTGATTTGTGTTTAACGCCACTTTCAACACTATTGTGCTATTTTGTGGCGGTCAGTTTTGAATGGCGGAGGAAGCCGAAGTGCCCGGAGAGAACCACCGACCTTCGGTAGGAAAACTGACAATCCTTGTCAATTAAGATTGAAGTCGAGCCTTGCTTCTTATAAATTTTCTGATGAGTTTTCAAATAAATAATGGTAACACGAAACCGATGAACTGAAACAAATAAATTGTGCCTCCTCAATGTTATGAATCAGGCTTTGAATGTCTGTCTTTTCTGTACTCTCATGTGTTTCACTATTGATATATTTTCGGCCTTTTAAATTGGTCGTTTAGTTTACTATCTGTATAACATTACAGAGAAATCGTATTTTTGAAAACCGTTGTCGCGTTAGGAATAAATGAGGTTGTACTTTGTGATGTCGCTGCAAAACAATGACTGTCGTAAAATGTCTGTCAATGAATACGGACAACAGAATTTCGTAACAGTATCGTATTCTCGGTGTTCTTTTCAGGTCATGAACTTTACTTGGAATATTGGTATTATTTATGTCTCCATGTCACTAATTCGGTGGTATGTCCTTTAAAAAGTAAAACGTTTTTTGCGGAGAAAAAATATATTTCAAAACGTCTGTTTTTATATCAAAAATATATGCAAATATCATAGATTTTTATTAACGGAATACATATCCTACAAAACGATTGTCAAATAAGAATTTTGGTAATAGAAAAAACTTAGTTTGATGTTCTTCATTTATAAAATGTGCGATAAGGAGAAACTGTATTCTGAACAAGTTTTTTCGCTGAGACTTGTAACACTTAAAAAAAACGCATATATTTTTACGCATATATATATAGACAATTACATTATGTTTTAGGACACAGTTTATTTTCAAAATCGGTGTTATAATTTTCCCCTAAAAAGAAAACAACCAGATGAAATACTTTTACTATCATTGATGTTGTCTAATATAAATGAATAAACAGAATCATTGCTTGATAAGCAAGGTAAGGAGTGCAATGAGGTATATCGTTGTATTCGCACTAAATCGGAAGGGCAACATCCTGAGAACTATATTGTATGGAGCTGTACAGGCGATAAGCCATCTGAACGAATAGTCTATCTATATTAATCTGTTTAGATATTGTACCATAAATTTTGTAAGATAAAATCATTTTTATGTAGCATTAAGCTCACCTGATTAGCAAATTAAAAATTTGATGAATCGTTGGATCTCTTCAGCGAACTCAGCATTTCTTCTTGTAGATATGTACATGAAGTGTTTTTTGTTAAAACGTTTTAGTTTTGTTGTTTCTCTTCCCTTTTTCCTTTGCTTTTCTAACGTGTTATAACTTGCCAAAAAATATGGAAATTAAAATAACTTAATTCAAGAACCACAATAAAAGCGTAAATCTAATATGAAGATTTAATTTAGCTTGTTAAGCACAATATTGAAACTTTTGTCTAGTAATTATCAAAACTTTTGTTTTATTTTTTTTACATAAAGTTTTTTTTTATGTATTACGGTTCAACGTGAGAGTACAAAAAACAGGATTCGAGACCACAATTATACGTATTCTGAGTCAATTCAATTTTGGCTGTTAAAATATTTTTAAAAACTGAACAATATATGTATGCGAACGTTTGAAACCGGTGCGACAGAACGTCAACGTCGTCGAAGATTATACCTATATTGTGACGTCGAAATATTGTTACGTTTCTAACGTCTTGGCAATTTTGAATTTTGGTCTTGGCACTGAAAGGGTTAAACAATACATTTATCTTGTCATTATACGCTCAGTGTTCATCCTGAAAACGATCACATTGATTTCAAATCATTTTAGGAAAGCAGACATTTACAGGCAGGAGGCAACGAGTCTGTAGGCTGACTGAAATTATCTGAAAAAGCTCATTTCTTTTAATAGATGTCACTCAACATTTGTCTATTTACTTTCGCTTAAAATTCTTGTTTTTTCAAAGTCATGTCATTTATTTTTCAACCCGGACCAGAAATATGAACCATTGAAGGTCCTGTGGTTACCTTTAATTTCAGAAGCGGATTTAGGGGAAGGCGACCCGGGTCACCCCTTATTAAGGCTACATTTATGGTTAATGTAGACTTTTTACCTGTTCCACAGCAAACGTTGTCTAGTTTGAGGCCCCCGGGCACCCCTTTTTTCAAAATTTATCCTGGATCCGCATTTGAATTTGTTCGCTTATTTTCAGTCGGAAAGCAAGCCCTTAGAAACGACCGTTGTTGCTACTTTCTTAAGACAACAATGGGACTTAAAGCCCGCCACTCTGAAATTGCGTTAATTTCGCGGAAAAAATAAATTGGCGGCAATTTGGAAAATTTTCTATTTTCTGTTTTACTTGCCATTGGAGTCATAAATAGATGTCTTTCTATCTTTTAAGCATGTGTCTGATTATTAAAGAAAACTGAGACTACTATAACACATGTATAACACATGTGTTGTAGTAGTCTCAGAAGAAAATAAACCCCAAATTGGCCGTCCTTTAACAAATACGGTAAAATGTAGTCTGTTAGTTTTTCTTCTTTTTTCACAGATAAACAAAGATTATAACGTTATATATAATCTATAAAAAAAATAATACGTATCTCAAAGTTATTAAAATATTTCTGTCACCCCTTAGGAAACCCCGTTTGAACTAAATTCCGAAAGAAATACATTTTTTGACATTGTAGTTTTTTGGTCTTACACATCGATGTCAACATGCATCTGAACAGAATGTACACACATTTAGTGTGTATGTTTGAAAAAGCAATGGCGAGTTCAGCTGTGAATTTTACTGGATTAATTATTCTCTTTAAGTGAAATGTTTGACGTTACCTAAAACTATAAGGTAAGGAAATTTTATACTGTCTGTGCTAGACCGAATAATCTGTCTCTTGTGTGGCTACATTTTTCATTTCATATTTTCTTTTTATCATTTGGCTATTTATTATTATTTTTTTTTGTGTCCATCATTTGGCTATTTATTATTATTTTTTTTTGTGTCCATCATTTGGCTATTTATTATTATTTTTTTGTGTCCACGGACACAAAAAAAAATAATAACGTGGACACAAAAAAAAAAATAATAAATAGCCAAATGATAAAAGAAATTTATGAAATGACAAATGTAGCCACACAAGAGACAGATTATTCGGTCTAGAGTTCTGACTAAATTTGTTCACCCGTTTGTTTACACATTTAAAATTTACATAAAATGAAAGCGCGTACTTTAAGCTTTATTTTCGTATAACTTATTTAATTGCACTTATAATTTTCAATACATATTTCATATAAATATTTGATGAAAGTTATAAAAGTATAAAATTTCAAACTAGCTCTTTTCAAACAATAACTAGTTAAAAGATGCGAAACGACAGCGATGAAAAAAGGTCACGACCTTCAAAATTTGCGTATTACTGCGCTCGGAAGTGAAGAAATTTTGACAAATCCTCGTGTTTTTCTCTTTTTCAGAAATCCATTTTGTTAAAATAATATTATAAGTATCAAAAAAGTTACAATCAATTATGTATTTGCATTTTATTATATGGAACGTTTTTGAACTATTTTCCCATAGCTGTTAGTCGGTCATTTTGGCGGGAAATTATATACACTTGGAGGTGCTCCTAGAGAAAGAGCTCATACGTAGACCATATACATAACTGATACCGAAATCGAAAACAATAACGTCCTACGGCTTCACGTGCATAAACCGAAATGCACTTTAAATTGTATAATATGCAATATAATTCATGTTCAGTCGACCTTTCATTGTTAAATCAACGACTGAAATGATTTAAAAACATCTTTAGATTGCAGATAACACTCGAAATTAACCCGACTTCTTTCCACACGGAATTCAAATAATTCTAGTTTGTCAATCGGTTGACTGCTTATAATGCAAAATACAAATCTATCAAAAGTTTTGAAAACTAACAAAACACACCTGAGACTACTATAACACATGTGTTATAGTAGTCTCAGAACACACTGATCGCATTGTCAAGAATCAGTCCGGTCGATATTGCGCATGCGTGAATTCAGATACCCTACATGGATAAAATCGTTATATAGAAGTTATATGGAAAATGATCTTTACAAGATGATATTCAATTTTCTTCTCAGTGGATTTCTTAGGTGCTTCGATCACCAGAATCCTTAATGTGTCTTCTTTTAATGATATAAATTATTTTGAAATAAAGTTTGAACTTCTTGCTACAAATTTGGATTTTTACAGTGATGTCAAATGGCTTACATTTGCCGTTATTCTTACAGAAAATGTCATTATTCAGAAGAGTGGTCAGCTTTGAAAAATAAAAGAAATACTTTTACTGATGATATACCTTAGCTGCTGCGACCAAGAAAAAGATGAAAAGTTAAAGTTTAACGTGGTGTAGATTATTTTCAAATTGGTTATTTTCTTCTTGCTCCAAATTTGATTTAAAAGTAGGCGATTTTTAGTTTTTTTCTATCAATTTCTATATGACAGCAGGATACATCGTGTGTGTAAACAGATAGTAACGTGTTATACAATCGTGTTTATTCAGTCATGCTGAGACATAATATATTCCCAGAGTCATGTAATATAGTGTAAACGACATTTTGTATAAACTTGATTTAGGGTTGAAGGAATAGCAAAACACTATATAATATGAAATTAACGTTTTAGATCTTTTATAATTGAAGATACTTAGATTCTAGTTTTCTTCTGTTTATCACGTGGTTATAACCGAAAATTAATAAATATGAGAATACAATAGAAATCTAAAACGCAATATATTAAATAAATGCTTGTTCATCTGAATGTTTTATCAATACACAATCATAATTTTTCAATTTTTTTCAATGGAATTAAATGGTTTCTATTCACATTTAATTAAAAAAAAAAGATGTTGTATGATTGCCAATGAGACAAATTTCCGCTAGTGACGAGTTGTTTAAATATTTCAACCGGTACTGTTGGCTCGTTTTTTTTTTGACAATCCTTACATAATCTTTTTTTTAGGCAATTTTAACACGATTTGAATATACAAATTCCATTTCGTCGCACTTTAAAGAGTGCATAAAAACAACATTAAGAATACTCCACTGAATTCGACCACTTGATACGGCAAGATAAAATCAAATTATATATTATACATCAAACCGTATTTCTGTTATTTAATTTCTTAAAATTAGATACACGAATAATATGTACGCACAATAAACTGGAAAGTTTGCACCGTCTTTGAAGTCCCGTTTAACAGTTGTAGAATACCTTCACGACTTGAGTTTACATTCGCCGTCAAAAGAAACTTGTTGATGACAAAATAATCGTAACTAATATACATCTAAATACAAGAGTATTCTTGTATAAAATGAAAAAAACTACTTTTATAGAATTCCCTTGTCAATTTTTTATCACAAGCTTTTCACCTCAATTAAAATTCATTGAACCGAAACAATATTAAATAAAAAGTCAATAATTTCTTCACAAAACGATAAAGATTGTTAGCTTTGAACAGGTACTTGTATGACAATTAACATGTCAGCTACAGGTTATATACCTGTGGATATGTGTTGGAAACGATGTTGGAAGCTTGTATTATTTTGTCAAAAAAGGAAAGGGTCAATAAATATGAAATTTCGAGATATCGTTTTCAGACATAAAAGTTTATTGTCATAACGTAAATAGAATCTGCTACTGAAATTCTTCGTCGTAGATGTTAATATAATGTGAGATATGGGGTAAATATCCACGAGATGACCTACCCTCCACCCACAAAATTCACAAGATAATGGAGGGTTCTGTAAGTTTTAACTGAATAAACTGGCTTTCATAATGTATGAAAGGCTTTAAACCCCTTCCTCATAAATAATGGTGTAACCTACATGTTAATACAATAATTTACAAATTACGACGATGTGATATGATTGGCATTGAGACAACTTGTCACCAGAGACCAAATGACGTGATTGAAAGCAACTGTAAGTTACTGTACGGCCTTTATCAATGAGCTAAACCCATATCGTATAGTAAACGTTATAGGATAGAATTGAGAATGGAAACGGAAATGTGTCAAAGAAACAACAACCCGACCAAAGGCCCAAGGCCACCAATGGGTCTTCAATGTAGCGAGAAAATTCGGCACCTGGAGGCGGGCTTCAGCTGCCCCTACACAATAATGTATACTAGTTAAGCGAAATTGAGAAAACTAATGGCCTAATTTATAACAAAACAATTTACGAAAACCAAACATGACAGACATGATCCAACAACAGTTCACTTAACTCGAGGAAATGTGCTGTTATCCTCACTCAATGTATACTGTTCATTTCAATAATTATGAACTGTCAATGGATATTTGAAATTAAATAATAATATGACAGACATTCCGAATTTTCGAGGTACCAGTTTTATATATATAAAAAAAAAGAACCGTAAGACAACGGCTTTTCGGCCAATTATATGTGAAATAGTTGAACTAAAATTTCAATTACATTTCTATCAGTTTTATGCTCAATTTATGTTGAATAAGAATATCTATTTTTATTTGTATGCATTTTTCATTATACTAATTTGGGTAAAATATCTCGCGCCGTTTCAATTTTTCAACTGGGACCTGAGACTACTATAACACATAGTTATAGTAGTCTCAGACTGGGACTAATACACTAATTCAGTAGTCCCAGGTTTTAACAAAGATTGAATAGAAACTCCGCCTTCAATTAACTAAATACAAACTACACCAAAATATAGAAAACATGAATCTAAATTATCTTATCGATAACATCTGGTGTTGGTTTTCACTGAAGTTATCTTTACAGATCAGCGGGTGTTAAACTCCTTAATTGTGCGTCTTATCGCATATGTCAAATTAGCAAGTGACCCCATATGGAGCGAGGACGGGTTGTCGTCCTTGTCGATACAAAGAATTGTTTTCAAATTGGGTTATCTCCTTAAACCGGACAGATTCTTGGCAATGTTCTTTATTTCCCAATGTACAAGAATTGAAAAGAAAACATTTTATATCACAAAGAGAAGATGAAAGAATTCAACATTTCCAGATTTTATTATGGCTAATGACCCCACGTAGACATGGCGGAAGGAAAAATTAACCCGGCAACCATAAAGGCATTAAAGCACTGCCTTTAAAAATGCTTATTTGGACCCCTTTTTTGGCCCCTTATTCCTAAACTGTTGGGACCATAACCCCAAAAATCAATCCCAATCTTTCTTTTGTGGTCATAAACCTTGTGTTTAAATTTCATAGATTTCTATTTACTTATACGAAAGTTATGGTGCGAAAACCAAATGTCTTTGGACGACGACGACGTGATACCAATTTACGACCGCAAAATTTTTTGCAGTCTTAAAAACCAAATGACATCAGAAAGCTTGTATGAATCTTTGTATGGTATTATGTTTCTGTCTCAATCTTTGTATGGTATTATGTTTCTGTCTCAATCTTTGTATGGTATTATGTTTCTGTCTCAATCTTTGTATGGTATCATGTTTCAGTCTCAATCTTTGTATGGTATTATGTTTATGTCTCCAATCTTTGTATGGTATCATGTTTCTGTCTCAATCTTTGTATGGTATCATGTTTCTGTCTCAATCTTTGTATGGTATCATGTTTCTGTCTCAATCTTTGTTTGGTATCATGTTTCTGTCTCAATCTTTGTATGGTATCATGTTTCTGTCTCAATCTTTGTATGGTATCATGTTTATGTCTCCAATCTTTGTATTGTATCATGTTTCTGTCTCAATCTTTGTATGGTATCATGTTTCTGTCTCAATCTTTGTATGGTATCATGTTTCTGTCGTCTCAATCTTTGTATGGTATTATGTTTCTGTCTCAATCTTTGTATGGTATCATGTTTCTGTCTCAATCTTTGTATGGTATCATGTTTCTGTCTCAATCTTTGTATGGTATCATGTTTCTGTCTCAATCTTTGTATGGTATCATGTTTCTGTCTCAATCTTTGTATGGTATCATGTTTCTGTCTCAATCTTTGTATGGTATCATGTTTCTGTCTCAATCTTTGTATGGTATCATGTTTCTGTCACAATCTTTGTATGGTATCATGTTTCTGTCTCAATCTTTGTATGGTATCATGTTTCTGTCTCAATCTTGGTATGGTATTATGTTTCTGTCTCAATCTTGGAGACAGTATGATTTACCTGTCTTTTTTTCTAGATAGATTTTTCGTGTTTTTATTATATTTTTCTCTTTCTGTCTGTATGTCTTTCCTAGTGGTTGTTAATTTATTTGTTGCCTTTTAATTCATATATTTAGTATTAATTTGAATATTTTTGTTAATCTGTCATAAATCGTTCTACTAAACTTTGTATCAGTACAACTATAATTCACCATAGGGTTGAGTGTCTATTCATCATTGTGTCCTTCTAAAAGATCATTTTTAGCATTTGAGTATTATTGGGTTGCTGTCTGACTGACTTTTACCTCATTTCTCCTGCCATTTAACCACCTTTTCCTGCTTACCAATAGGCATACTATCACTTTCTGAATTTAGCTGAATTGTCTCTGAATGACCCTAGATATGTCTCTGAATAATCTTCTGACGTCATGCAACAATCACTTGTTAAAATTGTGATGCAATATTTTGCCGGAATTTGTGTGATCTTTAGCAAAGGCAGACAAATTTTCATACAACTATTAATATGTCTTTGCAACTAAACATGGAATTTGTGAACCAAATAAAATGACGTGGATATTATGATGAGGAATGTTTATTTGAGCTGTAATAGAACATCCTCAAATCAGATCATAAATATACAATATATCAAAAACACTCAAATCACTTCTTTTCACTGATGTCATCATTTTTTAAAGGTATTCTGTGTTGATAAATATAAATGAATTATAAAGTTTATAAGTAAGACAACATTGAGATAATAGATAAGTAAATAAATATTTGGATCTCATTTCTCTTTTTTCTATTTCTTCTCTTAAAATTTAAGGAAAAAAGTTAAAGTAAAATTGTTGGATAAAAATGGTTGTTACAGTATTGTGAGACCATTGAACAGTTATAAGATATTTCTTTTTTTCTTTCTTCTATGCTAGTTTTAATAAAGTAATGCTTAATCTAAAACAAATCCATTAAGGCCACATTAAGTTAATTTTTAGATTTTTAGTCGCCCATCACCAGAAAAATTGGGTAGGTGATAGGATTTTCTTTTGCAGGGAATTAGGATAAAATGCTTAATAGGAATTTCACTCCTTTCTGTTTTTTGTGAATAATTTCCCCATTAAATAACTGGTGGCTATAAAACTAGTATGTTTTTCTCAATTTAGACTGTAATCACAAACTTCATAATAGAGATCACAATGATTTTCACCAAGAAAAAATGAAACCAATTTGACAGAGATTTGTTCCTTGTTTTATAATAAGTAGATGTTGATATAGGTATCTAAGGGATGAGAGAGAACTGACTAATAGATGAACATTCAGACATGTGCAAAATGCCAAAGTAGATTCGTACAAAATGTTTTTCAAGGATAACAAAAATAAAATTGATAAAAATTGGGACTTGGCCATTGGAGTGAGGACAGGCAGTCATAAGGATGGTAAATTAATTTATTGTGACCTTAACATACAGAATTTTCTTCCCTTAATTATGGGTTGTTACTATCAAAAGTGATATTAGATTATTAATACACCTATGACCATTTCACTATACAAAAGCTAAATAAATCAATACATAGGATTTCATCTGATAAATAGATGAATTAAAAAAGTACATGTATAATTACAAATACTTTCACATTTAAATATCAGTGCATCCACAAATATTCCAAAGTAAATATGTGCATACATAAAATAACACTACAATGTAACCACAGACCATATCCAACAAATTAATATAAAAATCATGATTAACACTTCCCCTATATTTTCTTTTGAAATTGACTTTTTCGTAACAGGTATATACAGCAGACTGGTAATAAAACAGATTCTATCAATTATTTAATTTTAAACTTCATTAGCACAAGGAATTATAACTGAAAAATTTAAAACCAACCTCTTAGATCACAATTTTTTTTTGTATGAAAGCTATTTGAGTACAGAGAACTATTTTCTTATGAATTTTGTGTCCCCCTCAATATCAACACAACACTAAATTTCCTCTGACAGCTGTCATATAAGCCATTCTCCTAACCAGTTCAACAACTCACAAGTGTATACGGTACATTTACAAATATTGCCAAAAACATACTGAAAATCAAAATGTCTTCTCTTGTCATCATTATTCTGATTTTACAAAATATGAAAAACTCAAACCTCAGGATTACAATATTCTTGATTTGTAGAACAAAAAGGCAAGTGTTTCAGAGGTTTTTAATTATGTTAATCATCCATTTCAACTGGTTTGCCTAAAAATTTAGTAATGTGTACATGATCTTTTCATAAATATGGAATAACAATAAATCATCAGTTAAAAAAAAAAATTTGAGACTTGGAAATCAGTGGAAATGCCAAGTCCTTGTCCAGCCTTTATATCTGTTTCTTACTAAGTATCAATAAAATGTCTACCTAAGACACTGCATGGTTGTTTTTTTTTGTATTGAAACACTTCATTACTATTCAAAAGATGGTATTTTTTATTGAAATTTGTAAATTTTGGATCAGAAGTGAACAATGCAAAAACCACCAAAACTAATCAAATTCAAAACATGTTGTTACAGTTATAAGAATTTTTTATATATTACAATTGTTTTTACAGTCAAGACAAACTGACTGTCTACATAGCACAATTATGGTATAGAACAGTTAATACTTGTTATGTAGATATTAATATTAATATTATTTTTAATTGTATCTATTCTTTTATGATTTAAAGAAATTTTGAACTTTAACCCAATATATAGAAAATATATAATATATGAGAACAAATTAAAAAGAAAAAAGGTTGGAAAATTTAATTCAGAAGGTCAGTCTTAGAAAAATACAAATTGAATATAAATATAAATCAAATTCTACAAAAAGAAGCCCACTGGGTTGTAGTAAACTATTTCTATATAAACTGACAACAGCTGATTCTGTATAACACGTAATTTAAGAGCTTTTTTAACAGTTCAACAAACTACTTTGAACTAAAAATAGCTAATTTGTTTCCGGCTGTATGTGTTCAATGGGTTGATGTTTTGGTATTACCACATTATTAGAAAGATACTACCCAACAGGTGCTAATTGGCTAACTTTAACAGTAATTATAGAACTGTCATTATTGAGTACAATATAAGAACCAGAACCAGAAAGAGGAGAAGAAATATTACTAAAACAATTCAATGTTTTTCCATACATGTAAATATATCAACCATTAATTTTCAATATTGCAAAAACTAGCAACAGTTAAATTTTCAATCTTTTACCTTTTAAACTGCAAAATTTTACAGTGCAAAAAAAGCTATCATAACCTGGGCTCATTCAAATTAACTATTGTCAAATAATAACAGTATCAAAAATCTACTTCTATAGAACAATATTTTGAAACAGCTAATTAACATAAGAATATCCAAATCAAATTAAATGCTACTAAAAAAATAAATGCTATTGCAGCAGATAGAAAAAACTTTTTTCGTGTCAATAATGAGTCTAGATTAATATGTTTCTACTTTAAAACTACCTGATGTACATGTAAGTTATAAATATAAAATTAAAGAAAAGCCATGAATATGACTGATATTTTAAAAGATTTAAAAATATTAACATACTAAATTTCATTATGTTCAATCAATTTGAAAAAGTGGGTTAAATAAATGTACATGTATTACCATGTTGTGCAAAAATAAATTTATATACATAAAATATAAAACCCATTACTTTATTGATTACTCATTATAATAACATCAAAAACATTTTTTTTAAATGTTTTGGTCCAATTTTTTATAATGTTTGGTCACTGGACCTCATAAATTTGCCCTTTTCTTGCTCTGTGTGGATCAGTAATGTTACTTCTTCTACACACGTACAAATTATTCACATATTAAAACCAAAATGGTACCAACAAAAAACAAAATACTAGAAAAATATTTGCCATTGTTCACTTAAGTTTTTTTGCCTTATAATAAATCAATGTTTAATGATTCGTATGTATAACTGGAATTTTATCTACCTTAGCTGAAAATATACATGAATATGTATGTCAAATATCATTTTCTTTATATATGTGCAACATTCACCTACAAGGTATACACAATTTATGATATTATCTTGTGTAGTTCATTCATAAAAGCAGCAATGCACCTAAACTTGAGACCTAATGCATATGCTAATTAGCCATAAAAATCAAATGTTTTCCTGTACTATGCTACAACTGATTATGTCCTATCAAATAAATTTCATTAAAACAATACCCTTACTTTCTTAAAAACAATAAAAATTGTGTTCAATCTGAGTAAATTCTAGTTTACTTTGAACAAATTATTTTCAGACACTCCCCTATAGATTCTCATGTTGACAAGACCTAACTTATATGTATCAATTTCCCATGTAAATCTTCAAAACTGAAAAGACAAAGTGACGATTTACAAATGAGGGACACAGGACGTCACTACAGACACATGACTAGTTACACAGTAAGGACTAGTGCAAAAAGGTGCTCTCTTATAAATATTCATAAAGGAGTTAAACATCTAGAAACTAACCATACCCACAAATGTAATTCATTGAATAAATATTTAACTTTGCTTTCCAAGATTTTACTGATACTAGGCAGTATTCTTCTCATGTAAATGTTAACATTTTTATATGTGGACATTTCCCCCTTATTTCCTTATACTTGATTGTTGGTGTTTAGTGCCACTTTCAGCACTATATCGTGTCGGCCAGCATTGGTGGAGGAAGCTAGATTGCCCAGAGAGAACCATGGACCTTCGGCAGGAAAACTGGCAATCCTAGTCAATAAAGATCAGACTTGAAAGCACCTGCAGGTTTCTTACTCACAACCTCAGTGTTGACAGGCTAGTGATTGCTGTAGATTAACTACTTAGACCACTTGGCCACCGAGGCACCTATATTTCCCTAAGAAAAATAACCCCAAATGTATTAACATATATATGTGCAAATGATATTATGCTATGAGATATTGAAAACTGAGTACAGTGCCTGTAGACAAAATTATCATTTTTTACTTTAGAATGCCCCCGAAATAAATATTTTTCTCTTATAAAACTCAAAATCCCTCAAATCAATATTGAGGAACAGATTACAGCTGTTAAACATAATATTACAAAAAATGTTACAAAAATGACAGAAAAAATTTAAAATGTTCTTGTCTTCATATTAATAAGCACCTTGGCTTCTTTTTTCCTTTCTTTGGACCTTTTCTTTCTTTCTGTAAAATAAAGGTAAAACATAAATAATATAAAAATTGAATGATAAATCTCTGAACTTTATCAATAGGCCTACACTTTATCAAGTAATAAGTTATACAATGTATTTTCATGTTCAGGCCAAAGTTATGATGTTTTATGCATACCACCACAAGGTTGTAGTTTGTTATGGTGTGAAGCTTCATAAAAATCCTCTGAAATTTAACCTTTACAACGTCAATAACACAGTGAAAAATAAATTGGTGTATTTAGTTATAATTTAATTTTGAATGTACAAATGTAACACATCTTCTGATTGGCTGAAAGTTTTTTTATCTATTAGCTCATAGACATAATTTTGTCATGTGACCATGACGTCATCAACATTTTTCATAATTTACTCCTTAATAATGGAATTTAGAATCAAATTATAAGGAATGACTGTAATATTTTTCTGTCTATTTTGAAATAACCTCAAACATGTGGTGCACACTTTTAAATAACCCGCTACACTACACGGGTTATTCAGTGTGCACCACATTTTTGATGCTATTTCTTCATAGACAGAAACAAGGATGTGTGTACATACTCCATAGTACATGGATGCCCCACTCACACAAACTTTTCTATGTTCAGTGGACCGTGAAATTGGGGTAAAAACTCTAATTTGGCATTAAAATTAGAAAGGTCATATCATAGGGAACATGTAAACTAAGTTTCAAGTTGATTGGACTTCAACTTCATCAAAAACTGCCTTGACCAAAAACTTAAACCTGAAGCAGGACAGACAGACAGATGAAAGGACACACAGACTGAAAAACATAATGCTCCTCTACTATCGTAGGTGGGGTATAAAAATATTACAGTCATTCCTTCAATATCCCTATCAGATGCAAATCCAGATTTATTTTACTTCATCAAACTTTTCTTCATATGGTGTACTATCCTTGTGTGAATATTTGATGGAATTTTACCAGATGCTTTTGGAAGACTTGGACTTACAAAGTAGGTATCATATCACAGATTTATAATGTAGTTTAAACATATTTAACTTGCATCAACACTATTAATCAGACACAAGTCAAACAGACTTTTCCATTTGATATTTAGCAATACAATATATAAGACCATGCATACATTAAATATCATTTCAACATTTGCATAAATTAGACAGAAAATTAAGAAGGCCAAAAGATGAATATCATAAATCATATACATTAGTTAAAACTGTCTGCCCTTAAAGAGTTTTGCAGGAATTAATTTGCTGCATGCACATCTCAGTTTACTCTAATCACAGAATTAAGTAGGAGTTAAGCCAGTTTAAAGATTAATTTTAACATACTTTATTTGCTTAAACATTCAAACTCATAAGTCAAAAATGAACAGACAATGCCATGGCAAAAAAAGAAAAAGACCAACAGACAAACAACAGTTTATAAAACACAACATAGAAAACTAAAGACTGAGCAACATGAACTCCACAAAAAACTGGGGGTGATCTCAGGTGCTCTGGAAGGGTTAGCAGATCCTGCTCCACATGTGGCACACAAGTTAATCAAATATACAAAGTCTTCTTCTATGAGAGCAAGACTTATGGACAAAGAGGTAATTACAGTATACAAAAAGCTCTGCTAATTGCTTATAAATTTTAGGGTTCTATTTTTTTAACCTTCTACATTTACTATGGAGATTTGAACATCTTGAAAATGTTCAAAGTAGTAATGTTCTTAAATAACTTGACTTACATATTTTCTAATTTCTCTCACTAGAGTATAAAAAGCGTCATCCACACCCTGTCTTGTTTTGGCTGAGGTCTCTACATATGGTATATTATAACTATCGGCTACTGGCCTTGCTTGCTTTGCATCTACTGTCCGTGTCGGTAAATCTACTTTATTTCCTACCACTGAAAATAAATGAAAATAAGTGATAGATAATGCATATTTTTCAGGTTTTTCTTGTTAACAAACCCCAGGTATATACAACAAGAAAAATCTTATAATATGTATATCTGACTTATATACCGTCAAAAATTATCATTCTCTGTAAACATTTGCATGTAGTTAATTGTATTGAAGTGTTAGATTCTTTCTTATGCATTTATGTATAACCACCCACAACCACTCAATTATAAGGTTAAAGAAAACTTACTAATCTAGATATTATCATTAGCAATCACTGTACAGTTTCATTATAAATCTTACTGTATAAGTCAGAAACAAGAAACAAATGTTAGAGTGTTTGAAAAATGAAAATGCATGAATTGCCATGAATACAAAATTCGTCTTTCTTTTCCTGGCACTAGTATATAACTTTGTTTACAATCATAATATACTTACAGACCATTGGCACTTCATCTGCATCTTTTACTCTTTTGATCTAAAAAAGTACATGTAAAGGGTAAATAGTTACTAAAGCTATATTCCTCAATTAAAGTGTTTTAACTTTAACAATTCAAGTTTTCAAAAGTCTATTTCATGATCATGTATTATATACATTGTCTATATAATAATCTATATATATTCATCACACTGCAGCCATGCGATACACAAAATGTAGGTGTGGTTGCTGCATGTAAACAACTCTGTAAACATATTGTTCCATATCTTAAGAGTGTATAAATTTACTTTACATTCAATCTGGTTATTCACAGGAATTATTCCCAAATAGATGGAGAATGTGTTCATGGGAAACAGATGATGTCCCTGCTTGCATATAACGTTGCAAAGGGACATAATTAGAGAACTGTACAAGTGACATCACCCAAGTTCGAACTTGATCTGTGTTTTATGGTAATAAGCATTGTGTATGAGTTTCATAAAATTTGGTGGGGCAAACTAAAGTTAGAGAATGGAAACTAATTTTTGTATGGATGGACAAGGGTAGCACATAATGCCCCCTCCGCTGCTGCGGGGCATTTAAAAATTTAATTGTTAATAGTTAACGTTATTTTAAAAACTGAAATAAATAAGAATCATGAGTACTTTTTTTTCACAGGATTTTTGTAAACTGATATTATTTGTTGAGTGAAGTTGTTAGTTTATGCTTCAAAATACTATTGGTCTATGCCATGATGGACTTTTGTTGTCTCTAAATTATTGGGTAATTAAAGTTCCTTAATAATTCCTTCTGGTATATTCTTTTTTACAACTTATGACTTATAAAAAGTTTCTTAGTTCTGCACTTCAATGGAAAACTAAACACCACACATTATCAAATATAAGTAGCAAGCTTTTAAAAAGTAGACTATAGAGAACACAGTTAGCTTTTACTTCTTATTTTTGACAGAAAAGTAAAAGACAACCTGATATTGAGGAAAAACACTCATCATATGTAATTCAGATGACCTAATTATATATAAATACATTACAATAGACCTGAAAATTTCTAACTGTTTGAATATGTATATTTTTTTTCTTTGTGTCAGTCATATGTTCAAACTAGTACATGTATATATAATATAAAACAGTAACAGGGCCGCAAGATTTTCTGTAAGTCATGGAAAAATTAATAAAAGAACAGAGTTCCAATGTCCCCTGCGTTGCACATATTTTATCTGACCATGGTCCAAGGACAAACTAAAATGAAAACTTTTTCTTTGTTCTTTAAAACTTTTTAAAAATATCTTAGAGAAATGGAGGCTTGAGGGCAAATGCAATGCAATTTCCAACATAGTTAATATTTCCAAAGAGCATAACTCTTTTAAAAATAATTGATGGGTACTGATTTTCGAACTCGTTCAAGACATTGCTAATAAGCTAAAGCTATGATATGAGTTTCATAAAAACTTTGCTAGAATTGTACACATGAGAGCGCTAAAGATGCAATTTTCCATATAATTAATGTTTCCAAGGGGCATAACTCTTTTAAAAATAATTGATGGGCACTGATTTTCAAACTCGTCCAAGTCATTGCTGATATAAACCTACAATATAAGTTTCATAAAAATCTGGAAAGAATTGTACAAATAAGAGTCCTAACGATGCAATTTTCCATATAATTAATGTTCCAAAGGGGCATAACTCTTTTAAAAATAGTTCATCGGCACTGATATTCGAACTCGTTGGAGACATTGCTGATTTAAAGCTTTGAAATAAGTTTCATTAAACTCTGACAAGAATTGTACATGTGAAAGCGCTAACAAGATGGGACAGACAGACGTCCGTCCGATATTTCTATGTCCCCATCTATGGATTGTGCAGGGGACAAAAAGGTAGACTTACATGACAAAATCCAATGACATTCTTGGCAAGACAATATATTATATAAGAGATTTAATTGATGTTTTGTATCTTGACAGATAGCCTAAGGTGTTAAGCAATAAACATTCCATACATTCCAGTAATATGATATCTTAGCATCTGTTAAAGCAAAACTTTCTATTTATCTTTAGATACAAGTTTGACAGAATCTCAGCTGTCTAAATTAAATAATAACATAATCTACCTGTTCTCTATACTGATTAATGTCTTCAAATGATTTTGTATTATTTACAGCAAATACACAAAGGAATCCTTCTCCTGTTCTCATATACTGATCCCTCATAGCACTGAAGAAATAAAACAAAATAATACACAAAGGAATCCTTCTCCTGTTCTCATATACTGATCCCTCATAGCACTGAAGAAATAAAACAAAATAATACACAAAGGAATCCTTCTCCTGTTCTCATATACTGATCCCTCATAGCACTGAAGAAATAAAACAAAATATAACACAAAGGAATCCTTCTCCTGTTCTCATATACTGATCCCTCATAGCACTGAAGAAATAAAACAAAATAATACACAAAGGAATCCTTCTCCTGTTCTCATATACTGATCCCTCATAGCACTGAAGAAATAAAACAAAATAATACACAAAGGAATCCTTCTCCTGTTCTCATATACTGATCCCTCATAGCACTGAAGAAATAAAACAAAATAATACACAAAGGAATCCTTCTCCTGTTCTCATATACTGATCCCTCATAGCACTGAAGAAATAAAACAAAATATAACACAAACTTCATGATAGTGAAATATTATTGTTTGAATCTCTGATAAAAATTTTAATAACTAAGAAAATATGATATTTGTACCATGAAAGCATAATATGCCTTCTTTTTCATTCCAACCATTTATGTAAAAACTCCACATTAAAGTTATAGGATTTTACTGATGTCAATTTTGATGCTGTTTAACCTAATGGTGTTTCCTTTAAAACAATCACTTTTGATTTGTGACTTCAAAAGTTTTCTATTGTAAATCCACAAAATGGTATGATAAAATGCCCTTTACTATTGTAGAAGGGCCTAAAATATAAAATCATCAAAGCCATTGGATCTATGTTTTTCGTAATCTATTCTTTCATCATGCAACTTATTTTCATACTGCAAATCTCTTCATATTTGTCTTTTAATTGATATAAACTCTTTGCTAACAAAGCCTTTGTTTCTAGGTTCTTAAGGTAGTGCTATAGCTGACAGACACAACCAATAGCTGGACATATATACAAAAGTTTGCACAAATAAAATATAAGAAACTATACGGTATGGGTTTTTCTCATTGATGAAGGCCATACAGTGACCTATAATTGCTTTTATATGTATCTTTGTTATCTGAACTGTGTTGGATAGTTTTTCACTGGCAATCATACCACATCTCCTTATTTCTATATTGTTTTTGTACCTGTATTCTTCTTGTCCTGCAGTATCTAGGATATCTAGTAAACATGTTTCTCCATCAATTACCACTTGTTTTCTGTAGGAATCCTCTAAAAGAATACAAAAACTTTATTGGGCAAGGGGAGTTAAATCTTAATCAGCAGTATCCATATATCAATGTCTATTGATATTTATAATAACTGCATAAATATGATAAATGTATTTAAAAACTGTAATATAATCTTTAAAAATCAATAAAAATTATTATATAAAAGATATCAACAAGAACATATGGTCTCTGAATGTAAATAAGTGTACCTTAATATTTATTAAATACTGGTGATATGAATATATTAGTAACAGCTCATTAAAAGTTGGATATAAAAATTTTATTTAAGAAGGACGAACTGATAAAAGTCTTATTTAGAATGTTATACAATACAGAGACATATTAACTGCAATGAGGAACCTTTAAACTAGATGCTAATTTCCACTGTTCCAGTTTCAGACTAATACAACATTACATACTAAATAATGACTGGTTCCTAACTGTTACCTACCTATTGTAGGATCATATTCTTCTACAAAACTGAAAAGATAAATAAACCAGATCAATGACTAAGAACCACATGTTACAGTGCTGTAAATAAATAAATCATGTATTTCAAAATGTAATCACAATATGTGTCTGATGAATAGAAATTTCTTCATTCAATATGTAGCAAAAAGATAAAAACTAACTCAGAGTAAATAACTACCCTACCTAGTATTAGAAATACCTATATCACAAAAATATATAATCCTAGCGAAGCAGTTGTTTCTTAACATCAGCAAAAAAAAAGTACAATTAATTCATCATTAAAATTTTAAACATTGAGGTGTTTAACATGTTTTGTTAGAAATTAATCTCTGTAATGTTTATTTTTATTTTTCATCTCTGAATCTATTGATTTTGTTTTGTCATTTTATTGACTTAAATTCGAATGAAAAAGCAACACAAATTTAGGATCTAAAAGTATGATTTATAAATTTTCTTTTTCTCCATACATTTAATTTTTTTAAAAACACATACACAAAATTATTTTGCTTCAAAGGGAAACTTGAATTCCTAGGCACTTAATACATTTATAGATATATAAGGTTGATATGAAATACAAGTGGACAGAATTTGGTGTTGATGACAGATCTTTCTGTATCATATAGTCACAATGTTATAGATTTAGGATAAGCTAGAGGTTGACATATTGTATTAAGAGGTGGATTTAGGAGGGGGAGGGGGGAAAGGTAGCCGATTAATGCATAGACTTTACATGTCCCACTCTAAATGATGCCTAGTTTTGGGGCCCTGGGCCCCCTTTTTCAAAATCCTGGATCCGCATCTGAACAGGTATATGTTGAACATTAGATTTCTTGTGTTTATTTTTGTTTTTGTTAGTTTGCTGTCTCATTGTACAGTGTAAACCCCACATCTAATTTTATTCAAATTCTACATTTTTTGAGGTGAGTTTGTAGAGTTCCTGTTTCATCTATGCTTATCAAAGATCTCTTCTTTATTTAGATATTAAAATTTCTTCTTAAAATCAATTTTCATATGCTTGCTTCTGTTATTAATTCTTTTTCAAACACATATTTCTATTTAGTAGAAAAGTGTTTCCTGCAAAGCATGTTTTTCTCCATTAAACTCAAGTGTAAACATATTTGACACACCAGTAATTTCAGTTCATTAAAACTTCAAGCTTATAAATCTGTTATCAAATACCCTCATTACACAGAAAATAAATCACTGAAAAACAGTTGGAGATTTTTTTCTGTTTTTTATCCAATTTCATTGGGATTGACTCTTCATGTTTTCATAACTAAGAAATTTTTATAAATAAAAATAAGAGTGGGCAAATTATTGAATTTCAGGAATTAAATCAAGTATTGTATCATAATTTGTTTGCTTTATCACTTTTTGTCTTATTTTGTTACCAAATGTAAATTATATCTCACTCTTTGGAAATGTTTATTATATCCCACCCTTTGTCAGATAAAGCTGCTTAACAGATTAAGATGTACAAATAAAACGAATTTGACCTCCACCACAGGTTAACATGTCTGTCCCATGTCAGTAGTTGTCTCTAGTTATGTATTATTGTTTTGTGCTTCAAAGAATTTGGTGTTGATGACAGACTATAACTAGTCTCTGTTACCATGGTTACATTTAAAACTTGACACATCAATTCAAGAGTATCCACTAGTTCTATTTTCGTGTTTTGGTTGCTATCTCATTGATGAGGGTCCTCCATTTCTTTATTCTTTATTTTTTTTAGACCATTTCTCTCTATCCTTTATCTTTTTGGTCCATTATACTCTATTTTTTTTATTTGAACACCCCAATATTCTCTATTCTTCACTTTTTTTTGCCTGATTTTTCTCTATTCTTTATTTTTTTTAGTCCTTTATTCTGTACCTTTTGTTCATTATTTTCTATCCAGTAGATCCCATCCAGACCCTTACTGTCATGCCTTTTTTTAAATGTGTTGCTTGTGGCTATTTGCCAGGAAATAACAGCTATTTTTAAGTTTTCCTAATTTTTTAAATTATCTAAATACTTGAATACAACTAACGAGGACAAGACAAGAGTTATATAATATGATCTTAAAACAAACAACTATGCAATGAGTGCATGTCACCTCCCATTTGAAAGGAATCATTAAGTTGTTTATTTCCAGGTTCACAGGGCAAACATCACTTGAACACTTAAAGTGGAAATGAGATGTGCCAATACTAATATTACATCACAACACCTTTGTTCTACCAGGGGTGATCTGAGCCCAGATCACCCTAGCTTGAGTTTCTTTGTTCTGCATGCTTTCCTTTGTTCTGTAACATTTTGGCGGGAATGTCAAATCCACAATAAAACTTAAGAAATATTTATACGGAAAAGACAAACTATCAAAATTTATGTAGAAAAAAATCCAGTGTCTATGCTGGGAATCGAACTCAAGACCTTTAGCATATAGATCCACGATTCATACCCTTATACCAGGAAGACTGGACATCAACTACATGTTAATTTATCATATTTAAACATTGTGTCCAGGCTCATAAAAAGGTATATCCTATATAGTAATATATAAAGTATATTATAATGATTGTGTGGCATTCTAAACTAGATGTTATGAAGCTTAATTTTTTTTTTCTAATCTAGAACAGCTGAGATGTAAAAAGTTTTCCCATTCGGACTTGGTGTGTCAGTGTAACATCACCGTCTGGCCTCCGCCCATAGGGATGATCTTACACTGACACACAGCGTCCTCTTGGGATAACTATTACTGAACTACTAACTAAATATCACTGATTTACAATAAGGGGTTCCCCTTAAACAGACCTTAATACCAGCTTTTTTCTCTCTGTCAAGGTGAGACAAAAATGTCCCATGTAAAAATTTTGATAATGACTAGTAGAAACAAATTAATTAATGCTACAGGTAGTTTTGGTAATAGAAGTAGAAAAATGTCCAATATTAATTGAGCAGAGTAATTCTGAAATGGTGTCAAGTCATATCATAGAAATTTAAATGAAAATAATCCTTCAGGAATCTTACCAATTTTTTTTTAAACATTAATTACATATGTAGTAACAGAAAAATTACACATAGACTTACTGTAATAGTAAATATAATTGTGTATGGATTTATCAAAACAAATTTGAGTTAATGTAAGACTGATGGCTAGGTTCACGACTTAGTACAGGCACATTCAGACAGGCAATAGTCTTCAAAAGGCCAAAATAAAATGACACAAAATTGTTGGTACTTGTTAAAACATGCAAGCATCAATAGTGTATACATGTATTTGTATATATTGTAGACACACCAGATACATTTATCATGTAATTTGTTTTCCCTTAGGTTTGTGTGTCTTTTCAGAAAAGTTACTGTTGACAAGGAAGCGAAGTTTGACATTTTTTACAACCAACTAGGTAACAGATTTGTTAATACACTAAAAAACAAGTCGATGACCTTGTGATTCTTTTATATCAGTCAAGCGGAAATTTATGTATTAACAACATATCAATTTTTAAGAAAAATCTATGCATTGGTTATTGGAGATTTGATGATTTTAAGAACGTTTTTCGCTGATTTTATGTGCTCTTTATACAAATGTGTATCTTCTTTTAAAGAATGAATTCAGTAATATTTCAGAAAATAAAACAGATAAATGCCTTTTTCTGGGTTCTCTTACTATAGTTCAACAAGTCAATGTTGTATGTAAAATTAAACCAACATTTTAGAAAATTTTTACTGGCAATGTAAAGGTCCTAGAGAACTTTTCTAAAGGGTACAAATTGAAATATGTCATCAAGACTTTAGGCTTCCTATAGATAACACCAGATACTTTCAGGTTGAAATCAATTTCCAATAATTAACTGGATTTTATCATGAATAAAAGGACAATGCCAGGTGAGAAAGGAATTTCTTTAGGGCTCCTGATTACATCATCATTTTATATGTACCTCCACACCAATGGTATTTTAAATTTCTCTATTACATTCAATGTTAACTATCATCTTTCAGAGCAGACCAATTTTTTCTTATTTTTTATGAAAAGTTTTCCTTGGTCGGTATATATATATATAGGATTTCTCTTTTTTCAACAAAGTAAAACAGATTGGACGAGCTTTTTTATGAAACTTTGAAAGGAGTGACTATCATGACTATAGAAGAAAATAGCAATTATTACTCCAAAAAATCTAATTTCAGAACTGTTCATTGGAACCTTTATTAGTAAAGAAAGGGTAGTATGATTCTCCATCCCCTTCTATTTCTTAGGTGTAATATTATGGCTTACAATGTATGTTGTTCAATGATTGAAGATACAAATATCTTTTATTTATTCACTTGGTGACAGTCAGATACACATTTGCACATGAACATATGATTGCATTTAGGCTATTTTTTTTGCACAGATTTTCAATTAATTTAAAAGGTTCAAAACAAATAGATAATTATATGTATATATAATACCTGTCTGAAAAAATGTGTTAATATAAACTATATCTATAAGTTCAGCATTCCACAGGCTGTTGTTAATCATGGTAATTGTTTTCAATGTATGATAGAAAGGTCATCTACCTTACAACATGGCTACACTCCACCTTTTTTTAACAGACCATTTCAGTTATCATTTATGCAAACAATATTGGATGTCATCTTTGTGAACGTAATATTGATCTAGTATCTTTAATTTTTATCTACTTGTGAAGTCTGAGTATAAACGTATAAGTCTAGGTATAAAAGTATATAGCTATGTAAATTATGGACATTTTCTACAAAGAACCCCATTTGTTATAGTTTTCATTATAAATGTTTAACATCCATAGTAATTGGACTACAATGTTTCATTACTTTGATTTCATTTATATCTTTCAGGGATCATCACAGAGAAATGAGTGGAGCTTATAAAATAATAATTATAACCATTGACAAATTTTTAATTATAATACTTTTGCAATACTCTAAAATACATATATACACATGTATGCAATGATGTGTGTGTACAGAAATGTATGTATTATAATTTTATGGCAACAAACTTTTAACATGATTATAGTCTTCAAATAAAATGCTCCGCAGGGCGCAGCTTGATACGACCGCAGAGGTCAAACCCTGAATAGTTGGGGCAAGTATGGACACAACATTCAAGCTTGATACAGCTCTGAATTTGGATTGTGATGAAATATTTGACACAACTTAAAAAATTTAAATTGGACATTCACCTATTATGGTCCAATATCCAAAATCTAAATACATGGTTAGATTCAGCATATCAAAGAACCCCAAGAGTTCAATTTTTGATGAAATCAAACAAAGTTTAATTTTGGACCCTTTTGACCTCAATGTGGACAAAGTTGATAACGGGCCCAAAATCAAAAATCTAAATACATGGTTAGATTCAGCATATCAAAACCCAATATATTCAATTTTGTTGAAATCAAACAAAGTTAAATTTTGGACCCGATTTGGACCAACATGAAAACTGGGCCCATAATCAAAATCTAAATACATGTTTAGATTCAGCATATCAAAGAACCCTAAGAATTCAATTTTGTTAAATCAAACTAAGTTTAATTTTGGACCCTTTGGACCTTAATGTAGACCAATTTGAAAACGGGACCAAAATTAAGAATCCAAATACACAGTTAGATTCAGCATATCAAAGAACCCCAATAATTCAATTTTGATGAAATCAAACAAAGTTTAATTTTGGACCCTTTTAACCTCAATGTGGACAAAGTTGATAACGGGCCCAAAAATCAAAAATCTAAATACATGGTTAGATTCAGCATATCAAAGAACCCCATATATTCAATTTTCGTTGAAATCAAACAAAGTTTAATTTTGGACCCGATTTGGACCAACTTGAAAACTGGGCCCATAATCAATAATCTAAATACATGTTTAGATTCAGCATATCAAAGAACCCTAAGAATGAATTTTTTGTTAAAATCAAACTAAGTTTAATTTTGGACCCTTTGGACCTTAATGTAGACCAATTTGAAAACGGGACCAAAAATTAAGAATCTAAATACACGGTTAGATTCGGCATATCAAAGAACCCCAATAATTCAATTTTTGATGAAATCAAACAAAAGTTTAATTTTGGACCCTTTTAACCTCAATGTGGACAAAGTTGATAACGGGGCCCAAAAATCAAAAATCTAAATACATGGTTAGATTCAGCATATCAAAGAACCCCATATATTCAATTTTTGTTGAAATCAAACAAAGTTTAATTTTGGACCCCGATTTGGACCAACTTGAAAACTGGGCCCATAATCAAAAATCTAAATACATGTTTAGATTCAGCATATCAAAGAACCCTAAGAATTAAATTTTTGTTAAAATCAAACTAAGTTTAATTTTGGACCCTTTGGACCTTAATGTAGACCAATTTGAAAACGGGACCAAAAATTAAGAATCTAAATACACGGGTAGATTCGGCATATCAAAGAACCCCAATAATTCAATTTTTTATGAAATCAAACAAAGTTTAATTTTGGACCCTTTGGACCTCAATGTGGACCAATTTAAAAACGTGGCCCAAAATCCAAAAACTTAATAAACGGTTAGATTCAGCATATTAAAGAACCCCAAGAGTTCAAGAATAAAACCCCATTGAAATTGGTCAAGAAATAAGCAATTTATACAAAGTATCTTCTTTTGCACAATACTGTGCAATTGAATATTTCTTGCTATTGCGCAATACTGTACAATTGACAATTTCTTGCTATTGCGCAATATTGTGCTATTGGATATTTCTTGCTATTGCGCAATACTGTGCAATTGAAGATTTCTTGCTATTGCGCAATACTGTGCAATTGAAAATTTCTTGCTATTGCACAATACTTATTATATAATAATTTACACATCCTGTTTGGTGTGTATCTCCTGCCATATCATTATTATTTGCTTTTAAATATAAATCAGAAATAACCAACTTAAAATGGAAAATTTTAAAGAAAAAAAAAAGAAAAAAGGAAAAAAAAAAATCCCCCAATTTTTTGAACCCCCTTATGATTCATCACCCCAAACTCAATCCCAGCCTTCCCTTTGAGGTATGGTACCTTGCAGTACAATTTCAGAGATCCATACACTTGAACACAAGTTATTATCTGGAAACTAGAAAATGCTTATTTTGGCCCCTTTTGGCCCCTAATTCCTAAACGTTTCAGGCAATTACCCCAAACTCAATTCCAGCTTTCCTTTGTGATATGGAACCTTGTAGTACAATTTCAGAAAGATCCATACACTTACACACAAGTTATTGTCATGAAACTAGAAAATGCTTGTTTTTGCCCTTTTGGCCCCTAATTCCTAAAATTTTGAGGCAATTACCCCAAAATCAATCCCAGCATTCCCTTTGTGATATGGAACCTTGTGGTACAAAGTCAGAGAGATCCATACACTAACACACAAGTTATGTCTGGAAGTTACAAAATGCTTATTTTGGCCCTAATTCCTTACCTGTTGGTACCATAACCCCAAAATCAATCCCAACCTTCCTTTTGTGATATTGAACCTTATGGTAAAATTTCATAGAGATCCATTCACTTAAACTAAAGTTAGAGTGCGAAACCAATGCGTCTTCGACGACGACGCGCTAACGTCATACCAATATACGACCACAAAATTTTTTTGCGGTCGTATAAAAATTATACTGACAAAGAATTATTTTCAAATATCTCAAAATTTAAGATTAACATGATTAATATCTAGAAAATCAAGAGTGGTGCTCAGTGGAGGAGGAGCACCACTTTTTATAAATAGTCTGTGGTGATCCCTGTTTTACCAACATCGAATCATTGTAAAGACAACTAGGCACCTAATGAATGGGCTATTATTCAGACAGTATCTATTGAAATTTTACAAGTTTAATACCCAGGTTCCTTTTATAGCTTTCGGATGTTGTGAGTCTTTGCTAATTCTTTGTTTCTGTCAATCTGAAGGATTGTGGGTAATTTCATTGTTTGTATACAATGGAACACCATTTGTTCAATATTCATTATTTAAGAAATTGTTAACCAATCACATTGTTTTGGTTTAAAAATATTTCCCAGAATGCATTAGATTCTAAAACCAGACATTGCTGAAGATCCTTCAGTGACAGTACACACATGCTACATATTTTGAAGTAAAACCAAATCTTAATGTCTTAAAAATCAGGACAAAATGAGAATAAAAGTTTTCTTAGATTCTAATCTAGGCCTTAATCTTGTATCATTAATTGGGATATTTTTTTGGAGGGGGTCCTAAGATATAAGTTTCCAAAATTAAACACCAAAATAAAGTATTCATCAAACAAATAAATGCAAGAATTTCAATAATCATAAGTCAAACCCTTTGGATTAATAATTATAATTGAACAAGAATGTGTCCATAGTACACGGATGCCCCACTTGCACTATCATTTTCTATGTTCAGTGGACCGTGACATTGGGGTAAAAACTCTAATTTGGCATTAAAATTAGAAAGATCATATCATAGGGAACATGTGTACTAAGTTTCAAGTTGATTAGACTTCAACTTCATCAAAAACTACTTTGACCAAAAACTTTAACCTGAAGCGGGACAGACGGATGGATGGGACAGACCGAAAAACATAATGCCCCTAGGTGGGGCATAAAAACAAATTTGACCAATATAGTTTAATGAAGGTTAATGACAGAAAAAAAAAAACAAACAGTTACATTAAACATGTTAAATACAGAATTTAGATGAGCAGGATCAAAACATTAAATGATGTAACAGTTTAATGGCCTACTTGCTTGATTCTAGATCAATAGATTATTGTACATGTGTTGTAATTCATTTGGTAACACAGACACAATACAGTGTAAATTTCATTTGATACCCGAGTTCTAATGTCAAATGATTTATTGCAATTAATATTAACAGATTGATTTTTTAATTCTTTATACTTATCATCATAATCATAATGGTGCTCATCTGTAATACTTTATCTTTACTTTAAATTGTCCTCTTTTTTCAATTTGAGGTGCCGAAACAATTTAATTTCCAATATTAACTAGTCACTAGAAATATCACTAGACCAGACTGTCCTAATTTACTGTACTACATTGTTGACAATAGTTTGGTAAAATACATGTACAATTAGAGACTGACCTGGAGTAGTATACATGTAAGGCCAAAAAATAAAATCTAAATTGTCTGATGTTGTCTACCTACCCACCTAAACAGCAGCCTCCCCCAAAAATTTTATGACACAAATCGTTTCAAATTTTTTTTTTAAAAAGCTTTTTTCCTGCTCAAACATCATTTTCTTGTCTAAAACATGTAACTTATGTTGTTGGTCAAAAAAAAAAAGAAAAGTAAAATCCCTACCTACCTACCCAACCCTACAAGGCATGGGTAGGCAACATCAAACACTGAATTTTTTAAGGGTGGCCTATGTTCATCTTTAACTTTTTACGTTGTCCTAGCAACAGATTGCATTTAAAGCTAAGGTTCCAATTTCGTGGCCACTTAAACTTACTTCATTCGACAGATTTTTCAATTTAGAAAAGCAGTAGTTCTGGTCTTTATAGATTATTTATCAATAACTAAATATAAAATTGGACAAATTTAGTAGATGTAGTTATCCAGAACTGCACAAAAAAGTAGGTACATCCCAGCTGAGATGCATCAAATTGTGGCTCACATTCTCGTCAGGTTATTTTTATTAAAAACATACATACTTGTATCATTCAAAAGATAATGTATATCATGGCAATCTGATTAAAGCTGTTATCCTAATACTAGCAATTTAAAGGTTTGGTTGGCTTGCTTGCTTTAATTTGTTTGTATAAATGTTTGCTCAAGCATTGTAATTAAGATTGACATCTGTAATCAATAGATAGGCGGGACTTCAGCCTGTTGTTTACATTATACATAAAACCCAATAACATTTAAGTATCAATAATGTAAACAAGCTGAAGCCCCGCCTATCTATTGATTGCAGATGTCAAACTTAATTACAATGCTTGAGCAAACATTTATACAAACAAAGCAAGCCAACCAACCAAACCTTAAAATTGCTAGCATTAGGATAACAGCTTTAAAATACAGATCCTGTGTCCAAGCTTTGCTTACACTGAAAACACTCTGTTCAACTCCTCTGGTTCTGTCAGATTAATACACACCTTCAAAAATTTGAAGGCTTAAATTTCATTGGCAAATATAATAATACGTCCCGTAAACGGGCATATAAAAATTACCATAACAGAAAATAAACATGGTAAAACGGAGTATTGTCAGATCCGTGTAAGCATAGCTTGGACAAAGGATCTGTATTTTAATCAGATTGTATATCATGGTATATTCTGAGTTAAACCTGAAAACATTAGGACTCTACTGAATTTTAATGATACCATCATAACACACTATACTCAAATTGACAAAGTATTACTGTAGGTGCGCCACATTGATGATCAAGACATCGCCATATTTTTAAAACATTTTTTTTCACAATAAACTCATAAAGGAAACAATAACACCAGTGCTGATTACATTACATATGAAGATTTACCACTCAACTAGATTTTACTAGACTAGACTTTAGTCGGAGAGAACATGATTTGTTTACTTGTTATTAGCTTTGATCTAGCTTTCAGTTACTATGAGTATTCTTAGATTGGTAATTTTGTCATTTGTCATTATGTTAGTAAATTTTTACTCTATGCCAATGCAATCTGCCATTTCCAACAAATGTTTAGTTACAGTTTGTTCCTATGTTGTGCTGTATAGTGACACCACTCTCCCAGGTTAGGGGAGTGTTGAGCGCTAACAAACATGTTCAACTTTTCCACATTTTGTGCCTGTCCAAAGTGAGGAGTCTGTAATTCATTGGTTGGTTGGTTGCTGTCTTGTTATATTTCGTTTATTGTTTTGTCATAAATGAGGCAATAGTTCATTTTTTGTCATGTCCTGGCTTTTTATAGCTGACTATAGGCTGTGGGCTTTGCTCATTGTAGAAGACTGTATGGTGGACTATAGTTGATTAACTCCATATAACATGGACTCTGGGATAGTTCTCTCATTGGCAATAATACCACATTTCCTTATTTTATAAACTTACTGATTCTGTATAAGTTGGATGGTTAATGCACTTTTGCCTACGCCACCAGCTGAAAGAGAGAAATAAACTTACTGATTTTGAATAAGCTGTATTGTCAGGGCACTTTTACCAACACCACCAGCTAAAAGTAAAAATAGAAATTCCCTGATTATAAGCACAGTTAAAGCAACAAATAAAATATAGAATCTTCAAACCCTAGCTACATGTAAGTGTGATATGACACCTACAATGGAACTTAAAGAAACATTGGTTATACATATACAAAATGTATATATATATATTCATGTTAAATTCAATACTGTGTCCAAAAACGGTATCTATATAGTAATTAACCACTGCAGTGTCAACCAATCAAATGCCACTATCAGTTACATGTAAAATATATATAGAACAAGCATTTTTTAATTTTTTATTATACTAATTTCATACAACTTGCAATTGGACCTCAATGGACCCAAGGGCATAGGATTAGATTTGTACCTACAAAAATAAAATGTATTTTCTACATGTATCTTTAGGTTTTTGTGATTTACAAAACATTATACATTGTTATTGGGTTTGATTCATTATTGTTCAGCCTTTGAACATGTTGAAAAAAATATGAACATCAAACATATCAAAGATTTACATAAATAACAGATCATAAGTCCACTGTACATGTTCACACTTTAAAATGCAAAGTTATAAACAAAATTAACATTAAATAAATAAAGAATGTGTCCATGGGACACAGATGATGCGCCTGCTTGCATATAACATTATAAAGAGACATAACTCAAGAACGGTTGAAGAAGAAGTTGGGAACTTATTTGAACAAACTAAGTAAGCTAACTATCATGACTATATTCATGATATTCCGTACATTTATTTTGAGCAATTTCAATTTCTTTGGCATGGCATTTTTGTACTGAGAAAAACTAAAAAAAATTTAGAAAAGTGCAAGAGGGTGCACTAAGCTCATACCAAAAGTTGATTCAAAAGGCTAAGATGCCTTCACTGCATATTAAAAGACAAAGATCAATGGCAATTGAAACTTTATTATTAATATAGTTAATAATTTAGCACCTGTCTGTTTACATGATCTATTAATGTAAAAGATTGTAAATATTCTTTCAGATATAGTAATATTCTGGATATTCCACATATATAATCAACAGTTTGGTAAGAAGAGTCTTAAATTTGCAGCTGCTACTCTGTAGAACAGCCTATACATGTAGCTACCTGACCATTTCAGGACTAAAAATAGTTTTTTCACAATTCAAGAGCCTTATATAGTCCTGGAATGGATCAAAATGCCGTTGTTCTGCATGTAGATAAGCTTTCCATATATTTTTTTTAGTTATAGCTCTAAATGTTTACATTATGCCTTAAATTTTGCATGTGTGCTTTATTTTTTATTTGTGCTTAAAATTATTTTTTGCTTAATTTCTACATTGTAGTTGTGGTAAAATTTTAGTTGTGCTTCAATTTTGGTATGTTTAGATGTGTTGTTTAGAAGTGCTTTGCATGTATTTTAATATGCCTGTGTTGTATCTATGTATTGAAATAATTGCTGCTTATATAACTTATCTGCATGTTCTGTGTTTTAAAGTTATGTATATGTTATTCATATTCGGTAAAAAGCTCTCAAGAGCTTATGTTGTACTGTTATATATATGTGAACCAAATCAAAATAAAACTTTCGTATTCGTATAAAGAATTATTTTGTAGCAAACAGAGGTTAGAATGCATACATGAACTTTCAATCTATGCCAAACTGTGACTGTATTAAAGGAAAATAAATGGGGAATGTGTCCATGGGACACAGATGATGCCCCCATTGCATATAAAGTTATAAAGGGACATAACTCAAGAACAGTAAAAGTGACCCTACCCAAATTCAAACTTGATCTGAGTTTTGTGGTAATAAGCATTGTGTATAAGTTTCATAACATTTGGTTGAGGCAAACTTAAGTTAGAGAAAGGATATGAAAAATTCAGCAATTTTTCCATTTGTAAAGGGGCATAACTCTAGAATGGTAAAAGTCACACCACCACAATTCAAACTAGATCTGTGTTTTGTGGTAATAATCAGTGTATAAGATTCATTACATTTGGTTGAGGCAGCCTCAGGGTGTATGAATTTTCAACAACGGTGTAAAATTCTGTACACCCCTGATTACACCAAGATAACTAATAATGCGCCCTCCGCTACGGCGGTGGCATAAAAAATATTATGTTCCAAAAGTGATCATGAATGGTAGAAGGGTCAATTTGGGTCTATACTATTACATGTACATGTAGGGTAATGAGAGACCTTCATATTAACAACATGACAGAAAACAGAAAAGGAGCATACGATTACATGAAAATTAGTATCGCCTGATTACCAAAGTATACTGATAAATAAAACACACATGCACCAATTTATAACATTAACTAGAAGCTCAACAAGTAGAAAAAGAGACACAAAAAAAACAAAGAGACATTCAATCTCGTAAGTCAAAAACAAACTGACACAATGCCATGGCAAAAAACCAAAAAAATGACCACAAGACGGTATACAAAATACTACTGTATGAACTAAGACGTCAGCCTCATATGAATCAAGGAACAAGTTGGCAAGATGAGGAGCACAGTTGTTTTAAATGGGATTGTTGTTGAAAAACATGTCCTCAAAACGTAACAAATGTGTTGTCAGTCAGGAAATCAAGCATCTTGATAATGTCAGTTTCAGAGAATTTTTCGTTTGTTTTTTTACAAAGTACAGTCACTGTATGATATACATGTATCTCTCCCTAAGACAAGATACTTGTTTTATCTATTTAGACCTTAGATTTGTGACATTGGGAATGTTCAGGAAAATAAGCATGAAGTTTAGTTGAAAGATAGTATACATGTATCATGGACATGTATATAGTCCAATCTCATTTTACACACACCAGTCATGTGATAACGCTATATTCATATGATCTAAGCACATGATGCAGTGTAAGGATTGAAACAACATCATCTGCATGAATTCTCAATTTATGTGTATGTCACCTTACCATACGTTTCTTGAGATTAGGGGTTAAAAAAAAAAAGTGGTAGAATATTTCAATTTGCTTAATTTGGCTGTTTTAAAACTAAGCCGATGCACATATCATGTACACATAATACGAAACAACAACTATCTCAGAACTATTCTATTGATTTTACTAAAACATAAAGTCCTCAGGGTCATAGTAATATCACCAAAACATGTACATTTACTTATATCAGATCATTTGGTCATAATGTCTACCAATAATCGGAAAATGTTTTGGAACAAATTCATATACTTTAGTTTCATGACCAACTTCACCCTGAATATTTGTATTAGGTGTATCCCAAATTGAGCGAAACCCCTAGTTTGACAGCTTCTCAAATGTCTTACAATTCTGTGCATGAATTAAAAAAAATAGTTATGGTTCAATAAAGGAAAGATTTAATACAAGAAACACCGGTCAGTTTAAATCAGACTGCTTACTTGGCAAATGATGCAGACCAACTACATGTATTATTTTATTTTGATAAAATTGGCCTTCAAAGAAAATTTTTACGAAGATGTCATAATTTAAATAGAGAATGGTAAAATATAAATTTATGCTTATACTTATCAATATAATTTTTTCTGTCCCTTCAAAAGACTAAAAGAAGTACAAGACAAATTCTATTTACGTTACATTTTGGATATGAAGTAATCAGGTTATGCACAATATCACTGACCACAAGTACACAGGGGATTTCACTTTATGTTAATTATACCCCTAAACAGCTGGACAATTCACATTTATCTATGTATATGATCTTGTAGTACACTGTATCATATGTAAACATATGCATAATAATCAACAGGTTGCACTCTTAAAATACTCAGTCTAAATGTTTTGTCATCATGACAATAGTTAAGTGTTGCTTCTATCACATTTTGTATATTCAGTTATTGTAATATTTCCTAAGCCTAAATGCTAGAAATCATTTATGTTCTATACTAATAATTTAAGGGAAAATAGTCATGAATTTTGAATGTGAAGTAAACAATGCTCTCATGGGCGATGTCTGTTTTGGTGTCTTCTGAGATACAACAAAAATATAACAGCTGACATACAGTAAATGGCAGTTTGTCATCCTCTTCTTTTGTACAATTTATTCAAAATACAAACCTCCAACAACCACAAGCTTGTATTCTGTCATTTGAAAGACCAGTTCATAAATCCACTCAAAATAAGATGCACAAATATTACAAATGTTCACCACACACAAAGATTTTTAACCCAGTAACCCTCCGTTCTTTGAAGCGAGGCACAAAACAGGCAGTGATGACCCAATTTTTCTCAGTCGCATTTTATATACGCCAAACTTAGTTTGAAACGTAAGGGATAAATTGTCATTTCCCGAAGTGAAAATGGTCGTATTTTATAGATAGCAAGGATTTTCATTAAATTGTTTTTCTGTTTTGATTCTTAGTATTTAAAATTCACATTAAAACTTTTGAAAATCGATTTTATTCATCTAAAGAAAATTTGGAATTTAACAGCATTCTGTTCAACGGTTTTCAAGGGGTTACCGTGCTATAAATAGAAAATTATTTTGATTAAAAATAGTAACATATAGTCTCACTTGTTGATTCGTTGGTTTTTTCGGAAGCTTTGAATCACTATCCACACCAACGAAAAAAGTTAATGAGATTCATGTGTATTTTTTCATAACTAATAAATTATTAGAGTTGAGGATCAATCTGATAAAAAAATTATCAATCAATTTTAAAACTGTGATTCCTTCAAGGTGCCCCATTTTTGAGGTCTTTATCATTCTTGCGCTTGTTCTTTAAGTGGTTTTTATTCAATACAAGCATCTTTCCAACAACGATTTCTTTTGGCCGGGCTGCCTCGGTGCTTTCCGTGACTGAAGACCCCAGAAAGAAGATAACTCAAAATTTCAAAGTGCGTGGCTTTCGGACTCCACTTTATGTAGGTATTCCGAGTGATGCCGATTTGCTGTTTCACTTTTCTCTTTGTGAACACATAAAATTTTCTGAAAACATCGGAAAAAATGACGTCTAAACACTGCAACATTATGTCCTTGAAAGAAGGAAATCAAAATGGTGGGCGTCACATTTCTTCCCGCGTCCATAATGTCCAGAGTACAACTATTGTCCTTTTGAAGCGGGAATAAATTCAATAATTCTCTGCTATTTTTATCTTTTGAATCTTAATTTTAATACTTATAAATTTACAAGGATCGAAACAATGATTTTCTCCTTTTTATCTTACCTTAGTCACTTCTTTTCTAAAGTTACCTTGGTCCAAACATAATTGTGAAGTAAGAAATGAGAAAATGCATCAGATAAAAGGAGGTGAATCAGTCTGATATTTGTCATTATTGCTAAAAAAGGAAAAGAGTGGGAATTCAGTTGCAGCAACTTTATTTAAAGTTCAACGAAAAAAGTTCCATATGGCACCCCACATAATAAACTTAAGATGTCATTGCGTCATTATATGGAACTCTTTATCGGTTCACCATATCCGTGATATCATTTTGGTTAAAAATTTACTCTAAGTACGGACAAAAAGATTTTAAAATAATTATTTAAAATGTAAGTTGATACCTTGTAAGCATCTTTTATTGAAAAATTTCAACGCTGTTTTTTGTTTATTCAATTACATGTACTTGGTAGTCCTACAACATGACTTCATGGGCATTATTTTCTATTTCTGTTTATTTCTGATATTTTCTCTACTTAATTTGCTTTTTTTTATTTTATATTTTTTGTTTTTAATGAAAATGTGCGACCCGGCAAAGAAATTGCAGAGGCAGCCCGGCCAGAAAGATATTTGTTGGCAAGATGCTTGTATCGCAATATAAAAATAAAAAATAAAAAAAATATCAGCATAAAAATGTTGAAAATTGAAAAAGAATGTGAAGTCATATGTTCAGGGATGATTCCACTTTACAGTTTAGGGCCGCATAGCAGCCCTTAAATTGGCCGACGGCCCCAAAAAAATTTATGTGAATATAAATTCCCAATTCAGGAAAAATAAAATAAAAATCGATATTTCTGGAAATGTTTCCGTCATCGTTTTAGGCAACTATAATTTTTCATAGTTTGTCGTCAAAACGTTTTAAAATCCGGATAAGAATTTTATATTTTGTCAGGCTCTATTTCTGCAAAAGTCATAAGTTTGAGCGTTTTTTAAAATACATGTGGATGATCGATCATTCATGAAATTATTAATACGATGTCGACATTATGGAACTGTTTTAAAAGTTGTGAAGATGATCAAGGTAAATTTATAAAGATGATCTGTTGTTGAAAAAAAATACTCAAATGGATGATTTTTTCAGTGGTTTATGTTAGCTGATATATATATTATTGTAAAAGGCCTAGGTTACCATAGCTACATTGTAAGATGCAAGCCTACAAAAGTTGGTGTATCATGTGCAATGATCTTTTGATGTAACAACTTCCCTGGTCTCAATCAAATAACTGTCAAGCTATCTGGTTATCACATATGATATATACATTATATTCAATAGCCCATCCAGAATTATTCAAAATATTACAACTTCTTACATCAGTGTACAGATGAAACTTAATATACATTTTCCGTTTTTACAGGAAAATAATGTTATTTCATCTTAGATTTTATGCATAAAAAATTCCCAATTGGGATAAAAATTCCCAATTTGATGGTCAAGGGACCCATTTGAAAACTGCTGGAATCATCCCTGTATGTTATAGGACAAGCTACCATGATATTTTTGTCTTATACTACTATTTAAATATTTATTTTCAAAACTTAAGAAAACATAACCTGATCATGAATAAGTTTTTGTATTGTTAAAAATTTTAATAATATTTCACATTTTCTTCTCTGGTTCTCCACCTTTCCTCTTCCCTTTATCCCTATGTGCCGAAGGCAGTAACAGCACCTCAAATCAGTATCTTAAAATAATTTTTTGTTAGGTTTATCCACAAAATTTATGAAATTTGCTGTGAAGGTAGAGCCAAAACAGTCCAATATTTACATTTAGAAGAAACAGACAAATAGAAAATTTGTATAGGATAATTATATGTAAACAAACTCGTCATCAATATCAGGATCATAGCCTGATTAATTTAATGATAGACCTTGCTAGCGTTGTTCTAAAGGACAAAGTTCTATGCTGACCAAATGTAGATTAGATAGATATTTTGCCCCTTTTAACAGTACTAGTGACCATGATCATGACCATACAACATTATATTTGTACAAGTTTTTTTCTGCAAAACTGATGAAAAAATTTCTGAGAATTTCATTTTATATTACTTATACATACATGTAACAAGCCAAAAGCAAAATTTTTGTCAAGTATTGCATTAACTAGTTGATAAATTATATAAAGAGCTCTTGTTTCTAGGTTAATTTGTATATATATACATGTATGAAAAACCTGACTTTAAATAAAGATTACATTTGTGTACTTACTATAAACATGATAAAGATTACTTTACTTTGCTAAATGATTCTATGTAATTAAGATTCCTGGGCTGTAAAATCATCCATCTGTATTCTGCAAAGGTTAAAAATCATATGTTCATTCCAAACCAGGAGCATGTAGTCCAGTGGTCTTTGGTTGCTGTCTGTTATAATTGGTTTTGTTTTACATGTAGATTGTTCAAAATGTAGTACAAATCAGATGGTTCGTTTTCACTTTTAAATCGTTTCACATTTTGTCATCTCCGGGTTTTTTATAGCTCACTTTACGGTATGGGGCTTACTCATTGTTGAAGTCTGTTGTGTGACCAATAGTTGTTCACATCTTTGTCCATTGGTCTTTAATGAATGGTTGTCTCATTGGCAATCATACCAAATCTATTTTTTTATATTTATCCCATGTTTGATTGATTTTAAAAGAAATTATAGAAATGCAAGTGATAAGTCTTGCACAGATTATTTACTAAAGCATTATTTATTTTGTATATTTTTCAGAATTGAACTATAATCCTGGATAATAATGACAACTGTAGAGATTACTGCTCCAGTTGGTGGCGACACCAGGTTACTTGCTCTTAGAGTGACCCCAGAGCAAGAGATTGCCATTTATGCCTTTTTCCAGATAAATGGATGGACAATAGTTACAGAAGGTATTTTCTAAACAGAATTTAAGAGTTATATACATGTACATTATTATTTCAGCTGGGGCAAAAAGCAATGATTAGGTTTTGCTATTGTTTGGCATCTGTGGTCTGTCATTAACTATTTTCATAGATATTCCTCAGAACTACTGAACCAATTCGAACCAAACTGGACATGATTGATCCTAAAGGTGTCTAGATAATACTGTTATATTATGTTCCATCAACCAACATGACTATCACAGCTAAAAACAGAACATAGAGGGTAATATACAAGTAATTATCTAAAATCTTGAAAGTCATACATTAACTTCTATGTCATTTGGTCTTTTGTGGAGAGTTGTCTCATTGGCAATCATACCACATCTCCTTATTTTTATATTGTAACAGATAAAGGTAATCTGATAAGAAACAACATTCAGTATGAAAACATCTACCTTCTTTTTATTTGTATCAAAATTATATCCTATGATCCCTCATAGGAGTTCTTTCCCTTGAATGATGATTTTTAGCCTATTTTAGTATTTTACCTATTTACATGAAAATGATAATAGATGGATAGAAACGGTTAACAGTAAAAATTATCAGCAGTACAAGATCTTCAAAAATGTCGATATGACTGAAACCTTATATTGATCCCTTAGAGGAGTTATTTTCCTGATGTGACAACTATTAAATGATGAATTGTAGCTTTTTTGTATAGGATCTAGATAACTATAATACATGTAGATATTAAGATAGACAGAACAAGTAAACAGTAAAAATGATCACCAATACAAAAACTACAAAAAGGTGGAAATGACATACACAATTAACTGACTCTTGATAGGGATTATTGTAAACACATTGCATGTTTGTATTTGGTACATTTTGTAGGAGGGATTCATTTTTGGAATCCTAAAATTGAATTTTAAAAATTATTTTGGTATCAGTAAGTTATTGTTTTGTAACTAGGTATTTTTTTGCTGAATTTAATTTGCTCTGATTTCAGAAATTGCCAAAAAGTGTGAGAATTGTGGGATAGGGATAAATGGTGGAGATGATCCTCCAACATGTCACATCTGCCAAAAAGCCATTGAAAATGCGGAGGCTTTAATGGATGAAACTAACGAGGAAGAAAATGGAGAGATGAGTGATACAGGTGACATCCAGCAGAATCAGCCAACTATAATTCAGGTACAAGACGCTCATGGGAAAAAAATTGTATATGTAGGTAATGCAATGACGGTGGCGAAACAGCCGGCACCCCCTCCACCAGTCAAGACAGAGATTGTCACCACAAACAGTGTTGGAACAGAAACTAGAGTACCTCAATCTGTAGCACCAAAAATATACAATGTTAATAACAGTGCTGAAAATCGTCCATACAAATGTGAACATTGTGGTAAACATTTCCGCAAGAAATCTCATGTTGTTGCTCATGTAAGATATCACAATGGTGAAACATTACCTAAATGTAATGTATGTGGGAAAGAATTCCTTTACAAGCACAATCTGATCTCTCACATGACAATCCACTCTGGAGAAAGACCATTCCACTGTACCGAGTGCCAGAAGACATTCCGTAGAAAAGATGACTTACAGGTTCACATGAGAACACACACAGGTGAACGTCCGTATGTATGTGACATTTGTGGGAAAGCATTCACGACACAGAACCAGCTTCCTAAACATCGCAGAACACACACTGGTGAAAAACCTTATGAATGCGAGATCTGTCACAAATGTTTTCGTACAAAACCTCATCTGGAGAAGCATTATAGGACTCATAGCGGTGAACGTCCTTATCCCTGTGAGGAATGTGGTAGAGCTTTCTCACAGAATGCACACTTGATGGCACACATGAGAATACATACTGGTGAGAAACCCTATAAATGTGACTTGTGTGAGAAAGCATTCAAAGAGAGTAAGACATTAAAGAAACATAAACTTATCCACGAAAATGGCATGCCATACATTTGTACCATCTGTGGGAAAGGTTTTCTTAGATCCCAGAATTTAGATGTCCACATGTGTGTGCACTCTGATGATCTTCCAAAGTATAAACGTAAGTTGTTGATGAAGAAGAAACTACTGGAAGAAATTGAAGCAGAATCTAGTCAGACATTTGACAATCCCAACATTGAAACAGATATAATCACAGAAGAAACAATTGCAGAGGTGGAAACACACATCCATGAAGCTGAACAGGCAGGACAAATTATACAAGTACAGAATGTAGAAGATCATCACATCAAAGAAGAACAAGTTGCTGAAGTTGTTACTGATGGACAAGATGAAAATTCCATCGCAAATAGTCTGTTGACTCTCGTAGAAATGATCACAAGTTCTAATCAAGATGCTCACACAACTACTTCTGCCAACGGTAATTCACATGTCGATCTTTCTAATGTACAGATTGATGACTCGGCACAGAGGCAAAATATCATCATAACTACTTCAGACGGAACACAAATTCAGCAGCAAGATACCGTCATGGATGATGGGAGTATGCAAGAAGTTAAAACAATCTTTGTTGATGAACATGGCAGAGAAATTGGTACTAGTAATGAAAATGTAGTCATCACATCTATGGGAGATACTCAAGTTACCACAGAACAAGTCATTGACAGTGTTACTGGACAGTATGTGGATGGCAATACATATGTCATGGAAGTAGAATATGTAGAGCAACAGTAAAGGGAAAATATATAGCATTGAAGTAGAATAAGTAGTGGAACTGTAAAGGGAATCCATATGGGATGGAAGTAGAATTAGTAGAGGAACAGTAAAGGGAATGTGTATGGCATGAAAGTAGAATATGTAGAGCAACAATTTGTTATCAAGGTGTTTAATGTCAAAAGTTTATATTTTATTTTAAGACTTTTTTTTATTGCAAATGGCAAATTAGCTGCAATTGAAAATAAATATGTGCTTATTGCTGAAACATTGTATGTTTGAAATAAAAATAATATGGATAAATAATGTTACAAAAGCATGAGAATACAATTGCAATAATGCTTAATCATTGTTAATTCATAATGAAAACATTCTGCCAATTGCACAAAAGTCAATCAACAATTAATTTCTAGTTAAAATATACATGTTATATAGTAAGATTTCTTTTTGAAAAAGGGTTAATCAGTTGTTATAGGCCATTTAAAATACATCATCTCAGTTGGATGAATATTTTTCATCATAAATGAGTTAACTTTTATGTATAATGTTATACCATAATTGAAAATTCACATAGATTTGTTTTAATATCAATTAGTAAGCTGAATCTATTTAACCTAGAATGTAAAACCACAGAATTTAATGATATACCATCATTGACCATGTATAAGTAACAATTTTTATTTTAAACTTTTCATTGTCTTTGAATGAAAATTTATTAACATTTTGATGTTTTTATCCAGTTGGGTTTAGACAGATACAGAATTACAGTGCACCTCCACTTAACGCACGTCTGGCATACAAAATTTCAATCCTGGTGTCTATGATGACTCTATATAGAAGCCTTCTATAAAACTGGATTGAGTAAAACCAAGGGAAGAAATGATATTCAGTAAAATGAGGATTTGAAAGAATTTTGAATAAATGGAAACATTATTGTTTAAAGTAAGGCATAAAAAGTTTAAAGACATTATGTCCAACTGTCAAAAGAGTGTAACCTTTTTAATTAAACTTGTAGACATACATGAATTCATTTTTTAGGGGGAGGATTTCAGTTTATTTCAAAATTAAATTTGCCATCAAGCAGGCAATTGTCCTTCCATTTACCTACACTTGTCCAGTCTATTGTTAAAAACCATGTATTGACCTCTAGATGTCTTTTGAATTTTTCGTGTGTTTGAGTTGCTGACTCATTGACTTCTTCTTTTGTTTATTTCTATGAATTAAGACCGCGGCATTTTTAGAGAGTTCAGTATTTGTATTATTAATGAATTTTCATGTAAATATGTTTTTGTTAAATGAATGTTAATTTTAAAGATATAGACCAAAGTTTGGAATGTGTGTGTTTTAACTGCAAAATTAAGATAGTTAAAACATTTATTTAACTACAGTCAAACCGGTAACTGTTGATTTTTTTAAGTACATTGCACTTTGAAATCAACTTTCAGAGAATTTTACCTCTGAATAATCCTTTAGAAAATATCAAAGTATTACTGGTGACTGTTTCATGACCGTTTCTATGTACCTGTTACTATTGTACATTTGTAATTGTAACACTTTTCAGTAAACTAACAGAATTTCATTCTGTTCATGATAAATCATATATAATATTTATTTATTGTAAAAAGATAGTGTATATAAGTTGAATACAGTACCAAGCATGTTTTGAATCTTTCTCTTTTTTTTCCTGTTTGCGTTCTCATTCAATGTTCATGTAATGTACATGTATATCTACATTTTCTTCTGAATTGGTTATCACAGAGACATAATTTCTGCATAGCTGATAACAAAATGTTCTATCTTTTTCGTCAGTCAAGACAACAGTAAATAAATACATGCAATTTGACTATAATTTTCACTAATTATTTGTCTTCTTTTTTTTTTTGACTCTTAATAATATGGGATCCAATGATGTTGTTCTTTTGCATTACACATTGGCAATATAAAGTCACAGCTTTTGCTCATGCTTTAAATCCATTTACTTTTTGGTTTGATTTTAATCAAAAAAGGTAAAAGGATGAAACATGCTCAGTGTATGGCCTGACCAAATCATATAAGATGTTAATACTGTAATATAGTTATACCAGGTAAAGTATTTATATACTTGAAAATTTGATTAAATTAATATATATATAAATAAAAATCATAAATGTACATATGAAAATTACTTGGAAATTAGGGCATGTTTGTATTTTGATTAGAGTGTTAAAAATGAAAATGTCTTACCTTCAATCTGATTAAAATACAGATCCTGTGTCCAAGATTTGCTTACAAGGATCTGAAAACTCTCTGCTTTCTGTTTTAAAGACCTTTCGGGATCCTCTGGTTTTGTCAGATTAATATACACTTTAAAAATTTTAAGACTGAAATTTCATTGGCTTTTGATGTTATAATTACTGGAACAGAAAGTAAAACAGAGTGTTGTCAGATCCTTGTAAGCAAAGCTTGGACACAGGATGTGTATCTTTATCAGATTGTATTATCTTGAAACATTGCTATGCCTGGCTGGTGAAATAATTTTTCAACAAATATTGTCTGTATTTTAGTTGAGTTAATATTTTCTGAAATCCATAGCTTTGGTAATTTTACTTATGAGAACATATTGTGATGCATTATTTTATTTTGTTAATTTAACATTCACCAATTAATAAAAATGTTTACTTTTAATTGTATTATTGAATGAATAATGTTGCAGTACAGATAAGATCTAATAGGTAAAACATACAATTTTCAAGCAAAATGACTAAAATTAATCAAGATGTTATTTTCATGGCTTCCAATTATTATTAGCAGTATTTGGACCAGTTATAGATTCAGCCATTACTATAACTTTGCTTTGGACTCTTAAATGACTTTTAAAAATTTTCTGGACTTTTGCCCATAGAAACTAAAAAGATGTGATATGTTTCCAATGAGAAAACTATCCATTAGAGATGAGATGATGTAAGAAACAGTAGATAAAGAATAATCAAAACAAAAAAACTTGTGTCTTGTCTTCTTAACTGATCATGATTGAATTTATAAAGTTGACGTAACGCTTACAGTACCTGAGATACAGACCTTATATAGATATAGGAAGATGTGGTATGAGTGTCAATGAGACAACTCTCCATCCAAGTAACAATTTATAAAAGTAAACCATTATAGGTCAAGGTATGGCCTTCAACACGGAGCATTGGCTCACACGGAACAGCAAGCTTTAAAGGGCCCCAAAAATTACTAGTGTAAAACCATTCAAACGGGAAAACCAACGGTCTAATCTATATAAAAACGAGAAACGAGAAACACGTATGAACTACATAAACAGACCACAACTACTGTACATCAGATTCCTGACTTAGGACAGGTGCAAACATTTGCAGCGGGATTAAATGTTTTAATGGTACCAAACCTTCTCCCTTTTCTGAAACAATAGTATAACATCACAACAAAGAAAGACACACTATAAAATATCAATTGGAAGGCTTAACTCAATCAAAAAACGTAAATTAACACACAATGAACGAATAAATTTGATCTGTGATACCTGAATGCAAATACATAGTTATTGAAAATTATAAGGGATAAAATTTAAGGTCAAAAGTAAACAGGTTTAAACAAAGTTAAAGTATGATACCACTGTGAAATGTTAAACAATTTTTAGAAAATCATCACTTTTGAAAAAAACCTGCCTCATATTTTACACAGGTAAATGAAAATAATTTTGTAGTTAAGTATACTTCTTCTTCTGTGTGTATAAACCTGAAAACCTAATATTGACTTGTGAACCATGAAAATGAGGTCAAGGTCAGATGAACTCTTCCAGACAGACATGTACACCTTACAATCATGCTATCAGAGACATATAATACAATTATTGTATTATATGTCTCTGATACTATATACCAAATATATTTAACCTATTGCTTATAAATATCTGAGAAATGGACAACCATGAAAACCAGATATTGACCAATGAACCATGAAAATAAGGTCAAGCTCAGATAAACTTTGCCAGCCAGACATGTACAACCTTAAAATCATTTCATACACCAAATATAGTTGCTATTGCTTATATTTCTAAAAAAGTACTAAAACACAACTTTTAAAACCTACTAAAACACAAACTTAACATTGACCAATGAACCATGAAAAATGAGTTAAAGGTCAGATGAAACCTGCCAGACAGACCTGTACATCTTACAATCATTCAATACACCAAATATATATTGTTGACCTACTGCTTATAGTATCAGATACAGATTTTACCATGAAAACTATATATCACAGTTCCATGAAATCAGGTGAATCCTGTTTAATGGACATGTAGACATTACAAGGACCCCATATACCAAGTAGTTATCCTATTACTAATAAGTGAGAAATTGACATGACAAAAAAACTACACACTTTGTTTAAGCAGTCACTGAACCAGGAAAATGGACTTTTACACACAAAAACGTTATAAAATAATGTATCTGTATACAAAGGGGGTCTCATTGGGGGGTTCTGATCCCGGATCCCGCTTACTGTTTTGTCAGATTCCCGTATCCCGCTTACACTATGTACGTAAGCAATTCTGATTTTTTTGTAATTTCCCGTGTCCCGCTAGACTTCAATTCCTGTTTTCACGGCACAATAATTTGACTTTCACGTGTCACGCTTACAAAAAATCAGCAATCCCGCGTCACACTTAGACCCCAAAGAGACCCACTACAAAGTATGAAGCATCCAGGTCTTTTCCCCTGAAATATATCTCTTTATGCAACCTCTGGATTGTAATCCCTATGGATGGCATTCTGCAACTTTCATCGCAGGCTAGACAAATATCAATTGAATTAGGCTTTATTCATCAGATTGACACAAAGCAAAATAACAAAAAAAAATAAAATAAAGACGCATAATACAGATCTTTGAGAACTGAGAGTTACTTAAAGCTAGAACAAAGCCAATTATCATACAACTATTGAATAAATAATGTTTTCAAGACAAAAATATCAATCAGTAAACATCCAATGGATTTAGTGTAAAGATGTTATTAACAGTCGGAGAAAAATATGACTTTTTGATGTATTATCCCTTTTGTAAAAAGTTATCTACAGGTACAGCAAAACTTTCCGAGTTACGCCTTTGTATTTTTGAATGAATTTAGAAGTTTTAAGTAATTTGTGGAAGCAAAATCCTAGAATTGACTTATTTATGTAAGAGTGATAAAATTGAGAAGGGAAACGGAGAATGCGTCAAAGAGACAACAACCCAACCAAAGAGCAGAAAACAGCCAAAGGCCACTAATTAGTCTTCAACAAAGCGAGAAAATCTCGCACCTGGAGGCGGGCTTCAGCTGACTCCTAAACAATAATGTATACTAGTTCAGCAAAAAAATGGACGTCACACTAAACTCCGAAACATATAAATGAACCAAAATTTAAAAAACATACAACACTAACAAAGGTCAGAGGTTCCTGACTTGGGACAGGCGCAAAAATGCGGCGGTGTTAAACATGTTTTGGGAGATCTTAACCCTCCCTTCTACCTCTAGCCAATGTGGAATAAACAAACACACAGCAATACGCACAGTAAAATTCAGTTTAAAAGAAGTGGGAGTCCGATGTTAGAATAGGTAACAGAAGAAACTAAGCAAAATGACAATAATAAACAAATTAACAAAGGACTACTAGCAGTTATATACTGACATGCCAGCTCCAGACCTCAATTAAACTGATTGAAAGATAATGTCTTGATCATATGAAAATCAAGCACAATCCCTCCCATTAGGGGTTTAGTATCATACCACCATAAAATATACAAGAACATAACCTGTGTATCATGCCAACAACTGGTTTTAGAGTAAATGTGTTGATTTCCTATACAAAGACCCTATAAGTGAATCAACATTAATTAAAAAAAATGCCATATTTAATGACCTGACAACAGTATCCTAATTATATCCCATCTGAATTAGTCTGTTTAAAGGTTTGGTTGGCTTTTGAGGTGAATGCCGACATGTTTGTGCTTTGTATAGAATGTGATCTTCGAAATCTATAAAGTCACTACAGACACTGGCACCCTAAATAAGTTATGTTTAAATATTCTAAAGGGGCCAAAGGAGCATCATTGTCCAAAAAAGGAAAATTAAAAGTAGGGAATTCAAAAATATCCCTTTAAATCTGTTGTAATTTTTTTTAGAGTTTCAGTGTAAAACTGAAACATCGAAATCTAGTAAAGGACAGTTATTGCTGTTTCTATAAGATTTATTTAAGTAAGTTCCTTTGGGTTAGTTTCGGCAGTAAATTAAGAGAATTCTTGATTATTTAAAACAAAAATATCACTAAGATAACAGTGAGTGTTGTTTAATTAATTAATTAAATGGAATTTAGACGGGTCTTTACTGAGTTTGGCCATTAACTGATTCATAATGATACAGGAACAAGTCAGGTATTAAAGGGCCACAATTGGTGCCCGTAGAGATGCCTACAACCTGTCAATAAACTTTTTTGCTGAATCATGAATAGATATTGTTATGGTGAAATTTAAATAATCTCATCACATTTCCAGTAAGAATAATGGAATATTAATTTTTTTTCATTTCAGAAGAAGGCTTTATATGAGTTCCAGGAAATAAACTTGCAATCTGATTTTTCAAAGGACCAATTAATCAAATAGGGACACTTTTGTTCACTATGTACATCAGAACTTTAGAATGAAACTTTTATTTTGATCAGTCCAAAATTATGTTTTATTTTAGGTCTTCAACTGTGAGCCGTAACACATTGAGGGTTTAGCAATACATTTCAACTACATGTATGTTTTGGGTTTGCTCACATTGACATGCTTCTAAAGAAGCTAAACAAGTGTCTTGCCTGAATTGAATGCCCTTGAAGGCCAGATGTGTATGCTGATCTAGCAGCAGTGGTGACTATTTTAATTTCTAAATATAGAGGACCTATACAATCAGTAGTCAGCATACAGACATCATATGGTCTAAAGTTTTTGTTCAGCTAATGTTGAGCGTTCTTGACCTTAGTAGTCATGGTTTATTGATAAGTATAACAGTCCAAGATAATAGTAATAAAGGTTACTTTGAAGGATTTTATTAATATGTAAATTTGACTGACTCACTCACTGAAAAACTTTTAACACTTCAATAAACTATGAAAAAATAGTTTTTATTACTTATAATTTCAATAAAATGCCTTATTGATACATACAGTTTTGGCATTGATTTTCTATACTGTAAACATATTTATTGATATTCAGTATGTTGTTGCATATTTTAAGCCCGTATAAAATTTTATTAAAACCCTTTACCTTTGACAGTGACTGTAGTTTCATCTTTTATAAAAAAAGTTTAATAGGTCTTCCTATACAGAATAACCTGTGATGGACCATTGATTTATAGAATGCTTTTGAATTAACTTCTGAAAGTCTCATTTCCATAAGATTGTGAAAACTCACTCTTGAGTCATATTCCACTTAAATTTAAATGATTACTAGTATTAAAGCTAGATATGTTTCCTGATCAGATGTGCTTCATTAATACTTGTTACAATATATTTATTTTTTCAAATCTTTTATGACCCTTCTTCCTTCTTTAAAGGATATTGGGTACATAATCCTTGTTGATTGATTCAGTAAGGCTGACTTCCTCGGTCATGTATAGGCATACTTGCCATCAGTGCATGAGGTATTTGGTTTACACCGTCTGGTTTAAACCAAAAACTTAGATTTGTCATTTGATGAATTGGCTTCTTCTCTGCCAATCCATGGCATTTATAAAAACAAAAGCAAAATCTGAATGGCTGAAAGTCAGAATGATATAACTGGATAGGGTGACGTGTCTTCCTGTGGACTAAAGTTTGTGAACTAGCACCTTAAATGTCCCAGCTTGTCTTTTTACTACTTAGCAAGGTGTATTCATATCTATTTAAAATGTTATCATCCTAGTATCTATATACAGTTGTATTTAAGTCTGGATATTATGCAGTCATCAATCAATCTCCAAGTTGAAACTGTGTGACATCATTATCTCATATATGCCACTTCATCAACAACAAACTAGAGGCTCCAAGGACCCTGTGTCGCTCACCTGATATTTTTATTTACAATTGATGCATGATAAATGGAACTGTTGTACTGTCGTTTAGTTTCAGAGATATAAGACTAAAAAGTGCGTTTTATTTCAGCCATGTGTGCCATGTTGGCAGGCAGGGTCATCATACACAGTGGTCCCTGGATATCCTAGTGGTGATTTAAACCAAGTTTGGTTTAATTTGACAGTAGTTTCAGGGAGAATTTTGTAAAATTTATCTAACGAGAAATGCTAAGTGATGAATGAGAAAGTTTGTTGTGAAGTTTTGTTGTTGCAACACCACCCCCCTTCAAAAACAAAAGGTAATAAAAATTATCATTTAAGGGCAATCTTTCCTATTAATGATTTCTGCAAAATTCAGTTGATTGTGCAAGGGTTGTATAGCCAGCTGAGGTCGTTAAAACTCTCATTTGTTGTTGCAAAATTCAAGTGGTTTTGAATTGCTTTGTTGATCTTTTTGTATTCAACTTTTAAACAACAAAGTACAACAAATATGATGACTGATACTCATGACACTGAAAATATGGTCTTCATTCTTGTGAAGAAAATGGTAAGGTTTGAAATATTTCTTAAATATTAATTCAATACCAATACTTTAATTTGTATTGGATTTATCCCAGGAAATGAGAACAAGGGCACAATTAAATTCAATTTTTTCCTAAATTTCTGATAAAATATAAAATGAAGAACTATATTTATTTAATGAGAATTTTTTTTAATAGTTAATTGATAATTTGAACAATATTAATTAAGTTTTAGATCTTGCATGGTTGATTAATTTTCTCTCAAAATTTCTGATATTCTATTAAAGTTTTAAATATAATATGAGGCAGGCATTACCTGTGAAAGGGATGAAGTCTGTATAAATTAGTGTAGGAATTCAAGCATCATTTGCACTTGAATCTGTAGAAAATGAAGCCAAAGTACTGAAACATATCTGACATTCGACCTATTGTTCGGGATTATAGTTGTGACATCATTTTCAATGTAAAGAAAGAAACACCATCATCAGGTATTAATGTGGTTTTTTTTTCATGTTATAGAATTATCAACTATTTTTATTGCCAGTTCATTAGTAGATTGTTTTCTATATTGATTTTCTACTGCAGTTTCTGAAAAGAAGATTACAAAAGGAAAACATTTTGTAAAACTTACCAAAATTTACCAAATTAATGAAAATTGTTAAAATTGACTATAAAGGGCAATAACTCCTTAAGGGTCAACTGACCATTTTGGTCATGTTGACTTATTTGAAGATCAACTAACATTATTGCTGTTTACAGTTTATCTCTATCTGTAATAATTTTCAAGGGTCAACTGAAAATTTTTTTACCAATTAGGTCCAGTAGTTTAAATAGAATAATATTTGGTTGAATTTGGTCCAGTTGTTTCAGAGGAGATTATTTTGTAAAATTACAAAATTTACAAAAATTGGTAAAAATTACTTTAAAGGGCAATAACTCCTTAAGGGTCAACTGACCATTTTGATCATGTTGACTTATTTGAAGATCTTACTTTGCTGAACATTATTGCTGTTTACAGTTTATCTCTATCTGTAATAATTTTCAAGATAATAACCAAAACGGCAAAATTTCCTTAAAATTACCAATTCAGGGCAGCAACCCAACAACCAGTTGTCCAATTCATCTGAAAATTTGAGGGCAGATAGATATTTACTTGATAAACAAGTTAATCCCTGTAAGATTTGCTTTAAATGCTTTGGTTTCAGAGTTACAAGCCAAAATCTACATTTTACCCCTATGTTCTATTTTAAGCCATGGCAGCCATCTTGGTTGGTTGGCTGGGTCACCGCACACATTTTTAAACTAAATACCCTAATAATGATTGTGGCTAAGTTTGGTTGAATTTGGTCCAGTAGTTTCAGAGGAGAAGATTTTGTAAAGATTACAAAATTTACAAAAATTGGTAAAAATTACTTTGAAGGGCAATAACTCCTTAAGGGGTCAACTGACCATTTTGATCATGTTGACTTATTTGTAGATCTTACTTTGCTGAACATTATTGCTGTTTACAGTTTATCTCTATCTATAATAATTTTCAAGATAATAACCGAAACGGAAAAAATCCTTAAAATTACTAATTCAGGGCAGCAACCCAACAACCCATTGTCCGATTCATCTGAAAATTTCAGGGCAGATAGATCTTGACTTGATCAACAATTTTACCCATGTCAGATTTGCTCTAAATGCTTTGGTTTCAGAGATATAAGCCAAAATCTACATTTTACCCTATGTTCTATTTTTAGCCATGGCAGCCATCTTGGTTGGTTGGCGGGTCAACTGGACACAATTTTCAAACTAGATACCCCAATGATGATTGTGGCCAAGTAGTTTCAGAGGAGAAGATTTTTGTAAAGTTAACGGACGACGGATGCCAAGTGATGAGAAAAGCTCACTTGGTCCTTTGGGCCAGGTGAGCTAATGATACATTTCTAAAAAGCTTGAAAAAAATAGGCAATTAATTTAAAAAGACATTTGAAAAGTGATCTACTGAAATAAATATGTGCTTTTGAAAGCCATTTTGATACCCATGCAACTTACAATGTTTTTACCAATCACTTTGTTGTTTGCAGGGTAGCACCTTCATTTTTTTTGTGGGATCCTCTTAAAATTTGGAACAAGGTTTCCTTCATCCAACCTTGAATTAGTCAATATTCAGAAAAATCTAAAACGAGTGGACCATTTTTATAGGAAAGGAACTTGAAAAATATCCCATTTTAATTCTTGTTGCCAATCTGATTAAAGTACAGATCCTGTGACCAGATCCAACAAGCTCTGTCCACTTTCTGTTTTGTAGTTTCATAGAAAGATTTTGAAATTTGGTTAATCAGAATCTAAAATTGTCTCTGGCAGCTATGTTTTTCATCCAATTAACCAAATGAAGACATTTTGTATTGGACTTTCCATACATTATTCTGCATAGTTGGTTAAAATATGCCAAGTTGTTTCAGAGAAGAAAATAAATGTGATTTTCCATTGGGTTTCTCCAATGTTGCCAATCAATAATAATGATGATCATTTGTAGAGTGTCTTCCGATCATCAATCCACAAAAGTTTCCAAACATTTCGTTTAAACCCGCTGCATTTGTTTGCACCAGTAAGGAACCTGTTTCAGTGGTTGTCGTTTGTTGATGTGGTTCTTAAGTGTTTCTCGTTTATATAGATTAGAACGTTGGTTTTCCTGTTTCAATTGTTTGACACTAGTCATTTTGGGGCCCTTTATAGCTTGCTGTTTGGTGTGAGCCAAGGCTCTGTGTTGAAAACCTTACTTTGACCTATATTTGTTTACTTTTTACACATTGTGACTTGGATGGAGAGTTGTCTCATTGGCACTCATACCACATCTTCTTATTTCTATTTCCTCTTGTAGTTTCAGAAGATTTTTGAAAATGGCCAATCAGAAACAAAAATCAGTTCTGGGAGCTACATTTTGTCATTTAAATGGAACCAAAAGCATGTAAAAATACTAATAGGCCATTAATTAAGAATTGAATGCTTCTTTTTGTAAATTTATTGGGGTGTAAAAGCATTGACCTAAGTACATTTTGTATGAAGCCTGGAAGCGCTTCATTCTAAAAATGTGCTCATGGTCAACGCTTTTACAACCCTATAAAATTACTAAAATAAGCATTCAATACTTATAATTACATTTTTTTGCTAGGATCATGAAAACACGATTTCTATCAAGCTTTTCATTTGTTTACCTGTGCACTTTATTGTGGAAGCTCGTGTCATCATGAATGTTACATTTCATTTTGAAATGAAGGTTGATTTTAGAATGACGCGAGATTGCTGTTAGCCAATCAAAATAACGTATTATAATGAAACATACATGTAATGTAATTATATAATTATAACAAAATTAATTCTTTCTTTCTTTTATTTTCATCAATTTTAAAATGAACATAGACAACCTTTAAATAAATTCATGCTTAGAATAAACATAAATACAATGTTTATAAAACTGAAATCAATAAAACATTTGAAATTCACATTCAATAAAAAGCTTTATACATGATAAAAAATATATAATACTGACGATGAATGATAATGGATTGTATGTAATTTAATGCTTTTAATGAGGTAAATAAAAACTTAATAATAAAATATGTCATAATCAAATTTGTAATTATACTGGCACTTCATCACTTTCATAAGGTCTCTAAGTGAAAAACAAATTAATTTGTAATCAAACCAAAGATATGATTTATTTAGAATAGAATAGAAATAGAAAATTTTAATCATGTTTACATGAACATCACAAACATAAGCTCTGTAGATCTTTCTGCAGACATGTTATAGTAAGTTTTATTCCTTTTTATTTTTGTAACATATCCTGGAAATAAACATATTAACTTCCACTAAAATTCATGTATATCCTAAAAAGTTCCTATATATGAAGAACATTTTTCTGAATTATTCCAAAGTAAGAATTTGGACACAACTTTTTCTACATTGCTTGAACATTATGTACTCATTAATGTATGCAGTCAGCAATACAAAATTTTTGTTCTGAAACTCAGAATTAAACAAAATATCAGTGGTCATGATCTTTCCTTTTTTCTGGCAAGGTTCTGAATAATAATAAATTGAGACAGGTATGAATAAAATGTATTTGTCTTCCAAGGAAAAACTTCATCACCTGCTGTCTCCAAATAATATAAGTGTATGTGGAATGGGAAACCCCCAAAAATCACGCTGGACAAAAATAGCAGGTTAAACATCATGTCTTACAGAAGAATTTGTGAAAATTTGGCTGAATTATGTCAAGCTGTTTTCAAGGAATTGGGGAATAACAAGTGTGCCATGGGTGACTAAGAAGATAGTAGTGACCCCTACTGCCAGGCAATACAATAACATTATACATCAAGATATAACAAATTAGGATAAGTGTAGATATACAGCTTTTCAACAACAAAAACATTCATAATTTACGTTAGTGAATTCTTTCATATGCATTAATTTGACTAGGCGAGTTATTCTGCGATTGATTGAAAATTGGAGAAAATAGCAACAAAGTATTTCTGACTGGTTTGTTATCAATACAAACAATCTATAGAGATCTCATTGAGACAGCAACCTTACCACACATCTTAACATACACAAAGCCACTATACAGATATTTAATGATGGACAAGCACCAACACTTTAAGTTTTTGCCAAAAACTGCTTCTTTTATCTAAACGATAGTAATACATGAACTATGGAAAAAATATTAATAGTTGCAAATTATTTACATTATCAAAATTGTAATAACATAATAAAAACATTATAGTATGAAATGTGTTTATATTTCTAAAATTCTCAATTTTTGTTAGAGGAAATTTATGCATAAAAACATCACTTTGAACCCTTCATGTTAATAGAATATGCATAGCCATACATGATTGGGGTTTCAAAAGATAGTCTTGCCATTGGTGCAATAAATTCCTAAAAAATATGTTATAAAATGTTTTAAAAATTGCAAGTAAATTTTGTACTTTGGCATGATTACAATTTATAGCAAAAAAGTGTCAATTAAATTAAAATGGTCCCATTATACAAAAATATATTTCTACTTGTATTTATCTTGCGGTCAGATCTATAATCGTAAAAAAAATTAACCTGTCTAAATAATAATCAACCCTACAGAGTCAAGATTATTCATTCTATACACAGAAATAAGAACAAGTGTATGTCTTTGATTCAAAAAAGTTTAGAGTACACTGGTAACAATCATTTATACACAAAAATGTGAAAAAATGTTATTTCAAAAACAAAAAGATTAATTGGATGCAGAAAAAAAAGAAACATGTCATACATAAATAAAAACAAAATTCCTCATAATCTAGGTACTTTTTCACCACCAGTAATTCAATAAAACTAAACTACATATTTCATTTAAAATTGACCATGTTTATATTTTCAGAAAGTTTTCTAGCAACTCTCCCATTAAAGGTAATATTTATCTATGGGTTTTCACTTAGCAATTACAGAGTTAAACATTGTAATAACAATCTTTTCATAAGTTGCCATTGGTTTATATATAAATTTATAAACCCTCTACAATTAAAACTGATATTTTAACATGCTTCTTGAAACTTGCAATCTCAAAAGTCTTACGTTTCATCTAGTAGACAAATAGTGTATCACACATTGAAACAAAAATAAAAGAATTTACATGATTTTAAAAGTACAATTAAAAAAGTTTATGTGTTTTTTTCCACATGTAAAATACACAACTTCAAAAACAATAGTTTTTTTTAAATACATAAAATCATAAATTATAAGTCAATGTTCACTTCATGGCACAGTAAATCATATATTAACAGATGTTCTGACAGACACCACTCTGCTTTTTTAGGCAATTATCGCTTATCAACTAATTCTGCATCGCCCTTTACACTATCATCTTAAAACAGTAAATGTTCTATTAGTATATGGCAAGAAACTGTTATTGGTCCCAGAAGGAGAATGTCATGGATGAAACCAACAAACTTTCTCATTCAAATATCTGGATGTCTTTATTTATTTCAAAGATATGATGAGTCTTTTCGTCCTCTGAATTTCCTTACTAAACAACAAGAGAATATAATACCCAACAACTGAAATAGAACAAGACGACAATGTTAAGTAATCATTTGTCACAATTAAAACATTGTTTTATCTTGAAATAACTTCTATCAATTCTAAAATCTGTAAAGATTTTTTTACATGTTTTTTTAATGAAAAAATATAATTAAAGAACTATATATTGGCAATAAATACTACAAATTCTGATTACATTTTCAGGCACTAATGTATTACATGTCCAAAATACCTTTTCTTCTTATAATCAATATTTTAACATCCACAAAATCTGGTTAATTAAATGTCAGTTTTCACTAAGGATTTTCTACTCCAGGAATAAATTACCTTAGCTGTACTTGGCAAAACTTTGCAGACTTCTAAGATTTTTATTCAAGTGTCACTGATGAGTCTTGTGTAGACGAAAAGCCCCTCTTGTGTACAAAATTATAAGCCTGGTATCTTTGATGAGGTTTTTTGTGCAAATGTTTTGTAAGTTTGACATGTTTCATTTTCTTAAATTGAATCAATTTCAGACAAAAGTTTTTAAATACAGCTGGTTTGACAATTTTGTAGCAAATAAGTAAAAAGTTAAGTTGGTTTCCTTTGATTTTAACCTTTTGAGATTCCACTGTATATATTTTACATACCTGTATACAACAAAGTCCTAAACCAATTCCTCCTATTAGAATCAGAGAATCTTTTGTGTTCTTCTCCAATGCTTCAGTACAACCCTAAAAATAATACAATGATATGGATCTTGTGTTATCACATTCTAAATTTTATATCAAATTTTAATTTCTGTTTTATTATACCGATATTGATGATTCGTTAATTTTCATGGGTAACAATGTTTACAGATTAAGGAAAAATGTGTTTTCATCGCCAATAGATAATTTGTACCTCATTGAACATTTTAATTTGTGGTTGACCTGTTCTCACGAAATCCATGAAAATTAATATCCAACTATTAACATAGAATTATAGATTATCGTTGGTCATCTCAACGAGATTGATTTTCTCGCTTGCGCCGGTACGGCGAAAGTGAGAAAAGCAATCAAGTTGAGATGACCAATGATAATCTGTTTATTGCTATTTTACCTATGACGACGTTGTTAATTTCATTGACAACGGCACGTGCGCCCTTTGTTTCTAGCGATAATTTTTCATATCACTCTACTGTGCTGAGAAAGGAAATTATCAGTCAGTAAGATCAAAGGAACATTCCGTAAAATAGCGTTAATCTTCAGTATTGATAAAAGAATAACAAGAAACTTAACAAATGCAAATAATAGGCACCTTAAACTTTTTTCATGCCAGTCTAAGCCCAAGACTTGCACCAAATGATTTAACCAAGCTGGGAGAGAAGAGTTCGTCCTATAATTTCAATGTTTCTTTTCCTTCTTATCCAATGATAATATATTTTGAAGTAAAGTGATTGGAAGGGGACTCAGAATTAGTTTGCATAGAAGAAGTCAGTTATGACATTCTTCAGGCTTTTTTTTTTGTTCCCTTGATCAATGTATCTTCGATAAACTGGAACATTTGCGGAAGTATTTTTATCATGACAAGCAAGGCAGATGGACTTTGTTGTTTAATTACACAGCAGCCAGAAATTCTTTCCTCAGCAAGTCCTTGGTTCGGGCTTTAGAAATTTTCAGCCCCTGTTTATAGTAACTAATACCAACAGTATGTAATGTTTCCCAAGTCTGTGCAATACAAAAGGTCTATACATCAGTCATAAATACTTTACAAACTTTTTAAAAAACTATTGATAAAATTGTACAGTTTAAAAAATACTTTTGATACCATTGATATCATAAGATTACAAACTAAACAGCTGCAACAGAAGAGCAACATATGTATGTTGTATGCATATTGAAAAAGTGTAAAATGGAATAATGCTAAAGGCATGAAGACAATAAAATCAAGTAAATGAAACCAAGCATACTGAAGGTAAAGCATTATAGGTGAAAAATTGCCTTAAATGTAATGGTCAAAGTCCTGTAACTCTGGTATGACAAACTGACAAAATTTGACACTTCCATGAATTCAAATATTTTATACAAGTTTTATAAACATTCTATACTTTTTGTTTTATTTGTAGATCGATCGACAGACGGACAGACAGACTATGGAATACCATTATACATCATGTCTATGACAGGCATATAAAAACAAGTTTAAAGCTAGATATGTTCATACAAAAGACTACTTAATTCTGTCTTTAACATTTAATATTAAACATCACCAACTGATGTGGTAGTTTCATAAGAACCAGATCATTATTCTATAAAGTCCTTTATATTAGAAACTATCAGATAGATACCTCTGGATTTATATTTGATGGACCGTTACCAAATTTGGCACAATCGGTAGAAACAGACAAACAACAGGAATCTGGTACTCTGTCTTTCACTGAAGGATCTTCAGTTATCATTTCTTGTATCCATTTAGATCTCTCCCAGTTTTCAAATCCTGTTGCACCACAGCATTCAAACTATGGAATAAAAGTTACAATTGACTCTACAGGCTTTGGCTGTTTAGAAAGTAACATTCAAGTTTATGGTTGCATTAAGTTGGAAATGGCTTGACTCATCAGCTCAACATGAATCCCAAAATGTTATCAAACAAAAAGTCAAAAGTCACAAAGTATCAATCTACGGGTATCAGTTACTGAAGGCTAGTTCAAAATCAATATTACAACTAATAAATTTATCATGTTTGACTGGTTTATCCACTACTTGATCACCTATTTTGACTTTGTAATTAAGTTAAGTTGTGTAATTATACCTTTTGCCGATCTATGTGATAAAAAAAGATTTTTATTTATATGAACTATCCAATTTTTTAAAAATGTTTGTTGAAAAATCTACAGGTGGACATTATTTCGAGGGCCAATCTTCCTAGATAAGACAAAAATTATTTTAAGTCTGGCCTATCTATCCTTGTGAAATTACCTCTTTCTGCATATCATCTATTGCTTTAGTAATAACTGTGTCATAATGATAATTATTCATCATCGTAGAATTTAAATTTCGTGATAATTCTTCTTTTATCTGAAAGAAAAACAATAACATATGACATAAGTGCTGAACGCTTACAACAGATGAACAAAAACAATAACATATGACATAAGTGCTGAACGCTTACAATAGATGAACAAAAACAATAACATATGACATAAGTGCTGAACGCTTACAACAGATGAACAAAAACAATAACATATGACATAAGTGCTGAACGCTTACAACAGATGAACAAAAACAATAACATATGACATAAGTGCTGAACACTTACAACAGATGAACAAAAAACAATAACATATGACATAAGTGCTTACAACAGATGAACAAAGTCCACGAAAAATTAGTACCCTTGAAAATTAAGCAATGAACAGTAGTATACAAGGTACAACCTAAGCAAACCAATACATTCTAACTTTAATTTTAAGTATGTCATCTTTGAAAATTTAAATAGCCATGAACTGTTTCAATTTACATTCATCTTCTGCAGTATTAAGTGTACCAGGGCACGTATATACTTTACAGGGTCAGAATAACATCAGATGTTAGGGTATAAGTATCATTATGCATAAGTGGTGTATAAGTATCTACTAATAGCAAATATCTCAAGTACCTTACACTGGCAATGTAGAAAATACTTACTGTGCCTTCATACATATACGCTAGTACTCCTGATATTGCTTCTGTCAGGAAAATTATCAACAAAAATAAGGCATACTGAAAATAAAACAAACTTATATATATAAAGATATAGAAAAATATACTGTTGATTCATTATTATTCGTTGGATACCAATTTTCATGGATTTCGTAAGTAAAGGTGAACCACAAATTCCAATGTACAACAAGGTACAAATTTTCTATAGGAGTGTATGCAGACTTTGGCAAAACCACGAAATCAAATATCCATGCACAACGAGGTACAAATTTTCTATAGGAGTGTATGCAGACTTTGGCAAAACCACGAAATCAAATATCCATGAACAACGAGGTACAAATTTTCTATAGGAGTGTATGCAGACTTTGGCAAAACCACGAAATCAAATATCCATGAACAACGAGGTACAAATTTTCTATAGGAGTGTATGCAGACTTTGGCAAAACCACGAAATCAAATATCCATGAACAAAGAGGTACAAATTTTCTATAGGAGTGTATGCAGACTTTGGCAAAACCACGAAATCAAATATCCATGTACAACGAGGTACAAATTTTCTATAGGAGTGTATGCAGACTTTGGCAAAACCACGAAATCAAATATCCATGTACAACGAGGTACAAATTTTCTATAGGAGTGTATGCAGACTTTGGCAAAACCACGAAATCAAATATCCATGAACAACGAGGTACAAATTTTCTATAGGAGTGTATGCAGACTTTGGCAAAACCACGAAATCAAATATCCATGAACAACGAGGTACAAATTTTCTATAGGAGTGTATGCAAACTTTGGCAAAACCACGAAATCAAATATCCATGAACAACGAGGTACAAATTTTCTATAGGAGTGTATGCAGACTTTGGCAAAACCACGAAATCAAATATCCATGTACAACGAGGTAGAAATTTTCTATAGGAGTGTATGCAGACTTTGGCAAAACCACGAAATCAAATATCCATGAACAACGAGGTACAAATTTTCTATAGGAGTGTATGCAGACTTTGGCAAAACCACAAATCAAATATCCATGTACAACGAGGTACAAATTTTCTATAGGAGTGTATGCAGACTTTGGCAAAACCACGAAATCAAATATCCATGTACAACGAGGTACAAATTTTCTATAGGAGTGTATGCAGACTTTGGCAAAACCACGAAATCAAATATCCATGTACAACGAGGTACAAATTTTCTATAGGAGTGTATGCAGACTTTGGCAAAACCACGAAATCAAATATCCATGAACAACGAGGTACAAATTTTCTATAGGAGTGTATGCAGACTTTGGCAAAACCACGAAATCAAATATCCATGAACAACGAGGTACAAATTTTCTATAGGAGTGTATGCAGACTTTGGCAAAACCACGAAATCAAATATCCATGAACAACGAGGTACAAATTTTCTATAGGAGTGTATGCAGACTTTGGCAAAACCACGAAATCAAATATCCATGCACAACGAGGTACAAATTTTCTATAGGAGTGTATGCAGACTTTGGCAAAACCACCAAATCAAATATCCATGAAAATGCTAGTTTTCCTCAATCCACGAAAATTGGTATCCATGAAAATGCTAGTTTTCCTCAATCCAAAAAATTGGTACCCACTAAAAGGAGATGAATCCACTGTATGTAAGCCAGATGTAGTGACACTGAAAACAATAGGAAAACATGTATGATGTAGATAAGTACATGTCAATATCAACAGAGATGCTTTGGAATAAAGTTTAGTACAATAGGAATTGTCAGTATTTTTTAAAGAAACAATTAATATAAAAGTTAAAAGTTTCAATCCTCACAGTTAAAACTCTCTCAAAGCTTTTGCAAGGAGAATCCCAGTGAAATAACCAAATAAAAATTGGTGAAAGCAAAATGATAATAATCATGATCTTAAGAATAAATCCAAACTTTTTTTTTATTATACTAAAAAACAAGAATATGTGTCCATAGAACATGTACCATGCCCAACTCACACTATCACATTTCTATGTTCTGTTTACTGTGAAATCCAGGTCAAAACTGTAATTTATCATACAATTTAAATAAGTACACATAATAATGATCATGTGTACTAAATTTCAAGTTTATGTGACCACAAATTCATGGTAAACTATACCTCTACAAAAAACTTTCACCTGATATTGGACAGATGGACAGTTGGACGCACAGAACATAATTTTTTTTCAATTTGTAGTTAGCTTTAGTAAAAAAATTGAAATCTTCTTTTTTGTAGATAAAAGAAAGAATGTAGTCCCAGTCAACAAAGTGGTCAAAGGGGAACAACTCACCATAACCATAAAACATCTATTTTCTATACATGTCCCTGTACAACCAATGATTCCTGACAAGATTATAAAGGCTCCTGTTCCTAGCAACAAGTATGTTGACAAAGGAAAAGTACTGCTCCCTAGCAGACTGATATAGGTATGCTTCTGGAACTTGATGTATATTCCTAATGCCAGGAAAGCTATCCCTGTCAGCTGAAAAAGACAAATAGAATTTGCTATGGATGTCATAGTATTTTTACAGATGGAGATCATATTTTAGCCAGTCAGCTATATAATTATGTGTACTTTTCAGTATTATGATAACTACAATTTTCCCATGCTGCTTTTACTTTAATGGTGCCCTATTACTAGTATTATTAGATTAAAATGTCATATTAGAACATTATATGTTACATATTTACCAAACTTAAATGTTTTATTTTGACATTTTCTGTTGATATTTAAATGGGCGTATCTCTGAATGTCAATCTGTTTTAAAAAAAATACCTTGGATTTAGGAATCCACAGTAACAGGAGGCTGCTAAGTTTTTCGGACTTCATTAAAATCCATCATAAATTGACAATAATCAAAATTATTATATAGACCAATCTCAAATTCTTTTTTATGAATGAGTTACACAGGTTGACCTCAGATTAATCAGCATAAATGGCCTCATTGAACAATGGATTCTTACTGTGATGTAATAACATAAGCATTGTGACAGGAAAATGTACAAATTTTAAAGTTGTCAAATACCAAACGATCAAATATTGGTATATTCTTATTTGCAGCAGACATGTCATATATATAATACATCAAACAACTAAACCAAGATAATTTTCATTTAATCTGAACAAAGAAACAAAGGGAGATAATGCAATTAAATGTATTTATTTACTCTTCTATATTTTATTACATTTATAAATTTTATAAATTTAAATAGTAAAATTATCAAAGTCGACTTTTTATGATAAAATTTATAAAATACACTTACCCAAAAGAAAAAGTTGAATACATAAAGGACAACTTTTAGGAAGTTTTTACCACACGTATCTTGTTTTCTCCTATTTATTCCTCTAGAATTATGATTCATTTTGGCTTTGATTGTAAAATTCCAAAACTAATAAAATGTTAAATTCTGTTCTAACACTGTCTGCTTTCTGCACAATCTTTTGTTTCTTATATCATATGAACCTGTTCTCAAATTAAATGTGGCTACTTGTATCAGTTACCATCCATCTATATTGAAAGAAAAAGGAAATATTAATTTCAGCATAAAAACTGTCCACAGATATAGTACCAAGTAACATTAGTTACTATCCTGACTATAACAATTAGATAATTTCATATAATCTTTACTTCATGACTTTATAAAGTTTTCTATATCACATGAAAAAGTAATTATAATTTAATGCATATAATAAAGTAATAAACTGCAGTTGTCTGGTTATGCTTCATTTCACAATTTGAAATCTGTATATTATTTCCAGATGTAATGAAATGCTATAGTCCTGAGAAAGCTAATAACTACATTAGATCTAGTCTGTCTTATTACCTCTTGAAAAACTTAAAATTTTCTTGTCTTCACTTAGATTGCATTAAAACATATGAAATACAATCCAAAAACCAGACAAATTCATTTATTTTCTAATTTTCTGCTGTTTTATTCTTGTGCAGTATCTCATTCATTCAGTAATAACTAGGTTGGTGTTTTAAAGTGATCACCTGACAGTTTGATTGACAGATCACATGGCAGTAATGTGACATCTACAATTATCTTCACAGCTACTAGGAAGTGTTCCTGCAATTAGATGAGTAAATTGTCTGCATCAAAGAACATGAAAGGGCTAAGATTAATTACATAAAGAAAAGTACATTCAATGGTCACATATATATGTAACCTATAAATAACTTATAATTCCAGAAGTAAGATGGCTGATACCAGTCTTTCATTAATTGACATGAAGTACCTGGTCAGATAATAAATAATTGCTATAACAGACTATAGTCTGTAGCCCTTTAAAAAAATCTTAAGTGTAAATATATCGTAAGTCTAAAATATTCCTTAACAATTCAACTAAATATTTTATCGTAAGATTAATTTTACAGATTTTTGTGAAAACTACTGGCAAATTCCTCCATATAACCAGACCAAATAATGTCATTATATCAAATCCTATTAACTTTTCCTTTATATAGTAATCGATTCTTCCTTATTTAAACTGTTTTATATTCATGGACTTATCATACCAGATTCTTCAGTTAGGTGAATAAGGATTATTGGTTTAATTTCCAAAAGATAACATCTTGAAGAAAAGGTTCAAAATAATACTGGCAATGCTAAATTGAACAAAGTATTCTAATATTTTGGTTTGTATACCATTTAAATGCTAGAAGCATTGGTGTTTAGCTACTTTTAATATTACTGGTTTATATATAATAAATAAATTAAGGTTTTTGTCAAACACAGTACTATTCTTTGTGTTCTTGAATTTTTATCCTACATTTCACTGAGTACTTTAACTAGCCTTTTTTTCTTACCTGAATCTAACAATTCTATTACTATTAAATATATGAGGTACCTACAAATCATATTCTTTCAGAAGATATGCTGCAGGCCTACCTAACAATTCTGACATTGGACACAATTTTAACAAAATTAGGTTTTTCCATGGATTTAGAACTGTTTCCAGCTTCAGTTTTGTCAATATACAACCTAACATTATTGTCACCTACGGATATCTTTCACTAAGTGTATTTACCTTACAGCTTTTATAAATTGGTTTTTAAAATTTTCAGTAGAATAAGCACAATTCCAGAAAATAAGTTTCATATTTGTCAATCCAACACCAAGAAAAGTTATTGTTCATGTAACAAAGGGACAGCAGCTGGCTACTTTGTTTTTGGGTTGTAACTTTATGCGTAAAATCACAAGAAAATTCATATGGGGTTCCGTGGAACCCTGTGTCTAGCCTGCGATTGCTGTTGTCTGAGTGTTAAAGTGTAATGTTGACTTAAAAAGTGAGTCCATTCACCAGTAAAATACAGAATTTAAAGTTTTTTTTAAAGCTTTTTCTTTATATGTCTTAACTAGCTTCTGTCCAAGTTTCATAACAATTCATGAAGGTTTACAAATTTATCATGTCAACAAATTTAATCCCAGACTGTCTATTAATGTTAACTGTAAAATAAAAGAACAGAGTTCCAATGTCCTCCGTGTTGCACATATTTTATCTATCCAAGGGCAATAACTAAAAAAAAGTACTTCTTTTTTGTTCTTTAAAACAATTTATAAATATCTGATTATCTTGTTAAAGAAAATAAATTACATTTCAAACAGACCTTCAAGGGCACTACTTATAGTATACTATAAGTTTTATAAAAATCTGGCAAGAATTGTAACAGTGAGAGCGCTAACGAGGCCATTTTCCATAAATTTAATATTTCCAAGGGGCATAACTCTTTTAAAAAGTCGATCATCCACAATTATAGAACTTGTCCGAGATATTGCTGATATTAATCTATAGTATAAGTTTTATAAATGTCTGGCAAGAATTTTACCTGTGAGAGTGTTAACGAGGCCATTTTCCATAAATTTAATATTTCCAAAGGGCATAACTCTTTTAAAAAAAGTTGATCGTCCACCATAAAAGAACTTGTCTGAGATATTACTGATATTAATCTATAGTATAAGTTTTATAAAAATCTGGCAAGAATTGTACCTGTGAGAGCGCTAACAAGACCGGACAGACGGACACCCGGTATTTCTATGTCCCCTGCAATGCTTTCGCTGGGGACAAAAACTATCTATCAGTATACTGAAATGAAAAAAAATATATTTTCAAAAGTTTGCTTCAGACATTATCTTTTAATCATAAAAAAGCTTCTGCCAAAGTTTCACAAAATTCTATGAAGATTTGATAAAGTAATTGAGGTGTAACAAACTTCAACCCCAGACTCTATCTATTTCTTAAATGTGAAAAAAAAACTAAGTCCACTGGTCAGTTAAATACTGAAAATTGAAAATAAATATTTTCAAAATTTTGCTTTGAATACTGTATTTTGGGTCATAACTAAGCATCTGTCCAAATTTCCTAAAATTCCAGGAAGGTTTGACTAAGTTATTGATGACTGAAAAAATTTAACCTCAGACTGTATCTACTTGAACTTGTAAACTCAAAATAAAAAACTATATAATCAGAGAAGGATAGTAACACTATGCAGTAACTAAAATAAGTCCATTTATCAGTAAAATACAGAAAAATAAAATTAAATATTTTCAAAATTGTGCTCTGGATACTGTGTTTTGGTCATAAACAAGCTTCTGTCCAAATTTCCTATAATTCCATGAAGGTTTGACAAAGTTGTTGATGACTGAAATACTTTAACCTTAAGACTAAATCTGAATGTTAAATGTAAAAACTAAGATCATTTATCAGTAAAATACAGAAAAATGAAAATAAATACTTTTAAAATTTTGCTCTGGATACTGTATTTTTGTCATAATCAAGCTTCTGTCCAAATTTCCTAAAATTCCATGAAGGTTTGACAAACACAAACTGAACCTATGTGTTGACACCGCCAATTAACAGAATCTAGGATCACTATGTCTCGCTTTCTTGACAAAAAATGTTGAGGTCAGCTGGAGATGTTAAATAAATCAACTTATTGTTGGCACTAAACTAATACCAAACTCCTATTAAGATTTTATATTTACTTCCAAGTCAAAGTCAAGTGCAATGGTTAATGCAGGTATAATATGACACTTGCTGCATAGTGTTACTATCCTTCTCTGATTTCGTTTACTTTTAAAACAAATTTATATTGTGTCTCTATGACAAGTTATTAGCACTTGAATTGAGTAAATGAATTCACTCTAATTAGCATAATAATCATAATTACAACTCTGTCCAACTAATAAAATAATCATGGTAATGAAGAAGTCCGTATAATTAGAATTCATGTAATGAACTGTTGACACACCAATTTCTTTTATTTTATGACACCAAAATTATAAAGAATAAGTTCATGTCTATAGAAAAATGTTGAAAGTTCAAATAAGTCGAACTAACAATGATTAACCTTATAACATTTATTTCAAACTTTCATACTAATGTAAATTCAAAAATTATTGTGTGCATTTATTGTGATTATTAAGAATAAACAAATATGCGAGAATAGTTATTGCGATTTTAGGAAAATCTACTAACATAAAATTGAGAATGGAAATGGGGAATGTGTCAAAGAGACAACAACCCGACCACAGAACAGACAACAACAGAAGGTCACCAATAGGTCTTCAATGCAGAGAGAAATTCCCGCACCGGAGGCGTCCTTAAGCTGGCATGATTTGTCACACTTGTATTATACTGCATATATTACACATATATGTATCAGATATCAGAATACAAGTTCTTATATTTGTGATACTAACCCAATCATATTATTCCCAATAATGAAAACCTCACAATAATATCTGAATTTACAGTATTTGAAATGATATACAACAGTTTTACCTAGTATTTAAAATTTTAGTCCCATGGCTTTTTGATACAATTCATGAAACCAAAGGGTTTGACCTCGATGCTGTTGATATTTAGATGTCTTTTGACTTTTTGTGTCATCAGGTTGCTGTCTCATTGACATATACTCCTTATCTCCTTCTTTTCATCTTCATTTTGTGGTAAGCACATGAAGTAAGGTCATATTCAATTATCAAAAGTACTTATGCAGGATAATGCATGGAATCCCCCTTTCATATATTGGTGTAAACAGAAAAAAATAATAATACAACATAAATGTTCCTGATTCAATAAGATATGAAGTGTTTTGTTCCATTTTATTACCTTGGAAAATCAATTACAACATAACCAGGATAACAGAAATAGTTTATGACTGATTAATGGCTGTCACACCTGGCTATATAAAGATTGCTTTCCTTTGCTTTAGTTTGATAATAAAGTACATCAAAACAGTTTTGAAACTTCAGAACTACTGAAATTTAAGATAACTAATTTCATGCTAATTAAAAAAAAATATATATGTATCATAAAAATACACAAACTGAGCGTTAATATCAGTAAAGTTTACAAAATTATTTAAAAAAAAAATTAAATGTACATTTATATTTGAATAATTCTTACTTTCCCTGAGTAGAGTTCCTCAGTAACAGGACAGGCTATCTTAGCCAGAAAATACAAATTTATGGATTTTTTATCAAATTATTTAATTAACAGTAAATCATATTCAAATACAAAATATGCAGATTTTATTTCCATCACTCAGATAAGTGTAAATGTCAGTGTCTGTAGTTAGGCATAACTTTCAAGTGTCTAGACTGGATATTTATCCTTCAAGGTCTTTCAATGATCCAATCAAAATTAATTTTACAAACAAGTGTATGAGAATCTGTGTGAGTTACAGACTGTTCCTTTGATAAATTAATTGGTTCATTTCTTCTCATGAGTTTGTTGTCTCATGTATGTCTACCTCATGAATATCCTCTCTTTAAATCAGAGATAAATTGTCAGTCCAACACTTCAGGCATTTGTTTGTGGCAGAATGCATCATACTGTAAAGCAGGTTATTTTCATGTTTTCTTATGCAGAACCTGTTTGTATTAGGGTTTTATTTTCATGTTACTCTTATTCTTCTTTTCTCTTGATTTTACAGAAATTTACGCAAATGAGATATTTTCGCAATTTTATCTTGATAGCAAAATTTGGAAAATTATCCCCTTCCAAAAAATTCTTTATTACAGTATGTGGATCTTTTCTCCCCTATATGTATGCATAACCCGTACAGACCACAGATAAGATTATTTAAAAATGCTGAAAAAATATTCTAACTTTTTCATATGCAGTATAATACAAGTGTGACAAATCAACAGATTCCTGTTTTCGACTAGTTATACTGCTATTTTTCAACATACTTAAATCAACTATTTGCACACTGAATATAGTGATTACCCAAACCATATAATTACAAAATTGAAAAAAAACACCTACAAATAAAATTTAATCTGTCTCATCCTTACAATGAGCAATGATCCATTGGTTGCTTAAGGGAGTTATACCTTATCATTATAGTGTACATCTGGATAAAAGAAAGAATTTCATACCTTTAATGAGTTGTCCTATCAATAGATAATGTACCTGTGTAGCCTTTTATGTCCACCCCACAGGAGAAATATATAAGTTATAAAAGAAACATTTAAAAGTTAAAAGAATGTTCATGAGAATTTAATATCAAATACTTTCTGTACTGTATATATGGTTAATTGCTTAAATCTACATTGATGTAGGTTATTTATATGTGAATAAAGTTCAAAATAAATTCTAAAACGTCAAGTTCAATCAGTCTACATGCAATATATGTATGTTCAAAATAAAATAAAATGAATAAAAATGTTGAAATTTTGTAGGGTAAATAATACAATAGTCTAGACACTACAAATATATTACAAATAATCTACACTATCATACATTTATTGAAAATATTCAATTTAACATAAGGTTTTGGCATAATATCTTAAGATTCATTTTCATGTATAAAAGCAGTGCCTTTAGCGTAAATTTTTGTTCATCTAAATTTTTGTGAATCTAATACAAATGTAATCAATATAAAAATTTACTTGTAACACATACTTTAAATAAATTTTGAAGAAAAATAGAAACATTAATACAGATGAAGCTTACAATGAAAATGTAAAATCTCGCATGAAATACTAGAGAAGACATATTTTCAAAAGATTTAATTGCTTATCAAAGAACAGAAATACTATTGAGCTATTTTCATTTTATAACATAATAACAAACTGGTTCTATGATGAATATATGATGAATCTCTTACCTGTAGTATATATTATCCTATATAGTTATCTGTCAACTTTCACAGTACATCCTCTAAAATCAACCAAAAAGTGACATTAGTTTGACTTTAAATCTTAATTGTTCGGTGAATCATCATCGTGTAATACAAAGCCTAGAGGCCAATACATCTTCAGTACAGACAGATGTTCATTTCATCATTAGACCTGGACATCATTTGTTAGTTTCCTGATTAATACAACAGTCCGTGTTATTGTGCCGGTAATTACTCGCCCTTAGAAGGATGTTAATTACCATATCAATGACCAAGTCTCTCAAGACCCATTTCATTTCAATTTAATGTTAGCCTAGCTAGGAGTAGGGTAAAAGGTCAACTAACTACAACAGTTATTGGAAAAGTAATTGAAAGCCAGAGCAAAATAATTATTCTAGTTTATGGAACTTGAAGCCAGAGGCTCAAAGGACACTTAAAAGCAGTTCCATGAAGTGATCTGAAGTGAAATTCTTAATTTTTATCCAATTTTATAATGGCTATTATTTGGTCAAAATTATGTCAATCCAAGTAGGATTTATTCTGAACATAATATACATTTACAGACTTTTTAGCAGGTGGTCATCCAGAGTTTTTTCGGGTCGTTTTCCATAACAGCTGTAGTCTGAGGGAAAACAACTCTCACAAGTTGACATTTCTATCACCAAACTTCTACTGGTCAAAAACATCAACATATACTGATGGTATATTTAAGACTTAACATACTAAGGATGATTCAGGCTAACTATAGTTCATAATTCCAAAGTGTTTCAAGACAAAAAAAGTTCATGAAAATTTTTACACAAACATATTACCAATTGATTATTGTTTGCTTAATGTCAAGTCAGGAATTTAAGATATGTCATATTTGACCACTAGGTGAACTAGCTAACAATAGAATGGAAGCATATTGTTGAATTCTCCTCTTTAATGGTTATAATAACAATTATCCTGATTATCAATAAAATAGTAAATGAATCCAAATAAATCACTCTTCCCAAAACATTTATTATCCTCTTTACTAAAAATGTGTACATGCTTTCCTTCAATATCACAGTGTTCAATGTCGTTTATCATATAAACAGCTACCATGTACACTGGGAAATGTACATTTTTTGTTAAAGTAAATGTATCTGATTTCATGTGACTGTGATTAATTTAGAACATTGATTAATCTAATATTTCTGATTTGCAGAAAGCTAACTTTTTACCTCAACTTTTAGAAATACAATGTAAATAAAATTCTATTAAAACTTTACTTTTACCTGCTTTCAGCCTAATATCACCAGCAGTGAAAGTTTTCCCAGGACAATTTAAATGACACAACGAGACCTTATGTCACCCACTATCATGTATCATTACCTGAATTCAATAAAAACTTATCATAGTAACTGTTTACCTCTGTTTGAAGTAGATCATTATTCAAAGCAGTATTACATAATATCACCTGGAATAAACTTCACCAATGATCAATAAAGATCTTACAACCAAAAATATACTAGTGAGCAATATAGGTCTGATAAGGACAAAGATAACAGACTATACCAGACTATGCCATCAATCTAGAATGTCAACAAAGGAAAGCCCAACAATTAGTGTTCATTTAAAGCAAGTGTGGATATAGTATTATGATCAACACTTATCATAGCAGTAACTCCACAGACCAATTCTATTTTAGGCACCTAGTATGTGTGATTGCAGTCCATTGACCTCTTATAACTTGCTTAAATGTAGGAAATTATAACATATAATCTGTCTATTCAGGGTTGGCAAAAACACTGGTGTTATGAGTATTGCCTAACCCAGTGGGAAATACTTGGAAAACCTGGGTTTTACTGGGTAATATGAAATACTGGCCTGAATCTTTGAGAGAAGTTTTCCCACCATTGCCATATAGTTCTCATTAAGATTTTCAGCCCTCTGGTCAATAACTTCCAAGACATTATAAAAGTGCACAAAAGCCTATGCTGCATTAGTGTATGGTCATAATCTTTAAATAAACTGTTTACACAGAGATATTACGTCTCGCCTGTATGTAATTTTGATTTTATAATGCAAATGTTGAAATCAAATGGCAATACTTGATCATGTTAACTATGCAAAACATTCAAAGTCAATACACCATGACTAAAAGTGAAAAGCCAAATAATATGGATATGAAATATATGCCAAAGCTAAAACAACTACATTGTACATTATGACTTACAATTTTGCTGTTTACAGTGAGTTGTGTCCATCCATTATAATTTTCAAGAGAATTGCTTGTGAGCACTGAAGGGTAAAGATTGCATGCATTTTGCAGTTGGAACTTAAAATTAAACACTGATTTACTATGAATAGGAAATATTTTCCTTAGTCCATTATTGTAGTTGTTCAACTTCTATTATGGACAATGGAAGATAACTCCAATTTTAAATGTTATTTTAAAACAGTGACATCATTGATATTCTTTTAGAAGATTCAAGGATGTGTATATACAAATCTTTGGAAGATTCCTGAAACATGATCAACAATTTATGTAATTTTCTTAACAAAAAGTATGGTGATACTCATACACATCATTTTGTAACTTGAATATCTGAATATATGCTTCATTGATAAATTTCTTCAAATGTTCATGGATATGATGAATATAATGTGCTAAATGTAATATTTGTTTTGCAAATCACAAGCAGTGATAAAGTCTGGAAAATTGATAATTACATGTGTCAAGCCATCCCCATAAATGTTTCAATTGCATGAATACAATTGTTAACCTAATATCATGGTAAAAGGTCATAACAAGAGGCACACATGTGCCTGTATCGCTCACCTTGCGAAAATATAGCCAGTTTGCTAATTAGGACTTTTATATGCACATACTATGCTCTTTGTATTGCTGATCATTTTAAACCTTCAGTTTCTTTAGATAACAACCAAACTGCATAAACTGTAAAAATTAACATTTCAAGGGCAACAACTCCTAAACTGGTTGTAAAAAATAATCAGAGTATATGTAGATATATGTTGTCAAGCTGATCAGTTTACAGTTTTAACCTACATCATGTAGCTTCTATAGTTTGCCAAATAACAATAAAGCATTTGAAAAAATTGTATATTTCAGGGGCAATAACTACAAAAAAAAGTTGACAGATTTTTCTAAAATTCTCAGGGTTAAAAAATATTTTTGTGGGGAACCTTTTTAACCTAGCTACATGTACTATATTTTTCACAATAACAGCCAAACATGGCAAATAAAATGCTCTGCTGGGCGCAGCTTGATACAACCGCAGAGGTTGAACCCTGAACAGTTGGGGCAAGTATGGACACAACATTCAAGCTTGATACAGCACTGAATTTGGATTGTGATTAAATATTTGACACAGCATAGGTTTCTGACACAGAATGAATGTGGTCTAAGAACTTAAAATTTTAATTTACCTATTCAAACCATATCATTATTATTTGCTTTTATATATAAATCAGAAATAACCAATTTAAAATGAAAAATTTTAAAGAAATAAAATGAAAAAAATCCCCTCAAATTTTTGAACCCCTTATGATTCATCACCCCAAGCTCAATCCCAGCCTTCCCTTGTGGTATGGTACCTTGCAGTACAATTTCAGAGAGATCCGTACACTTGAACACAAGTTATTGTCTGGAAACTAGAAAAATGCTTGAATTTTTTTTGGCCCCAAATTCCTAAATATTTAGGGCAATTACCCCCAAACTCAAACCCAGCTTTCCCTTTGTGATATGTAACCTTGTAGTACAATTTCATAAAGATCCATACACTTACACACAAGTTATTGTCCTGAAACTAGAAAAATGCTTGTTTTTTGCCCCTTTTTGGTCCCTAATTCCTAAAATTTTAAGGCAATTACCCCAAAATCAATCCCAGCCTTCCTTTTGTGGTATGGTACCTTGCAGTACAATTTCAGAGAGATCTATACACTTGAACACAAGTTATTGTCTGGAAACTAGAAAATGCTTATTTTGGCCCTTATTCCTAAACTGTTGGGACCATTACCCCAAAAATGATAATTTCATGGGCAATAACTCCAAAACAGGTCAACAGATTTTTTTTCTATTTTTCAGGGTAGATACATGGTAAATCTTGTTGTACTGAACCTTTTTGAAATTCACACTATTAACATAGGGCTTATATTTTTCACAACAACAGCCAAAACCTGCAAAAAATGATTATTTCAGGGGCATAACTCCAAAGCAGGTTGACAGATTGTTCTCCAATTTTGGGAAACAAGATACACTTGTTGTGTTGTACCATTTTTTTGCAATTTACACTTTTAACCTAGCTCCTGTAGTTTGCACAATTACAGCCAACTGCTAAAGTTGGATACAAGAGGCTCCTAAGAGCCTGAATCACTAACCTGTAATTTTTTGTGTAGATCTTCCATCAATAATTATTTTGCTGTGTAATATAAATTAATGCATATTTAAACATACCAATTAAAAGTTTTTCATAAAAAAATATTTCATAAAATATCATTTCAGGGGCAACTCCAAAATGGGTTGTCTGATTTGTCTAAAAATTTCACAGCAAATGTACCGGTATTGAATTGCTGATAATTTTTTGTCCCATGTCAGGTTTGCTCTAACTGCTTTAGTTTTTGAGAGATAAGCTAAAAACTGCATTTACCCCTATGTTCTATTTTAGTCATGGTGTTTGTTGACTGGTCGGAAAAAAAATCACAAGTTTTATACTAGATGTACCATAAGGATCATTCACTCCAAGTTTTGTTGAAATTGGTTCATAAGTTTCAGAGGAGAAGATCTTTGAAGAAGTTAATTAACAACGACAACGGACGCCAAGTGATGGCAATAGCTCACATGGCCCTAGCTGTGGGAAGATTTTTAAAGAAAAGTTTACAGAAGACATACAGTAAAAGCTCAAAATCATCAAACAATGACATTAGTATTATAACTCCAATACAGAACACTGACAATTTGCAGTTTTTGTCATTTCTATGCTTTGTCTCGATTATCACTTTGTGTTTTTCTAGTTTCTATGTTAAAATGTGACATCAACAAATTTGTTCTTTAACACGAGTAACACAGGGCTGCTCTGGCTCCAAAAAGTTGGAGCCAGAAAAATCGCCAGCTGCTATATTTTGTCGCCAGTTTTGAAAACTTGGAGCCAACTTTAGAGCCAGCTAGAGTCTTCTACCAAAATTGAAACTATGTTCAATTTAAATTTCTTATGCACTCAGCCTGCACTGTACATCATTTAACATGTTACACTAAGGTAGTTATTGCATAGGGTTTATATACATGAAAAAAAAACCATGTGTACTTTTAGTCAGTATTTCATATACATGTATAAGAATTAAAATATAAAAATAAAGATTAAAACAAAGCAACTGTTTTTTCCACAAAACAGCATATTGTATGTTTTTATTTGAATGTTTATGTCTCCAAACAGTGACTAATGGGACTTATATAATGACTATTGTCCTTATAATTAGCTTATGGTCTGTATATGCTACAGAATAGAAAAAATGTTTTTAAATTAGAAAATAAAGAATAGAAAAAATGGGTAATTGAATGAAGAAAAGAGAATAATGGGTGTTTTGATTAGAATACAGAAAATTATGACCAAAGCACCCTACCCATCCTGCTACCAAGACCCTCTTAACTTTGCCCATAACTCACAAGACCTCCTAAACATATAAATTCTTAAGTCAGAAGTATGTAGACATATCTTGAGTAGGTATCTCAATACTAGGAAAAAATAAAATTGAGTTATCTTTCTTTATTCGGTGTGCTCCTTCTTGGAGGATTATACACAGAACGCAGTAGAAGTAAATACGATCAACATTGGCGGCTGGTTTTGTTATTTTTGTATCAAAAATGAGGGCAGCCAAAGACAAATTACGCCTGAAATTACTATTTTACAGAAAACAAGTAAAACGATGTTTTTAACAAGTTAATTATGGTTATCGACTTTCTGTCAATTACGTTTTCTTCATGAAACTACGGTAAACATTGCAAATTGTGTTGTCGTATGAAAATTTCTTCAAATGAAAAGACAAATGCCGACTGACCGATTCTATTTGAATGAATTAATGTTGATGATCATTAATGACCCATCCGATAAATGGATTACCTGTAACAACAGATTATGACTTCTGTTGTAACCGTTGATTAGCTTGGGGTCGTAAACAAAGTCATAAACTTGTCGCCAGGTAAAATTTCGTACAATTTATTTTTTAACTTTCACCAATTTAAATGAAGATCGATATTGTTACCGTTACAGTCAAGAAATGAAAATTTTGACATAGGAAAATGTTGGCGCCAGAAATATCGCCAGCAACCGTATTTTGTCGCCAGATGAAATAAAAAATCGCAAATTGCGACATTGGCGACGCCCAGCGCAGTCCCTGGTAACATGACAGTGCCACATGTGGAACAGAATCTGCTTACCATTCCAGAACACCTGATATCGACCCTAGTTATTGGTTGGGTTCTTGTTGCTCAGTCTTTCAACAGCAGTTAGTACGTGTGTATATGCTTTGGAAAGGAAGTATATTTTATTATCACATATTTGTTACGAATATGTTGGGTTTTGCATATGTAATTAATAACCTCAAAATTGCCAGGGGCAAAAAAGAGGTTATTGGTTATTGTGCCCCCAATTCCAAATTACTTGACGTCATTGCGTCCTTAACGACAATGGCGAACAATGAAGGTGCTTGTTTCATCGCAGTGGAGGAAAGCGATACGGCAGACTTTATAACAATTTAAAGAAATTTAACAGGTAAAAACTTAAAAATTTTATCACAAAAGTTTTATCTAAATTTTTAAGATTTTACCTGTTATATTTCATTAAATTGTTATAATTGAACTTTTTTCTCTTTTCTGCAGAACTTAAATATGTGATAAATATATTATAACATGTCTTTTCCATATTGGCCCTGGTATCATCCCTCGACCCATATCGGCCCTCGGCTAAAGCCTCGAGGCCGATATGGGAGTCTCGAGATGATACCAGTGCCAATATGGAAAAGGGCATGTTATAATCTATACGTACATGTTGTATATGCTAGTTACATGTATATAAATCCTTGTTGATTCCAAATGGGGTATTTTTCCCAGGCTAAAAACATCCTCAGTCATATATAAGTTCGTTCTTTCTTTCAACTTTCACGTAGAGAAGAGAATAGAGGGAAATGTAAGTAATTGTTTTGCTTATTGTACCCTTGTTTCTTGGGCAAAAGAGATGAGAACGTATTGCAGATCTCGTCATTGTGCTCTGGTGTTCCATTGTGCTCAGGTGTTCCACATGTCAGGCACGTGGTTTACAGCACAATTAATGGGTTTAAGAGGTGCAAATATTCATCGCTACATTAAAATGTCTTTAAAATTGCACACACAATTTTCAAGCACACTTAGGTTAAATAAGTATCAATAATTTATAAGTTAAAATTTCATTATTTACCTGTCACCAATTCACCTGACTTAACCCTTCACCTCAACGAGAAGAATAAAGGAAAGATTTAGTATTTCGCACAATTTACAGTTCTTTATAAAATGTATATAATTTAACAAGATTGTGTGTCAAATTTTGTATTAACTGATACATTGTATAGTTAATATCAAATTATCATTTGATTACATATATATTGTGTTTTACAATTGCTATATACACTTTTAAAAAAAAGTAAAATTGGTTAACAAAGCAACTACCTATACACAGATACATTTGCAAAGAATAAATCTCTCAGTTTAACATAAGTAAAAGAGGTAAATTCCTGGGTTTTTTTTAAGCTCAATCTTAGCTAAATTTGATTTATAACTGATTCAGTTAAATTTAGAAAAATAAGGAAAACTTTTCTTATCATTTTCTTTTTTTTTGTGCTATACATAGTCATTTATTTTTTTCATATCTTGAGTGTTACCTGTTAGGTATATGAATAAAATGCTAATCAATTCAAGATCTAGTGCATGTATCAAAATGTGCTTTTGGAACACAGGGGCTTAATATCTAAAACTAATGATAAGACAACAGACCAACTCTTTTAAAAGAAATAAACAAATATGATATAGTTTTCTAGCTGAAACATATCTGGGATGTAATGCCAATATTTTTAACATTGGTCAATTTCATTATCACCCAGTATGTAGACCAACATCAAAGCGCAATAATCGTCATTTTGGCGGTTTGGCAATTTTGAGAAAACCAGCTGCAAAAACTCATGTCAAAATATTAAAAAATACATGTAAATATCAGAGGGTAGGAAACATTCTTCTTTGCGGGGAGTTTAATGCAAGAATATCAGTACAATCTGATTTCATTTTACATGATGACCACCGATACACGCCAGTCTATGATAATTATCCTATTGATAAAAAAATACTTAATAGATTTAGTCCAGATATGACGCTAGAGGCAAAGAACTATTGGATTTATGTGTGAGTCACCAAATACGAATCCTTAATGGTCGCACCCTTGGTGATATGTTTGGCCACTATACATGTTATACTCCTAATGGAGCAAGTGTGGTAGATTATGTTATGGTGTCGGAGGGTATCCTGGATCAGGTTTTACATTTTAAGGTAGCTGACTTTATACCTACCTTATCAGATACTCATTGCAAGCTGGAATGGACAATGTCTACTAGGTACACTGTACAAAAAGATGATAGTGTCTGTATACATCCTATGGAACCTAATTTTATTTGGTCTGATGATTCTTCTTATAAGTTCCAGCTTGCAATGTGTTCACCAGATATACAAAACAGGCTTTTAGAGTTTAACAATAATTGTATTAAGGACACACAAGTGTCAATGGATGAAGCGACGAAAGAACTTACTGATCTTATATTGTCAGCTGCACATTCATCTCTCAAAAAGCCAAAATTTATAAAAACTTCTCCCTCAAAACCAAAAAATAAAAAATGGTTTGACAAAGATCTTGGGAAAACTAGACAAAACCTCATCAGATACGCTCATATTTATAGAAAATTTCCCAAACAATTTAGTGAAAACATTACTATAAACTTTATCAAGAGTATAAAAAACTGCGAAAGTTTAAATATAGACAGCATAGGCAGTCAATATTGACCCAGTTGGAATCTCTGCATGAGAGTAATCCAAAGCTTTATTGGAATCTTGCTAATGACTTGAGAGATATGAAAGAAAGAGATCATAAAAGTTCTGCCGTTGATCCATCCACCTGGGTAAATCACTACAAAACAACGCCTTAGCAAACTTAATAAATTACTAGACAGTCTACAAAAAGAAAAAAAATCTTTAATGAACTTGACATGCTTATTAGTCAAGAAGAAATTTCTAAAGCTATATCAAAACTAAAATATAACAAGTCGCCAGGATTAGATCATTTATCAAATAACATGCTTAAAAGTGGGCAAACTGCTCTTATTCCATGTATTCATAAGCTATGTAATGCTTGTCTGTCAAGTGGTAATTATCCCTGTGCTTGGGCTCTTGGATATATTACACCAGTACACAAATCTAACGATATATCTGATCCAAGTAATTACAGGGGTATTGCAGTAACTAGTGCTATAGGAAAATTATTCAACACTGTGTTAAATAATAGGCTTGATGTATTTATGGCTAAACACAATATCATACATGAATGTCAGATAGGTTTTACAAGAAAGGCTAGAACTTGTGATCATTTATTTATTTTGAAATGTATTATAGATGAATATTGTAATTGAAAAGATGGTAGGGTGTATGCCTGCTTTGTTGACTTTCAAAAGGCTTTTGACACTGTTACTCACACCGGATTGAAAATTAAGCTTTTAAAAATTGATGTAGGCACATTATTTTACAATACCAATAAGCAAATGTATGAGGTAAGCAAATCCTGCATTCGAATTAAGAATAGCACTACAGATTTCTTCCCTATACAGCTTGGAGTTAAACAGGGAGATAACTTAAGTCCTAACTTGTTTAAAGTTTTCATCAATGACCTTCTCAACTAATTGGAAAAATCTTTAGACCCTGTAAACATAAATGGACGACCTATATACATTGTCTGATGTATGCCGACGATATCATTTTACTATCTACTACAGCTACTGGTCTTCAGTCAAAACTTGATATTATGGAAAACATTGTCAAGATTGGTGTCTTACTCTTAATCCAAATAAAACAAAAATTGTGATTTTCAACAAGGCAGGCAGACATATCCGCCTCATATTTTAATACAAAGAATATGATATAGAATGTGTACAACGTTGTAAATATCTAGGTGTGTATTTTAGTGCTTCAGGTACATTCTCTATGCTCAGAATGAATTATATAAGAAAGCTTTAAAAGCATATTTTAAACTTAGAAAAGATTTATTATCTCTAAATCCTAGCTTAAAAACTAGTATACATGTTTTTGATCATGCTATTAAGCCTATTCTTCTTTATGGAAGTGAAATTTGGAGCTCATTTAATCCCTTTATAGCAAAATTTAGATATGGAATCCAGTTACAGCTCTTTTCATAATGCTAACAAGACAAAGGTTTGTTTGACTTGCTTGCTTTGTTTGTATCAATGTTTGCTCAAGCATTGTAATTAAGATTGACATCTGCAAACAATATAAGTAGGCGGAGTTAAACCTGTGTATAGGTAAATTTGATTATTTGATAATGTCCAATCAAATTTAAATATAATGTATACAAGTTTAAATCCACCTTTTTATGCTGTTTTCAGATGTCAATGCTTGAGCAAACATTGATACAAACAAAGCAAGCAAGCCAAACAAACCTTTGTCTTGCTAGCATTATGAAAAGAGCTGTTACATTAGTAAACTTTATTCGAATTTAACTTGTGAAAAGTTACACATTAAATTTTGTAAATTTATTCTGGTCGGTTTCCACTGTACTTTGACTTAGTCAAATCTATTTTGAATTATTGGCTTAGATTAGAAAATTTACTCATTTCCTTTATTACAAGATGCATACCAGCATTCAAACATATTATTTTCTCAGCATAAATCTTCATGGTATGGCTCTCTCCAACAAATTTTAAAAACTCTTCCTGGGTTTGCAAACCTAGATGATTGGGAAAAAATTTCAAAAAATACCATCAAGAAAATATTGAAAGAGACGTGTATAAAAATTTGGAATGATCAACTGACCAAGAATTCAGAAGGGAAGCTCCGCACTTATGTAAAATTTAAGAATAATTTTGATTTCGAAAAATATCTGAGTATTATGAACAATTTTGAGCTTAGGAGATCATTAACAAAATTTAGGGTGTCATCTCACCATTTGTAGATTGAAATAGGGCGATACCAGGATACTCCTCCACACCTTAGACTATGTCATCAGTGTAACTCTGGTGATATTGAAGATGAAGTTCATTTTCTGTTTTATTGCACAAAATATAGCGAAGACAGACACAATTTATATCACATTATTTCAGAATCATGTCCCAATTTCATTAACTTAAATTCCCAAGAGAAATTGCTATGGTTGCTGTCTTGTGAGAACTCTACTGTATTAAAAGAGCTGTGTATATTCCTGGTTAAACACTGCAAATAACAGATTTATATGACATGTTTCGCATAATTAGCAATTGTTGTTATTTAAAAAAAAGATTGTTTGTTAATTGACCAGATTCAGTTTCTCTATTTATTTTGTTCATCTGCTTCTGACACGGGGAGGATTGCTGTTATTGTCTACCGCATTCAACAGTATATCCTAGAGCACCGTCCCTTGGTGTCTCCTGCAGATGAACAAATTTCCATCTTTATAGATAATATTTTAATAAAATTGAGAATGGAAATGGGGAATGTGTCAAAGAGACAACAACCCGACCATAGAGCAGACAACAGCCGAAGGCCACCAATGGGTCTTCAATGCAGCGAGAAACTCCCGCACCCGGAGGAGTCCTTCAGCTGGCCCCTAAACAAATATGTTACTAGTTCAGTGATAATGGACGTCATACTAAACTCCGAATTATACACAAGAAACTAAAATTAAAAATCATACAAGACTAACAAAGGCCAGAGGCTCCTGACTTGGGACAGGCGCAAAAATGCGGCGGGGTTAAACATGTTTTTTGAGATCTCAACCCTCCCCCTATACCTCTAGTCAATGTAGAAAAAACAAACGCACAATAATACGCATATTAAAACTCAGTTTAAGAGAAGTCCGAGTCCAATGTCAGAATAAGACATAGTAACAAAAGAAACTAAACAAAATGATAATAATACATAAATTAACAAAGGACTTCTAGCAGTTACTGACATGCCAGCTCCAGACCTCAACTAAACTGATTGAAAGATTATGGCTTCATCATATGAATATCAAGCACAATTCCTCCCGTTAGGGGTTTAGTATTATACCATCATAAAATATATGAGAAGAACATAACCCGTGTCATGCCAACAACTGGTTTTAGAATAAATATGCTTAATTCCGATGCAAAGACCCTATAAGTGAATCAATATTAAAGCCAAAATATGCAATCTTTAATGACCTGACAACAGTATCGTAAACTTATATACACTTTTTTCATCTGCTTATGACACGAGGAAGATCTCTGTTGCAGCTATTGTTTACAACAGTATATTCATAAGCATAGTCCCTTGGTGTCTCCAACAGATAAACAAACTATATATCTTAAATTTTATAAATGTTAAACGATAATTGTGTTTATGCGAATACGAGGTGCACTGCTGGACATAGAAATAATAATAATAATAATAATAATAATAATAATAAGTACTTTTACTGCATTTTTGTTATTATATTATCTGTCACGTTATATACTGTACAATGTACAATGTCTCATGTTTGTTGCTTATATTCTCATAATTGTTAATTGTAAATGCCCCTGTTGGACCATGATTGGAATAATAAAATATTTGATTTAAGTATAAACAATATTTTATTAATTAAGAATACAAATGTTATAAATAAACACGTACAGCAATACAATACAAGGATTGGAAAACAAGTGAAAAGTCTTAAAAATAAATAACATATTTCTATGGTAATGGCTAATTTGCCGGAGCCGGCAATATATAGTGAATTTGTTATTTTGCCGGTTCTTACAGAGTGAATTTTAATATTTACTTTTGAAAAGTACTACGAAAATGTGCATTGTCAACATAAAAGAATCAAATTATTACTCATATAGTTAAATAAGATAACAGTAACAATATTTGAGATACATATAATCGTTTAAAAAACATTTATGAATCCAAGGGAAAATGCGAATTTGTAAAAATAAATAGAAATACAAGTATTGAGCATGCATCCATTTGTAGCAATGAAATCATTTCAAAACATGTAGTTGAAATTACTTCTAAAATCAGTCACAGTCCTAATGCTTCATGTATGCATACGAATAAAATCTCAAATTTTTGAACTGTATGTTGTAAAAAAATAAGAATTAAAAATCTCATTGCATATAAATTTGATAAAAGATTATACATTCTAGCAAAATCAATCACATAGCTTCAAAATCAAAAAAGTTTAAGTTAAATCTGCTTCCCATTTGAATGGTTTTACACTAGTAATTTTGGGGCCCTTTATAGCTTACTGTTCGGTGTGAGCCTAGGCTCCGTGTTGAAGACCGTACTTTGACCTATAATGGTTTACATTTATAAATTTTGACTTGGATGGAGAGTTGTCTCATTGGCACTCATACCACATCTTCTTATATCTATTTTGAAATAATAGTCAGTTCTTTGAGTTGCATATCTGTAAACAAAATCGTTTTAGTGGCAAAATTGGCATCAACGTAATTACCTAGAACCGGCAAATGGCATATTTTCTATTTTGCCGGCGCCGTCAAAATAGCTACTACCTAAGTTTTTATTTAAAACATAATCAAGAGTTGCTCCGGTGGGCGAGAACACGTACACACTCTCCTCGTCTATATATGAGCCAACACCCTGCCACCCTTCTCTAACACTCTACATTCAGTCGAAATTAGGCTACAGCTCGCAGGTTTCGTTCATGACTTATATCACTCGAGTTATTTAACAGCAACTACATTGACATTATTTTTGGTACAATGTATTCACTTTCTAAAAATACAACGCAAAGTATATAAATACAATTATACATTTTCTTTTTGAACTGAGTTTTGAATATTACTATTCTTATTTGATTTCATTTGACTTGAAATGCTTTAATTCCTTTTGATTTCGTTTGCGAACTATTACCATTTGATAACATTTCGTTTTTGCAAGAATTTGTATAGTTATATCTTACTATACAAATCCTTGGTTTATGAACTTAACTTTTGAAATACTACTCATTTTTGTTTCATTTGACTATGTTTTACTTGTTGTTTATTTGTAAATACATTATTGAGTTCTATTGGATTTATGTCTCTGTTCAGTCAAAATCTGATATCAGCTATCCCGATGATAGAATAAGGACGAAGTACTGGCCACTACACGTCCCGGGAGGTGTCGACACTGATCCCTCCTGTTACACAGACCTAATCACGTAACTTTAACCTGGATCACTGATCCATGAAATGAGGTCGAGGTCAGGTGAACCCAGTCTGACGGACCGCCAGGCCATCAGACAGCGAAAATGCGATTACAAGAACTTCGCGATCACCTAAGGCTACAGAAGAAAAGACATTGATAGGAGTTTCTCTCGTGCCAACAACATCAGCCGTGATGAACTTTTACAATATAAAGAGAAAAGTATCAACATTAAAAGAGTGCCGTTTGTTCTGACTTACCATTCTGAATTTGACAAGTTATCTCATCTTATCCGCGAAAGTTGGAAAGAAATCGAAAAGCATTCTAAACTATCCAAGTACTTCTCGAGCCTCCCGTACCGGCTTTTCGTAGGCCCAAAAGCCTTAAAGGCTTGTTGATGAGAGCTAATTTCTAACTTTCGCGGTCAATCCAATGGTACTAAATAACCATATTTTGCAATGTTACATGCAAGACTACAAATAATGTGCATCTTCTACAGTGTAAATGTGGTAAACAGTATGTTGGTGAGTCAGAACAGCCATTTCACAAGCGTATGAACGGCCATCGTAGTGACTATGAATGTAAGCATTTGAGATCCCTGGCCACATTTAGTCAGCTCTCAATCGATTGCATGACTATTATCATCATAGACCACAACACTGCTTGGTCTAGGAGGAGAGAATCACTCGGTAAGATTTTGATAAGAAAATAAAAACGTTGGTCAATGAAAAGATATTATTCAAATCGCGCAGTGCAAACAACGCAACTGGGTGCGTTCGTTTACGCTTGGGTGCATAGATACGCAGTTTTGCTGTATTAAAGGAGTCATTTCACGAAGGGTTAAACTTGGCCCTAAGAATTTGATGTTTTTATTCAGGCCAAAATACTACAAATTTTATTTAGAAATAGTTGTGATATAACTATTAATACGAAATAACTTCTTTTGGCACATATCACATTTAAAATGACGAAGAAATGACCCTCAAGTATGCATTAACGTCAGTTTTGGTTAAATTTTCAATAATTCTAAATAGTTTTAACATTATTTACTTTAGAGCCGCCACCTCTGATCCAGAAAGGTTTTGTGTCTAGGGATTCAATATCATCATTGGCAACTTTTGCTACAGAACATGCATTTTGGATCCTAGGTTGCGGCCAAGGGTTTCCTCCAGCTTTTAGGACAGAAAATGCACAAAATCATCGTTTTTTTTACAATATAACCAAAATGTGCTGTCTTTGAAGACTAATAAAAAGATTTGTTAAACCTAGTAGTAAGGCTTTTGAAATCGATCTATTAAAGAACCATGCAAGTTATGGCCATTTTGATATTTTATGATATATATTGTAAGGTTGAATATCCTTTGAGGTCATCAATTAATTTTTAGTTCCAATAAGTATATATTTTGGATTTAACTAACTTTTTCCATTGAAATTTTGAAAAAAGGGTTTTTAAAAAAAAATAATTTAGGTCTATAATGCCATATTTATAGTACTTTTCCTTCCGCATTTCAATAACCAACTATAAAAAATAAGAAGACGATTGCGAGATTTTATCTGTAGTTGTCTTTTAGCTGTAGCCGCCATTCAATTGATTTGCACTTCTCTTGATATATTTCCAACTAAAATGATAGCTTTAACATGGATTTCAGCTTCAGTATAGGAAGCAGTCCAGACAAAACATAAACTGCAGAGTCAACTACATAAGTATTCAAGGCCGAAACTTGTTTAATCCATTTTTTGTATTGAATAGAAATATTGTTCAGTGTTTAGCTTTCGGTAAGGAAATTTCAAAACCCTAGGTTAATATAATTGATGTTTAATAATCTAAACCATTTCTCCGTGGAGAGGCAACGTACCCATTAGCTAGGCTGTTCATTGCTATTCGTGCTTCCTTTATATTTCATTAACAGGGATGTCTTTATCAGAGTTTTGAATTCTGATATGAGAACGATGGGGACTGGTATGTTATTTCCATTTAACTTCCAAAAACCATCCTCCGGCAGGTTTTAACCCGGACGATTACACTTTTGTAGGTTGCCAACCTACAAAAGTGTAATCTTCTTTATAATCGTCCGGGTAAAACCTGCCAACTTGCAATAAATAGCCTTGCCGACCGTGCGAGGGCTGTATAGCCAGTCAAGGTCGTTAAAACTCCATCATCATTAATTAAATAGCCTTCTCTGTTGTTGAAGTCTATACGGGTATATCAATCGTTGTTTGTAATTCTACAGGGTTATTGGAGACAGATGTAACATCATCTGCACAGGTATAGAGGCACATGTTGATGTTGCGACTATGCTGTCAACTTATATTTGTTCCGCCTAACAGAAGTTCCACTGGAAACTTTGTTATAAACAATGTCATAATTTCTATTCCTGTTGGAACAAATATTCTATACCATTTATTCCGTTAGGAACATATACTGTAATATTTATTCCTGTGGAAATAATATTCCAGAATATTTTTTCCTTTTGGAACTTAATTGTATTATGAAGGAACTTCTATTCCGTGACATGCCACCTATAATTAATGCTGATGTACTTAGAATGTTGAGCAGTGGATTTTGAGAATTTAGAATTTTACGGCTAGTACGTTTTTTCTCGAGTTCTTTTACAATCTTCTATAATTTTCGAGTAGGTAAGAGTAATAGTAATTCTCCTATAGTGTTAGTATTTTTGTGTCCCCCTTTTTTGTACATCACGGAAATAACTTGTGAGTTCCATTTTTTTTTTACCATTTTATGCTTGATAAATCATATCATTGAAATTATGAGAATCATTAGATTTTTTCGTGTTTTGGCGATGAAAGGGGGGCATATGCCCCCTTGATCCGCAACTGTTCAATATAATAACATTTCAAGGGACTTTATTCATGTAAAAATAGTTGATCGCGACTGATTTTCGAACATGCCCAAGACATTGCTGATATAAACCTTTGACTATAAATTAACGGCATTAAAATCCTGTAAATAATGTAGAGGCGCTTACAATGCGAGTAACCATATTTTTATTACCAAGAGGCAAAATTCCTTTAAAAATCGTTGATCGGCCGACTTATTTTCGAACACTGATGTTCGAGACATTGCTGACTGGCAATCATAACTTTCTTAAAAATCTGGCAAAGATCGGAAATCGCTTACAAGACCGGAAAACGGGCAGATGGACAGAAACAAAATAATAAGAGCAGCAATGATAGAGGGTCTGGATGGGGGTCTCTCATTTCTGTATTCTTTAATTTTTTAGGCCATTTTTCTCTATTCTTTATACCTTTTGTCCATTATTCTCTATTCCTAGACTAGGGACGGATCGACTTAGGGCCGGATCGACATTGTATCATGAGGGTGTGGATGGGGTTTACAGAATAGCGAATAATGGACCAAAAAATAAAGAATATAGAATAATGAGGTGCTAAAATATAAGGAATAGAGAATAATGTACAAAAGGTATAAAGAATAGAGAAAATGGCCTAAAAATTAAAGAATACAGAAATGAGAGACCCCGCTTTCATGTCGATCCGGCCCTAAGTCGATCCGTCCCTAGTCTTTCCGGTCCCATATCTTAAGTCGATTCGGCCCCAATATAAAAATATTTACAAGGAATAAAAATAAAGATATATATGAATTGTAATTCATAAATGTTTATGAATTTTTAATAATATAACAGGTGGACGGTAAAAAGTTGGCTTTTGACGAATATTTGAATATTTGATTTTCATAAGATGAGTCATTTCTGGGACTATTATACTAACTTAGTATAATAGTCCCAGGTCATTTATTTGAATATTTTGTAAAATTTATATTAAGATTTCATATAGAAATATAATATTATTTTAATATAAAATATCTATTTATCTCTTCTATGTGTGAATTAAATAAAAACTTTTCACCCATGAAATTCCCAGTTATCATGGAAAATAACTTCATATTTACATGCTGATCAGAGCTCTACATGCTGATCAGAGCTCTACATGCTAATCAGAGCTCTACATGCTGATCAGAGCTCTACATGCTGATCAGAGCTCTACATGCTAATCAGAGCTCTACATGCTGATCAGAGCTCTACATGCTGATCAGAGCTCTACATGCTAATCAGAGCTCTACATGCTAATCAGAGCTCTACATGCTGATCAGAGCTCTACATGCTAATCAGAGCTCTACATGCTGATGCAGCTTTACAAACAGTACCAATCAACCTCATTTTCGTATCGATTTAAAATAATCTGAATGTTACTCCAACATTAGACATATTTCACTTACCTGCTTGTCATTAATCATCGATAGTTTTTTACAAATTTCATTTATCCTGATTCAAATATGTCACCAAATCCTCCGAAGTTAATATAAATTAATCATTATTTTATTATGGGGCTGGATCGACGTGGGACGGATCGACTTTGGGCCGGATCGACTTGGGGCCGGATCGGTTTGGGGCCGGAACGATCTGATACCCAATGAACAAGTCCACATTCATGTGATAAAATCATACCTTTATTCATTATTGTCTGACTCCCTGCTTGTTCACAACAGGAACAGTCTACTCAGATTTTGGTGACGTTTTAAACAACCATGTGCTCACACGCACAATAGCAAATGGCGGAACACATGGAGGTAATGTTCATTGTGAATTTTTTCTATAATAATCACAAAACGGTTGAAATGGGGAAAAATGAATCGGAACAGTTCAATAGAAAATGTCGATGTTAATGCAATATACAAATATTTAAAACAATAGGTAGCCATGAGATTTATTTTCATTGATTCGTAAACTTTTTTTCAAATTCCCTCTCTTTGTCGCATATCATTTTATGACGTAAACACATGCTGAAGGCAAGGATGTATATACCAAATATGCGTCATTGCTACAAGCAAATCAAACATATTTTAATTCTTAATCTGCTGTTTTTCACATAACATTATTTTAATCTTGAAATATATATAATTTATTGCCTTTCCATGTAAAACTTGAGTTACTTATTTGTTCATTCGTGCTGTTGATTTGGCCAATCCCTTTTCTAAACAGGGATTATCCATTTGGGGTATAACAGTCATGACAGTCCAAATGGGATATAAATTTTCAGAGCAAATCTTAATTTTTGAAATTTGCAAAAAAATAGAAGTGCATTTGTTGAGATCATATTATGGTAGCAACTTTTTCAGTAAATGAACTAAGTTGCTAGATAAATTGCTCTGAAAATCAGGATCTTCCAAGGAACCAAACTCATAAACACTCCGATATTCAGAAAAGTTGCTAACCAAAAGTTGTTACCTGTCATGGATTCAGTTGCAATATCACTGGGAAAGCCATTTGGTTAATACGCCTGCTTATTATCTAAAAATATGGACTATGGTTAAAAGATAACCAGTAATCTCTAAATATATATGTTTGACAAAGAATTAGATGTTTGACAGGGAATTAGATGTCCGTCTTTAACTTTAGCTGTTTGCTGTATTTTTAGACGCTTATCGTAATCCCTCTCATACTCTTAGATAATATTAATGATGTCCCTTTAATAACTCGCGTGAACGATAACGTGTGTATTAATTAACGTTAGCTATAGTATTGAAATGTTCCAGTTAAATTAATGCACATGATTTATCTAGTTTGACGGAATTACCTGTTCGTCCGACAAAACTGATGTGTATTGAGTTGTCAATAAAAGAACCAGTGATGCGTGAGCGACGGTTATAAAAACATTGTTGTAAGGAGATGAATACATAAACAATGTTTACAGAATCTGTTAAAACTAACCATCTTATTTCCTTCGTTAAAACGATGTTTTTTTGAAAATATACTTATAGTTACCTGTGAATTAAGACAGACACAGATAATATAGATCTATGAGTTAGATGGTTATAAATATTTTTCTTGGAAGCTTTTATCAGTGTTGCAGGTTTTGAACTAAGGGAAAGATCGACATACAAATACGAAACGCTTTTAAGCATGGCTTTCCTGATGAATTAAATATCGAATTTTTCATTGGTCAATAATACACATCTATTTAAATACAACCAATGGCCAAGATGAATACACGTGGTAACTCTGTAATACACAACTACAAATTTATGAATGGAAGTGGTTTAATCAAATTAAAGGTTCAAATTGACAAATGTGTTTAACTGAGTTTTATTTCTATTTTTTGTCACTTGTCAATAGCCTATATTCATTCTACAACAAAGGATGCCGTTATAATCGATAAGTATGTTTCAGCTGGGAACAGTATCATGTTCCTGGTTCCAGGTTATAAATATTAGGGACTAATAAAATGTTTTTGATTACAGGTACATGTATATTGTTTGGTATGAACACACTTAACAGGCACGTGATATTTATTATTGTTATAATATGATGACCCTACTAGAATTTATACATAAAATGCCTTTCTGGTAATATTACGATCTAATTTTAAAATATCTAGTTTTTATTTTAAAGTCAAGAGTCAAATAGATGTATGCTATTTTTTGTTTTATATAAGTAATTTAATCACATGCCTGTCAATTTGAAAAGTATAAGAATGTTACGAACATCAGAGTTTTACTGGGACAACCTTTAAATTAATTGTTTTACTTGAGATAATTGTTTCGTAAGAAGTTTATGATTAACATATTTTTACCACTAATTGAAAAGGGGGCAGGAAGAAATTTGAAAAATAAGCAGGACCACCAGCATTAATTATCTAGGGGTGGACGGGTACAGGAACATGAGAATGAGGGATCGGAAGTGGGTGTCAGATGGACGAAAGCAGTAGGGTGCGGAAATGGTTACTAGGTTTGTTCTTTACTCTCTTCTTAATTTTCGGTTATTAAATCCAAATAATAAGTATATGAATAGAATACGTAAATACATATGGTGCACAGAATGTATAGAGTTCAATTTGCAAAGACCACATTTCATATAAAATATTTGTATAGGTATGTTCCTTCCACACAAAGATCATTACATTCTTTCTGCAACAGTCATTTTGACTTAAAGACTTTTAAGTTGCTGCATATTTATACCTGCCACAAGGACCACACAACGTGGGAACAGGTTTCGGAAATTCCTATCAAAAACGAAGATGTCCAAGGGATGACCATTAGTTTGTTGTTTTGTACTTTGGTTTACTTTGTTGTTTTGTACATATCATGACCGACTCTAAATAAAATTTACTTACTTACCTGGTGTAGTTTATAGGTGTATTTACCTTTTGTGGTTTTGAATATAAATAAGGCCGTTGGTTTTCCGCTTGTATGGTTTACACTGGTCATTTTGAGCTCTTTGTAGCTTGCCCTTCGTGTGAGCCAAGGCTCCGTGTTTAAGGTCGTATTTCGAGGGGAGGGACATTTTTCTTGGTAGGGTGATGGAAACATCTAGTGCCAAACCCTTTTCGATATTTTGTTTATGAAAATATATACCTTGTCGTATATCAATAAATAAAACAGACCTATGTCTTGAAAAGTTGTCTGACTGGCACACATACCACATATTCTATACCCCAGTCAAACTTGGAAACGAATAATTAGATATAGGAAGATGTGGTATGAGTGCCAATGAGACAACTCTCCATCCAAGTAACAATTTATAAAAGTAAACCATTATAGGTCAAGGTAAGGCCTTCAACACGGAGCCTTGGCTCACATCGAACAGCATGCTATAAAGGGCCCCAAAATTACTAGTGTAAAACCATTTAAACGGGAAAACCAACGGTCTAATCTATATAAAAATACTATGTTCCAGAGTCCGCTCAGTAATGTGTACGTTGACCAATACTGCCCCGTCCCCTCAGAGTCTGTAGCCCCATATTTCTTAGTAACTTAAGATAATCTTTTTATGAAATGGTGTGTGTTTAACATAGGCGGGTCCAGGAGCCCCCAAATTTGTGGGGAAAATTGATTACATAGGGAATCACTGAGACACGACTGAGCCCCTTCTAGGACAGTCCATGTCCCCTTTATGAGCATTTCTGGATCTGCCACTTTATAATTACATAATTGTTCTTGTTATTACGTCCAATTAATATTCTCTTTATAAATGTCATGTGACCGAAACACAAAATGGACTAAGTTGTATATAGACATACCTGGGTAAACCGGACCATGAATACACCGGATTCCTGTCTATTCCGTCCCAATATTTTCCTTTCATAACCTTTGCAAAATACCTCTATAAACCGGACCCTGTGTATTCAATTCGATCTCATTAGGAAGTCCCATTACACATAATTGCATTATCAAATGCTGTCAAAATCGGTTTAATTTATTTAACTGTACATCATGATCGAGTATTGATCGTCAATCAACACAAATTTGTTTACACAAGAGGGTCCTTACGAGTATTAAACCGTGACCTTATTGTAGTGAACTGTTTTATGAACAATACTAAGTGGTCATTAAAATAAGTTAATTCAAACAAGAATGCAGAAACTTTATGTACGCCTAACAGAGAAAATAAGATTTTGATAACATTCTTAATACACCTTCACGAAAAGGTCTCGCAAAGAACTTACATTAAAACAAAAGTACAATCTTATTACGGAATATGAAAAACACCTAAGCCAACGCAAAAGATCTTGCATTACAGTTTGGGATTGGCAAAACAACTGTTTCATACATTTAAAAGAGAAGTGGTGAATATAAAACAATTTACGAGGACAACACTTATGCACGTCATTTATATATTTGCATGCCAGTAATCAATTTGATCTTGAACTTGACTTAGCTCACAATAGAGAGCTGAAATCAATTTTGTCAACTGCACGAGATTTTCATACGGCGGTAAATAGCATGTAACTAACACAAGTGATAAAACTGACAGACTGTGGAAAGTCAATTCAGGGTCAACTTTGATGTGTAACGATTGACATTGTTGTGCGTTAGCGTTGAGGCTCTTGAGGAAAGTTCATTACGATTGATTAACGAGAATCTAAATTAGTGCTGTTTTTCTCGATAATTTCACAGTAGAGATAACAATTTTGCTTGGTAGAATTGCTGGAAATACGCATTGATAGTTTTGTTTATTATCGTTATAGGAGAATAATTCACTTCAAGTGAGTAAACTCGCATTTTCGAGTATCGACATTACGTTGCACTCGCTTTTGAAGTGCGACACAATAAATATCGGAAACTTCCGTAACTCTTGCAGACCTGCTAAAAAGCAGTTTCAGTGTCAATACAATTATGTTAGAAACATTTTGGTGATCCCGACTGGGGTCACGTTGTTCAAGTAAATCAGCTACTTTATTTTCCCAGCTGTTTTTGTTATATAACACTATGCTCTCTCGTTATATGTAGACTAGCCTCAGGGACATTATATGTGAACCTTTCTACAAAAAAGCCTGCACAGGTAATACCTCGGATGTACTCTAATAAACATGTCATCGCTGTCCCACAGGTGTCCTTGTGTAAAGAAATTTCAAGGTATTGGTGTATGCTCAATTGGTTAACTTAGATAATCAGTGAGAGATAATTAAAGATCCGATTATTTTCAACCACCTACTTATTGAGCGTTTTAAAATATTTTAATACTGAATTGAAACAAATAAAAATATAACCTTTCTATATTTTCTTTAATTCAAAAAATGAAGTTGTGATCGTAACGTTATTGCAATGAATTATTCGTTTATGCAGATTTTCTTTGACCATTATACGAGTTTATACGCTTATGTAGTTTATTGAATATCGACTCTGAATAAAACTTTGAATCTTTGAATCTTGAATCTTGTAACGAGGGTCTGGATTGGAAAAAGGGGGATCTTAATCCAGTATTTTTAGGTTTTGTTTTAAAGTCATTTATCTCTATTTTAATAAATTTTGCCATTATTCTCTATTCTTTACATATAAGCATATACCCATTATCCATTATTCTCTATTCTTTGTGGTCTATTTTGTAAAATCTACTTTTTCTCCCTTCTATTCTGCACTTTTCCATTCTTTATTCCGTAAACCCCATTCAGACCCTCATACACGTAATGAAAATCTAGTAGTAAGTTCTGCTACTAACACTAGTTGACATGGGTACAGAAAATTTTCATCCGTTGTCCATCCTTTATTCTGTTAACCCCATCCATACCCTCATATACATGACGGAAAATCTAGTACGTTAGTTCTGCTACTAACACAGTCTAGTTGACATGGGACATAGACAATTTTCATCCGAGTGTTTTTCATGGAGGACATTTTAATGAAAAAATCGGACGTTTCAGCACCAAAGCCTAACCATTTTAGCGAAAATTGAAATGCTCATTTTAGTGAGTCACTGACATTTTTTGATCCATTTCATAAAAATAATAAATTAAATTTTATTGTAAAATCAAGACAGCACAATGTGAAAAGAATACAGTGCATGCTTTCCTCCAACACATTCGCTAACACATTTGTTTCAATGGTGAACCAAAGTAAACATATAAACAACTTAAACATTAAGCCAGAATAAATAACTGCATGTTCATGGTTTTAGTAAGGTGGTGTATTATTCAACCTGGGATATCGAAAATACAGTTGAACGGACTAATCCTGCGCTAAAATGGGCTCTACTGTATGCGCTAAAATGTCCCATGTATTTTAATAATTTTCACTAAAATGTCCTCCGCCCGTGTTTTCCCGTCCGTAATATCTTTAACCCTTCCTTGCTGTGTTAGGCAGTTCGGCATCTAGGATTTATACAAAATTCTAGATTTCCATTACCTTTGGATGATATTACATATAGATATTAGAATTTACAGAAAAGGAAACTAGCCAAACTTAATACAGTAAAACAAAACGAATTAAAATGCATTTCAGTAAAATAATAAATATATAAATTGCAACTGTTAGTAATTATTAATTGATGTTATTCGTGGAAATAATTCTAAACAGTGTCACAAATGTGAAGGCATTAATACTACTACAAAGACGATGTCATTTTATTGCTACAACAAACCACCGATTAAAAATATACGAAAGAAATAAAGATTAAACGGATAGTAGCTACGATTTTCATTAAAATAATTTTTTTAATCTGTATGCCGGATTTTGTACAAAAAGTTAATTAAGTATAAATAAAACCATCACTGATTACTTTCCATTTAGCATTTAGAAGCTTTTAAACTTTTAACACCTGAATTTAATTATTGTCTATAGACAAAATTCGATGTTAAGCCAACCCTTATTCATATGACCTATGTTGACCTTAACTCGGCAGCTCTCAATGCGCAATCGCACGTTGTCCCACGAAGGAAATTATCGAACAGAGGAATGTTATCGCGGAATGGAACATGAATTTACAGTTTATGCGGAAAAGGGATCAGAAAAGAGGTGCAGACAAATTACTGTAAATTGAAAATAAATAACGGCGATGAGATTGGTCATTAGAATCACTTAAAAACCTGTCACGCAGGCAAAGTCACACTGAAGTAGCCGACAATACGACGGTTTGCGAATGTTTACATTTCTAAACTATTCCAGATCACGTGAAAAATAATTGCGACGTGTTCAAACCATTTTGTCCAAAATATATTACAAATTTAAGAGCAGTGATCTCTCAACTTAGCAGAAATTAAAATCAACTTCTTACAATTTAATATTATTCTTCCGTGTATCCTTCATGATGGCCCCAATATTCACAAACACGTGTATACATTATCGGCATTGTTTTGTCATACAAATGTAAAACAAGTGTATATAATCGCCATTGTTTGAGAACCTTTGGTTCGAATAAGATGCAGGCTTTTGTTATATTTTGTTGTTTAAATAATTTGATAAATGGTGTCAAATATGTACGTTTAATTTAAAGAAATTATGAAATACGTAAGAAAACAAAAAGCACATGTCCATATCTATTTATATCTGGGTCGTTTCACTCGCTGTGTCGGCAAAGTTCGGAAGTAAACCCGATGCATAATTAATAAGATGAATAGGCACGCAACACGATATTAATTATGAATTATTAACACTTCTGTAGTTTATGTAAACATTCCAGCGATCTTATTGCTCATTTGAAGTACATATCTTTGATTTAAGCAGCTTTAAAACGTGGTCATAATTTTGTCAAAATCGTAGCTACTATCCCTTTAACTTGAAACAAAATATCAGACATTAATGTATACCTTTATTTTGTTTTCTGTTAACGGTTCTCGGTTCTCGTACCAATTCACGTTGAATTTTAAAATAATTAAGTTGAAAACATTATTTACAAATAAAAATAAGATGGAATACTCTCCTGTTCTTTTGGGCCTTCTGAATAGCATAAGTTATTTCCACTTCTGGTACATCTGCTCCTTCTAAAGTCAAATTCATTCTTATTTCAAGAATGAAAAAAAAAATCAAAATGAAACGCTGACTCATTTCCACATTTTGACATTTCGGGATAGTTTTCGTAAGTATTTTAATTTTTCTTTGTTCCCTAACAGTCCCAGGATTTTGAAGGCGGAAAGTTAACCCTTTGCAATAAATAAATAAAACCTTTAACCTACAACAGTTATAAGAAAGAAATATATATACAAAATATTTGCCACTGGACTTGTAACAACAAACTTCCAATCAGTCCAAAATGAGTAGAAATGCCAGTTAGTAAAATTGAGAATGGAAGTGGAAATGTGTCAAAGAGACATCAACCCGACCAAAGAGCAGACAACAGCCGAAGGCCACCAATGGGTCTTCGATGCAGCGAAACTCCGCACCTGGCGGCGTGCTTCAGCTGGCCCTTCACAAAAATGTATACTAGTTTATTGATAATGGACGTCATTCTTAACTCAAATATACACAAGAAATTAAAATTAAAATCATACAACAGAGGCTCCTGAATTGGGAAAGGCGCAAAAATGAAGCGGGTTAAACATGTTTTTGAGATCTCAACCTCCCCTATACCTCTAGCCAACGAAATTTGCTTCAGAACGAAATCCTACTTTTTAATTTTAACTTTTAATAAAATCGCATCGAAGACAATAATCAGACAGTCCTATCTTTCTGAAATTAATGCATTAAAGCTCATTTTAAAAATATGATGCTTGCAATTTAAATTGCTTGGTCTTTCTTCTTCTGTGAGTATTATCCTTCCATTTAGGAACACCAAGAATTTCTTGTATCAATAAACGATATACACTATTTACAGGTTCTCCATATGTCCTCTCAGGGAAATATGTACATGTATACACGACCCAAGAGTCACACATACATTTCCAAATTTGCTCAATAATATTCTTTAAAAATCTAAAATCATTTTGCAACAATCAATGAAATAATAATAATTAAAGATTTAACCGTCAAGCTTTGAAAGTGTTCAATTTACACACACTTCTGTTAACCCTGTTTACCTGTTGACTTTTGTTTAGAATAGCAGATGTGCGTTGATCGATATTTACGACATGCAGTCATGCGTTTATAACCCTTTATCTCCAACTTCTCCGGTAATGATTGACAGGTATTGTAATCAATGTAACACATAAATCGGGTACAATAAAGGTATCATGTTTTAAGTAAGTAAAACAATTCTTTCTTTATTAGAAGACAAAATTAAAATTAAAACATGTTGAAACTACACAAGTAATTTAATTGACACAATTTAAATTTGGTATAAATAAAGACGTGTTTATTATTTTTTTTTTATAATTATCTTATTTGCACTCACAAAAGATAGCAAACTTCAGTATCAGAATTGATTTTTAAATCGTAATTTCCAAATATAAGATTGTCAGCGGACTTCATGGATCAATAGGGACATAATCTAGGTGACAAGTTGTGATAATTTCATTTTGTCCATCAAGGATTTTCCTGAATTTTAATGAATGTCCATCACGGAATCGAGGACGGAATCAAGGAATACGCGTTTTGCAGTATTGCAGTGTAGAGACCTGCCAAATTCTTTAAGTCAAGCCCTTCAAAATTATTCAACAGTGATATTATCCATATGCTTCTTTGTTTCCGTGACCAATTATTGGCATCGATATGTAATCACTTCTATTCATAAATATTTGTAGTTGTGTATTACAATGTTACCACGTGTATTTATCTTGTCCATTGGTCGTATTTAAATAGATTTTATTATTGACCAATGAAAGAATTCGATATTTAATTCATCAGGAAAGCCAGGCTCAAAAACGTTTCGTATATGAATGTCGATCTTTCCCTTATATACTTAGTTTGAAACCTGCAACACTGATAAAAGCTTCAAGAAAAATATTTATAACCATCTAACTCATAGATCTATATTATCTGTTTCTGTCTTAATTTACAGGTAACTATATTTTCAAAAACATCGTTTAAACGAAGGAAATAAGATGTTTAGTTTTAACAGATTCTGTAAACATTGTTTATGTATTCATCTCCTTACAACAATGTTTTTATAACCGTCGCTCACGCATCACTGGTTCTATTATTGACAACTCAATACACGCCGGTTTTGTCGGACGAACAGGTAATTCCGTCAAACTAGATAAATCATGTGCATTAATTTAACTGGAACATTTCAATACTATAGCTAACGTTAATTAATAATATACACGTTATCGCTCACGCGAGTTATTGAAGGACATCATTAATATTATCTAAGAGTATTAGAGGATTACGGTAAACGTCTAAAAATACAGCAAACAGCTAAAGTTAAAGACGGACATCTAATTCCCTGTCAAACATCTAATTCTTTGTCAAACATATATATTTAGAGATTACTGGTTATCTTTTAACCATAGTCCATATTTTTAGATAATAAGCAGGCGTATTAACCAAATGGCTTTCCCAGTGTATTATCCTTGAATTTATTTTGCACAGTAATTATATCCCAAATGGGATACTATAACTCATTTTGGAGATAATCCCCAACCTGCCAAATCCTCAATCTTAAGGCCTAATAACACTCTGTAAGTACAGTCGATTCGGTTATTTGCATAGGCTATTTGTCAGACAAAATTATGCAATTAAGCGGAGTATGCTTTATCCGAAAGGCCAAATTACGGAGTCAAATAACATCGATAGATCAGTAAAGGAAAATCCTGAAGAAAGATGACCGTCCATAACCCACTTACAACATATTGAATATTGATTTATTCTTATAAAAGTTATATGTCTTGTGTCATACATGTTATTGTATTTTGTATTTTTCAATAAAGTTTAATAACACATTTTGTTTTAGTTTATTTATGTACCGACGTTTTCTTTACCTGGGATATGAAAACAGAACAAATTGTTTCTATGTCCCGTATGTACAATGTACATTGTTTTGCTTTGGTTAAAATAAACTGTTTAATAATACTTGCAGTTTATAATCATTTTTAACAATAAATGTGTAATGAACTGCCTTTGATATGCAGTATTTACCGCCTACACAGTGATGTAACACTGTTTCTTTAACCTCGTTAGTTTTGTATATATGCAAAGCAGTAAAGAGGTAATGGGGCCCTGTAAGGGTTATTTGCTGGACACAAGTGTTGAAAGTGAGAAAATATAATAATCAGAAGTAAATGTTCTTTTCAAAAATATTAAAATAAATGATTGATGTTAAAATTCTTCAACCATAGATAAATGCCCTGTAATATTTAACATAAATGCAGAACACCCCAAGCCAAATTACGAGAGTACACATTGGATAATGATGGATAATTAGCCCGCCTTATTGTTTTTAAAATTCACCCCAAATGTAATCTATGGTTAATGTTTGAAATACAATCAATAATTAACACCTTTTGAGATAGAATTGTAGTGATTTTACAACAATTACCTGTTTGACATTTTATGACCTCAAGGCTTAAAATAGAACATGGGAAACTTGACCTGTGTACACATCGAGGCTTATTTTATAACCAAAATGTGGTATCCTCTGTGCTTTATTCATATTGCACCAAGGTTGTTGAGAAATTGATTAAGATTATAATCATTTGAAATGTATATCTGAATTCATAAGGAAGTCCTCCTTTTCAAATCTGTCTTGTTCTTTATTTTAAAACAAGAAATTAAAGCTATCACTATAAACTTTAAAAATCACCGCCTCGATGGTCACTTGGTAGCATGTTTGCCTCGAGTTCAGGAGGTCATGGGTTCGAACCCTGGACGGTGCAGATCAAAGACTTTAAAATTGGTATTTGCTGCTTCACTGCTAAGCACGCAGCATTAAGGAGTAAGAGCAAAGACTGGTTGGCTTGGAGTAAGAATAATGTGTCCGAATGACATGTGCTCCTGCGGACTGTTACCTTGTGAACTAGCATGTTAAAAATCTGGCTCAGCTTGTCGATCTTGTACAAAGCAGGATTAATATTCATATCACATTAACATGTTCTCGTCCTGAAAATGCATATTAATTTGCCGCTGGATGTTAAACAGCCATCATCATCATAAACTTAAAACTATACACGAGGAACAGCTCTGTAAGAATATGAAGTATTACTGCACTGTTGAGAAAAAAAATGATTCTTCTCCTGGGTGGATAAAGAAATTTTTAAAATCCACAGATAGTGTTATTTTTATTCTAAAATTTGATTTTATAGGTTGCTTGCTTATCTTCCTTATCATGCGTAAGCAAAGGTAGCAAAGGACAATGTTTGGAGGGTCAATGGTCAAATCTGGAACCAGTAGTTGTTACATACATTTGTTTGTTTAAGTCCAAGGTCGAACACAGTAAAAAAAAAATTTAAAGATATTTTACTGGACTGTTACATGTACATGTATGTTGTATGTCAAAATTTTTTTTTTGAACTTTTAGTTCAAATAGAATTGTACAATTGATTGTCAAGTCACATTTTGTTTGTACATGTCAACTAAATAATACTATTCATCAAGCAGAATGTCCAGTGAACCATCTAGCACCTTTGCAATCTCAGCTTAGGTTTTCATTTGTTCTTTATAGAATTGGAAATAGCACATTCACAGAGGAAATATAACTAAGATTTTAAGCATGATGGCCAGCATAAAGGTTATAATAAAATGGGAAGGTGCTAAAATGTCCCAGGGAGAAGTTTGCTTCTCATGAAAGTTTTGTTGAGTATCTTTTCAGTCTCTAAATACAGTTTTACTACTGATATCTTGAAATTGTCTGGGGAAAAAACTGGCTTAGCATTAAAAATACATTTTTTTTTCACAGTCACTAACTGTGAGCTGCTACCCTTAAATCTGTTAAGGCAAATTTCTGTACTGATGCAGTTTGATTTTTTTATTTTATTTTACATGTAGACCACACAGACAAGTTTAGACACGGCCGGTTCAACCAAAACTCCAAATGGAAATGTTGCACCAGAGGAGATGACGTCAAAAGATTATTATTTTGATTCCTATGCACATTTTGGCATCCATGAGGTATTTATTGTACTTATAATTGTTTATTTGTTTCTCACAACACACAAGAAATGCATTGTAACTTCATGTAAAAAGGTACAGAAAATGTGTAAAGGAAAAAAAAAGATAATACATATACATGAACACTTCGACCTATCTGCAGGAAAGCCAATTCATACTCTTATTTTTCTAATTGTGTATTGGTAAGCTTATTTTTCTAATTTAATAGTAAATATTGTTCTGATATCAATTTTATCTGTCAGGCTAAAAGTTGTCCACAACTGTCCTTTAAATCAATATTTAATTACATGGTAAGACCAACTGATAAAAGACCCACCAGCCTGGACTGATTTTGACAGGACCATATGTCTAGCATATTTTAACTTGATGGAATGAATATTTTGTATATGGTTGCAAACAGGTCTGCACACTTAAATATCTGTAACTGACTTTTAGAACTTAAAATGAACCAAAACGGATATGAGTCACATATATAAAACTTTTGCAAGATATTTAAAAAAAATATTAATTACTGCAATATGCAGTAACACTTGTGTAATAGTTTGTGCTGCATGTTCATCATAATTAACTGATCTACTTCAGTGACTACAATTACTCGAGTTATAGTTAAATAACTGCCTTAAACTGGGGGATAATACATGTAGTGTCGTTGACGTGTGCTCACACAAGCTTCCAGTAAAAAAAAAAGAAAAAAAAGTACAGTTCCCAGTTTTATGGTTTTGTTGGGTGCATGTACATGTACAGTTTGTGGATAAAATATGCTACAAGGCATGTTGTAAAGAAAAAGTATTGGTTTCTTCTATTAAGATTTGTTTATGACCTACAGGAAATGTTGAAAGATGAAGTAAGAACTTTGACGTACAGAAACTCCATGATCCACAACAAACATTTGTTCCGTGGAAAAGTAGTACTGGATGTTGGCTGTGGAACTGGAATACTCTGTATGTTTGCAGCTAAAGCTGGGGCTTCAAAGGTCATTGGTGTAAGTACACATAGAAAGGATTTTTATTGATCAAACACAAGTTAAGTTTTTGGGGGTAAAGATTGCACTTGGTGCAATCAAATCTCTACAGTCACTGACTGGTTAGGTATAGTTCATATAAAAATAAGAAGATGAGGTATGAGGCCTAAAAAAATAATCTGTGTTTCCGTAACATCATTTTGAAAAATAGGGTCGGTAGGTCGGATTTTTTTTTTTTTTTTTGACATTGTAAACGAAATCCGGAAAATTATCATGGTTTTCCATGTCCGGGTCCGTAATTAGTTTCAAATACCGGAAGTGCGGCCATTTGCAATGTTTTTGAAGCACCTGCTGTGCAAATTTCTTGGATTTTAACCTATTTGGAATACCTTTTGACATAAATAAAATGTTTTACTGGCTTTCTGTGCCAGTAGAAGCAAGTTAGATAAATAATAAGTCGATTAACAGAAGCCTGTGTCAAAATCAGGGTAGGTTGATACCAATTTTTTTTTTTGAAGATCCAATAAAAAATTGGGGTCTGGGCTAAAAACAGGGTCGGTCGGGTTACCGGAAACACAGATTTTTTTTCTCGGCCTGATTGCCAATGAGACAACTCTCCACCAGAGACCAAATGACATAGAAGTTAACAACTATAGGTCATTGTGCCACCTTCAACAATGAGCATAAGCCATACTGCAAAGTCAGCTTTAAAAGGCCTTCTTCTCTACCTACTTTTATGCCCCCGCCGTAGTGGTGGGGGCATTAAGTTTTACCCTTGTCCGTCTGTACGTAAAATTGGTTTCCGTTCTCTAACTTGAGTTTGCCTCAACCAAATGTTATGATACTTATACACAATGCTTATTACCACAAAACACAGATCAAGTTTGAATTTTTGGTGGCGTCACTTTAACCGTTCTAGGGTTATGCCTCTTTATAATTGGATTTTTTTAGTTTCCGTTCTCTAACTTAAGTTTGCCTCAACCAAATGTTATAAAACTTATACACAATGCTTATTACCACAAAACACAGATCAAGTTTGAATTTTGGTGGCGTCACTTTAACCTTTCTAGAGTTATGCCCCTTTATAAATAGAAAAATTGCAAAATTTTTATTTTCTTCTGAATATCAAGTAATTTTTATACGACCGCAAAAAAATTTTGCTGTCGTATATTGGTATGATGTCGTCATCGTCCGAAGACACATTTGTTTTCGCACAATAACTTGAGTTAAAGTGAATGGATCTCTATGAAATTTTACCATAAGGTTCAATACCACAAAAGGAAGGTCAGGATTGATTTTGGGGGTTATGGTACCAACAGTTAAGGAATTAGGGGCCAAAAAAGGGCCCAAATAAGCATTTTTCTAGTTTCCAGACAATAACTTGTGGAACGGTGTATGAATCTCTCTGAAATTATACCACAAGTTTCCATACCACAAAGGGATGGTTAGGATTGACTTTGGGGTTATGGCTCAAACTGTTTAGGAATTAGGGGCCAAAAAGGGTCCAAATAAGCATTTTCTAGTTTCCAGACAATAACTTGTGGAACGGTGTATGAATCTCTCTGAAATTATACCACAAGTTTCCATACCACAAAGGGATGGTTAGGATTGACTTTGGGGTTATGGCTCAAACTGTTTAGGAATTAGGGGCAAAAGGGGAAAACAAGAGTTTCCTGGTAAATGGACAATTTAAAAGCAGTGTAAGGGAGGTAATCAAAATACATTTAAAGTATAAAAAAATTGTATTACCTCCTTACATTGCTTTTAAATTATGTATAAAGATGTTGTATTGTCTTGAGGTGATTAGCTGTCAATTAATTTTAGCCATGATTATGTATGTCATTTTCTATTTTAAGACTTTTATGATGTATTTAAATTGGTAATTATGGTTGCAAACTCCATTGGAAATTTGAATTGAGATTATGACCATATCTTGAGGGAAAGATTTTTTTTGGAAAAGGGCGGGGGAGGGGGGCAATTTTTCTCATTTCAGATACAGCATGGTGTATTGCACAAAAGCAAAATATTTAATTAATATAAATTCAAATCATATAACGAATTATACTGTGTCAGAAACCTATTATGTGTCAAATATTTAATTACAATCCAAATTCAGACCTGTATCAAGCGCGAATACTGTGTCCATTTTTGCCCCAACTGTTCTGGGTTGGACCTCAGGGGTCGTATCCAGCTGCGCTCAGCGAAGCATTTTTTTAAAAATTGGAGTTATCTTCCTTTGTCCATGATTATAGTTGAATCAACTACAATCAATGCTTTATACAATGCAATGTTTAATTTTGACTTCTAAAACACAGATCAAGTTAAATTTGGGTAGTGTCACTTTAACCATTATTGAGTTATGCTCCTTTATAAATCGAAAGATTGCAAAATTTTTAGTTTCCATTCTGTTATTTAAGTTTGCCCCAACCTAACAATTTGAAACCTATACACAATATTCATTTTCATAAAACTAAGATTGAGTACAAATTTTTTGTTTCCGTTTTCTAACTTTAGTTTGCCTCAACCAAATGCTATGAAACTTATACACAATGCTTATTACTACATAATACAGATTAAGTAAGAAATTTGGTGGCGACACTTTTACCATTCTTGAGTTATGTCCCTTTATAAACATAAAAATTGCTGAATTTTTCGTTTCCATTCTCTAACTTTAGTTTGTCTCAACCAAATGTTATAAAACTTATACACAACCATTCTAGAGTTATGCCTGTTTACAAATAGAAAAATTGCTGAATTTTTAGTTTCTGTTCTCTACTTAGTTAGCCTCAACCAAATGTTATGAGACTTACACACAATGCTTATTACCACAAAACTCAGATCAAGTTCAAATTTGGGTAGCTTCAATTTTACCGTTCTTCAGTTATGTCCCTTTATAACTATGATATGCAAGCGGGGGCATCATCTGTGTCCACATTTGGACACTATCCACATTTATTTGGTGTGAGGTCACACATTGTGACACAACATAGTGCAGTGAAGTGAATATTCTGTAGATCTTATCCATATCTGTGTTCAAGCAATTTATTATTGTATATACTCAGATATTCAGTTTACAAAATTATGTTTTTGTATTTTCATACTTTTCAAGAAACCATTTTATTAGAAACTACATCGATTGTAGAAAGTATTTACTGACAATTATGGAGAAAGGGGGATAACTGAATTCAAAATATTGCCTTGACATGTTTCTTTATCTTTGCTTAATAAATGAAATGTTTAATTTAAGTTCATAATGCACAATGAAAGCAATCTTTATCCCCTCAGTGCTTACAAGCACTTTAATTTCTGAAGGAACACTGATCAACACAGATAATCAGTGTTGGATAATTGTTTACTTTTTGAAGATGCAGTATTTTAACAAGTGAATTTATTTCATTTCAGATTGAATGCTCTGGAATTATAGAGTATGCACAGAAAATTGTTGATGCTAACAAGTTTTCTGATGGTAAGATTTTTTTTAATGGAACACTAAACTTAATAGAGTTTTATTGAAAGCAATCAGTGTATTTGGAGAAAACATTCTGCACAAGAAAACTTTTTGCCACATATCAATTGCTTAACCATTTCCTGAAGATTTGAGTAATAAATTGTCAAGAAAATGAATGCTCTGTGTATAGAAAATATTAAATCTATCCACCAGAATATAGTTCAATCTTGGTACTAAATCAGGATTACTAGAAATTGCTAAACTCCTTACAGATGATTAAATTGGTTTTTATACGACCGCAAAAAAATTTTTGGGATCGTATAATGGTATGATGTCGTGGTCGTCTGCGTCGTCGTCCAAGACACATGGTTTCGGACAATAACTTTAGTTTAAGTGAATGGATCTCAATGAAATTTTTAAAGAAGGTTCAATACCACAAAAGGAAGTTTGGGATTCATTTTGGGGATGATGGTCCCAACAGTTTAGGAAAAGGGGCCCAAAACAAGCATTTTTCTAGTTTCAGGATAATAACTTGTGTATAAGTATTTCGATTGCTCTGAAATTGTACCACAATATTTAATACCACAAGTAGAAGGTTGGGATTCATTTTAGGGTTATGGGGCCAACAGTTTAGGAATTAAGGGCAAATAAAACAAGCATTTTCTAGTTTCCAGACAATAACTTGTGTGTAAGTGTATGGATCTCTCTAACATTGTACCACAAGGTTCCATATAACAAAGTAAAGGCTGTGATTGAGTTTGGGGTTAATTGCCCCAAACATGTAGGAATTAGGGGCCAAAAACAAGCATTTTTCTAGTTTCCAGACAATAACTTGTGTTTAAGTGTATGGATCTCTCTGAAATTGTGCTACAATGTTCCATACTACAAAGGAAAGGCTGGGATTGAGTTTTGGGGTTATTGCTCCAAGGGGGGTTTCAAAAAGTTGGGGGGTTTTTTCTAATTTTTTTAAGGGATTCATTTTTTTTTTCAAAATTTTTCAAATTTCGAATTTTTGAAAAGTTTCAAGAAGAAATCTTCAATTGCACAGTAATGCGCAATAGATTTGTAAGATCTTTGACCACATTTATTTTGTGTCAGAAACCTATATTATGTCAAAAATTTGATCACAATCCAAATTCAGACAGTATCAAGCTTGAATATTGTGTCCAAATTTGCCCAAACTGTTCAGGGTTCGACCTCTGCAGTCGTATCAGGCTGCGCTCGGCGAAGCATTTTATTTAGAAAGTCTTTTGATGCATGACCACTTGAAATATAATGTATTGGTAATTGCCTGTTATCAGTTTACTGAAAATCACCATGTTACGTATGCATTTCTATATTATGGTGATTGTAATACTTTTCAGTGGTAACTCTGATCAAAGGAAAGGTAGAAGAGGTGTCATTACCTGATGGTATAGAGAAAGTAGACATCATTATCAGTGAATGGATGGGGTATTGTCTTTTCTATGAATCTATGTTAAACACTGTCATCTTTGCCAGGGACAAATGGCTGGTAAGAATTTATTTTTAATCACTGTCATCTTTGCCATAGAGACTTTTCGGTGAAAAGTAATACTCTAGATACAATGTAGGTCTGGTCTTGGTTGTTCAGGACGTTTACCAATTTGAATTCAAAATAATTGTTTCTTCTCAAAAGCACCGTACTGTTATAATTATAGCAGCTATGGCCGTCAACGAGAAGTATAATAACAATCAGATTGTGGGTGAGGTCAGTATCTAGAACATGATGCTTATCTCAATACAGTCTGAGACAAGAATTAAATATGTAAAACCTTAAATAGAGAATATCTTGGTTCAACCAGCCCTACAGGTCACAAGCTCAAAAGAGCATTCATTATGTTGAGAATTCACTGTCAGAAACAGAATGATTTTTTTTAAGCAGGAATGAATAAATTTAAGTAAGTTCACCTGACTAAAGTAGGACTGAGCCAATTTGATGTAATGGTCCTGCTGTAAACATTTGAAATGGTATAAGGTGTTAAAATTGTACAAATGTTACACATAGCAGAGTTAAATGGACAGCATGGCTGTCTTTTTAAATGTAAATTCCTTTGATTACTGTCCTATATTATAAATAACTGCAATTTCATATGTGCATTTTACATTTATGACATTTGGGGAATAAAGAAAACCAAATTCTTGGATTAAGTTAATGCACTTGAAACACAAACACTTTAGAACTGTTAAAAAATTTACTTAACCAAAACAATTTCATATTTACTCCTTAAATTATTGTTGTTCATGCCATTTTTTGAAACAATTGCATGAGCAAATTATATCATTAGATTCCTACATTGTTTGAACTGTAATTGGTCTTCTTATTATTGATAGGAAAATAGTAAGTTAACCAAGAACAACTCCTTTATCTTTGCACCATGCAATGATGAACCAGCAAGGGTTCCACATGTATTTTTTTTTTAGATTTACTATTTACTAGCTGATACTGTAACTTGTTATTGTTTGTTTCTGGAAGTTACCAATCTGAATTCCAAATGATTATTTCTTCTCAAAAGCACCATACTGTTAAAATTATAGCAGCTATGGCCGTCAACGAGAAGTATAATAACAATCAGATTGTGGGTGAGGTCAGTATCTAGAACATGATGCTAATCTCAATACAGTCTTGAGACAAGGATGAAATATGTCTGTTTCTTCATTAAAACTTGCAAATTACCCAGGAAAAGCAAACCACTCGATAAAGCAATTTAAGGTTTATTATTTGTATTTACTGTATGTTCAGAAATTTTTTGGATTTTTTAAAAGGTTAAAATTATGACCTGATATCAATGAGCTTCACAGGAAGGAAATCTTGCATTGGCATTGTTATTTAGCACTAATTTAAACTCCATTTCCAGAAATTGCATTTAATAATCTCATGTTTTGTCCATTTATTAACAATTACATTAATAATTTAAAATGCACAAAATAATTTCTGAGTTCATAGTATACTTGATGTTAACGATATGTTTTGATATATTCGCATATACATGTACAACACAAATATACTAAAATTTTAAAGTGTTTTCCCTGAAAACCTTACAAATTATAATGTAAGGGCTTTCAGTAAAACTGCATCCACTACCTTCATGACCTTGTGACCTTATATTATTTTGTTAGACACCTGGTGGATTGATCTTCCCGGACAGAGCAACTATGTATGTAACTGCAATAGAAGACAGACAATATAAGGATACTAAAATTAACTGTAAGTCTATAACAGTCCTCTTTCTTTCTGTTACTGTAGAATCCAGGAGGTATGATTTTCCCAGACAGAGCTACATTGTATGTATGTGCCATTGAAGATAGGCAATACAAAGATGAGAAAATCAATTGTAAGTGTTGCTATGGGTACATAGAACTTGCTTGATATGTTGCTATGGATACATACAACCTGCTTGATGTGAAGCTTGACATGTTAAGTTTGTGATACTAATAAATGTCTCTGTAGCTTGAGAAATGTGTATGTTCAATGAGACAGAAGTTGTTGTAGATAAAATAGAAATACAAAATGTACTTATTAAGTCGGGGATTTCGTAACCACAAATTACTTAAAACCTTTACTAAATTCTTTCATAGATATAATTGCTTACATCCACTTCATTTGAACTTTGGTGGATAGTTGTCTCATTGGCAATCATACCATATCTCCTTATTTTTATATTAAAATCAATTATCCAGTTGCATTTCAGAAAAGATTATCAGAAATATTACATTCATTCAGTTTAGTCATGCTTTATGGAAAAAAGATGTGGTATGATTGCCAATGATACAACTATCCACCCAAGTTCAAATGAAGTGGATGTAAGCAATTATAGGCAACCGTACGGCCTTCAACAATGAGAAAAACCCATACCGTATAGTTAGCTATAAATGGCCCCGACATGAAAAATATGAATTCAATTGAGAAAACTAAAGGCCTAATTTATACCAAACAATTTACGAAAAACAAATATGACAGACATGAACCAACGACCACCACTGAACTACATGCTCCTGACTTGTGACAGGCACATAAAAATGTGGCGGGTTAAACATGTTTGTGAGTGCTCAACCCTCCCCTAACCTGGGACAGTGGTGTTACAGCACAACATAAGAACAAACTATAAAAATCAGTTGAAAAGGGCTTAACTCTTTTGTCTTTTATGAAGTATTTAAAGCACTTTAAAAAAGGGTTAAAATTACTGGTATGGTGTATATATGTAGGACTCGGAGATGCGGTGGTCTTCGTCAGATGTTGTCCTTATTAATTTTGCTGCATACTCTATGTACTCAAAAATCTGAAAAGCTGCTTCTAACAATCAAATTTACTTCTAAAATAACGTGTGAACATAAAAAATATTGGCAATAACGTTTATGTAATCCATCGCACTTTAGCGTTACCACCAACACACTTCGGCGTAGCTATCAACAAGAAAAAGTCACAATGCCACCATTGCACTTTGGCATAATCAAAATGACTTCATCGTCAAACCATCGCACTTCAGCATGACCATCGGGGTTTGGAGTACCATTGCACGGGCCCAGTCCCCCCTTATGAAGCTTCATATATGTTAAATGCATAGACTTTTTACAAGTATCAATCCAAACATTGGCTTGCAAAGGGGCCCCCCTTTTATCAAAATCCTGGATCGCCTCGTGTTCATACATTTTTCTATTCCTACAGCCATGACATTATTTTGTGTATAACATTTAATAAAGTCATGAGTATTTCTGAGGAGGGATACCAGTATATATGACATCTATACTCTTCTACCACGAGTTGATAAGTTGCATGAAATATACTAAACAATCCTGGTTTTTGTACATAAATTGAGTCAAAGCCTAAATAGGACTTACTTTGGTATATAGGCCAATTATAACCTTAATATGACAATTCTAAAAAAAAAAATCCTGCTTTTTGGTATGGAATGATTTTAAGGCCAAAAAATTATATGTGTGTTTACTGTAACCTGAAGAAAAAAATAGGAAGGGATGGTCTGCAAATTATTTTTTTTTTATTTGATCTGCAATCCCAGACATGGTTTTATACATTTCAGGAATTGGATATCTTATTGCATTTACCTATATTTTTGTTTAGGGAGCCATTGCCAAAGTTTTTAAGACAGTCAGATGTTTTAACACAATACTATATTGTTTACGATTTTCATTGGTAAGCTAGGGGTTGATCAAAAAGAACATTGCTGTCAAGAATAAAACTTTGAAAACATAATTTGCTGAATTTTCAGTGAAAAAAAAGTAAGTGTTGGTCAGGGTATAGTAAACTTGCATGTTTTTTTTTTTTTTGGCCTAAGGTGAACATGTCTGGCAGGCAGGGTTCCTTTTAATAGTTCACAGTAAGGTTACTTTCATTGTGTTATGTTAGTTTTTCAGATCTTGGTTCGTATGACTTTGACCTCATTTCATTGTTCCTTGATTAATGTTCACTTTTTGTGATAAGGTCTGTTTTTCAAATACTATAAGCAATAAGTCAACTATATATGATGTATGGAATGAATGTAAGGTGAACATATCTGTCTAGCAGGATCATGACGATCATTGAACCTTGATCTCATTTTCTTGAATCCTTGATAATGTTGTGTTGGAGTGATATGGAAGTAAAACATTGAAGCCTATAGCTATCAACACTAAATTCAGTTATAATCAGTAAAGTAGGTGAGACATTTCAGAGTGTGCACTCTTGTTTATATTGGCAGGTATTCTCTCAAAATCCTTTTGTATTGGCACATCTCTCAACTCCAGAAGTATATGAATATACTAGGTATTCATTTTCTTCTCAAAAGCACTGTACTGTTTTAATTGTAGCAGCTATGGCCGTCAACGAGAAGTATAATAATAAACAGATTGTGGGTGAGGTCAGCATCTAGAACATGATGCTTATCTCAATACAGTCATGAGACATTGTATTGCAAACAAAGTCTTCAGAGAGTTTTAAATGTTCATCTGACCTTGATATAATTGCCTTGGTTTTTTTGGTCAATGTTAAGCTTTTGTGATTAGGATTTCAGATATTATAAGCAAAAGTTCACATTTATTTGGTGTATGGAATGATTGTGGTGTGTCCATCTGGCACTTTATGGTTCATCTGACCTTGACCTTATTTACATTTTCATGGTTCATTGGTCAATGTTGCTTGTTTTTCAGATACTATAAGCAATAGGTCAACTATGTATGGAATTATTGTCAGATATACCTGTCTGTCTATCAGGGTTCATCTGACCTTAACCTCTTTTTCATGGTTCATTGGTTTCATAAGTTTTTTATGGAATGGTCATTTTCTCAGATACTAGAAGCTCTTAAATATGTCAGTAATATATGGTGTATGAAATGGTTATAAGGTGTACATGTCTAAATCTGTCAAAAGGGTTCACCTAACAATTACCTCGATTCATGGATCAGTGTTCAATGTTAAGTTTCATAGTTGGATAAGTTTTTCAGCAGGATTCATTCGACTTTGAGGGGACCTTGGTGGCCAAGTGGTCTTAGTAGTTATCTACTGTTTTACTGGCCTGTCAACTTTGAGGGGGCCTTGGTGGACAAGTGGTCTTAGTAGTTATCTACTGTTTCACTGGTCTGTCAACTTCGAGGGGGCCTTGGTGGACAAGTGGTCTTAGTAGTTATCTACTGTTTCACTGGTCTGTCAACTTTGAGGGGGCCTTGGTGGACAAGTGGTCTTAGTAGTTATCTACTGTTTCACTGGTCTGTCAACTTTGAGGGGGCCTTGGTGGACAAGTGGTCTTAGTAGTTATCTACTGTTTCACTGGTCTGTCAACTTTGAGGGGGCCTTGGTGGACAAGTGGTCTTAGTAGTTATCTTCTGTTTCACTGGTCTGTCACATTTGAGGGGCCTTGGTTGACAAGTGGTCTTAGTAGTTATCTACTGTTTCACTGGTCTGTCAACTTTGAGGGGGCCTTGGTGAACAAGTGGTCTTAGTAGTTATCTACTGTTTCACTGGTCTGTCAACTTTGAGGGGGCCTTGGTGGACAAGTGGTCTTAGTAGTTATCTACTGTTTCACTGGTCTGTCAACTTTGAGGTTGTGAGTTTGAACCCTGCATGTGGCAGGTGCTTTCAACTCCTTAATTGACTAGGACTACATTTCCTGCGAAAGGTCAGCTGTTCTCTCCAGGTACTCCAGCTTTCTCCACCAATAAAAAATAGCCATCGCAATATAGCCAATAGTGCTGAAAGTGGCGTTAAACACCAACCATCAATCAAATATTGGACTTTGGCCACATTTTATGGTGCATTGGTCAATGTTCAGTTTTTGTGATTAAGCCTTGTTTCTCAAATATCATAAGCAATTGGTCAACTTTATTTGGTGTATGGAATGATTGTATGGTGAGCTTGTCTGTCCAGTAAGATGATTGGACCTTGACCTTATTTTCTTGAATCATTGATAATGTTAAGTTTATGTGATACCTGTAGTAAAACTTTCAAGCCTTCTACCACAATTATAACCAGTCGAGCATACAAGACACTTAAGCCTGTGCAATCTTGTTAATGCTAGCAGAGTTTCTTACAAAATCTTTTTGTCTTGGCACATGTATCTCTGTACTCCTGAAGTATATGATCAAACTCTACTGAATATACTAATATATGTATTCATTTTCTTCTCAAAAGCACCATACTGTTATAATTATACCAGCTATGGCCGTCAACGAGAAGTATAATAACAATCAGATTGTGGGTGAGGTCAGTATCTAGAACATGATGCTCATCTCAATACAGTCATGAGACATTATATTGCAAATAAAGTTTTCAGTTAGTATTTTAAGTGTTCATCTGACCTTGACCTCATTTTTATGGTGTATGGTCAACATGTTTTCGATTTTAATTTCTCAGATACTGTAACCAATAGGTTAATTATAATTGATGTATAGAATGATTGTTACATGGAGGTCAACATGTTCGTGTGGCAGGTTTCATTTGACTGTTGCATTATTATGTTAAGTTAATGTGAAATATATTAAGGAGATTTGGTATGTGGTGTGATTGCCAATGAGACGACTATCTACCAGAGACCAAATGGCATAGTTGCCTGCAGTAAAACTTTAATCTTAAAGACTTCCAGCATAAAATTCACTGTTGATCAGTGAAGCAGAAGAGACACATGGTCACTCTTGTGTTGATAAAAGCAGGCATACACTTATTGAAAACTCTAGTAATTTTAAATAAGACTATTTGTAGAAAAGACTTTTTTTTAATCAAGCTGACATTCTGAACGTTTTTCTCACCACATATAGTTTCATTTTGATGTAATGATTGTATAATGACTTTCCTCATATGAGTTCTATCTTTATTTTCAGGGTGGGACAACGTATACGGCTTTGATATGAGTTGTATCAGGAAGACCGCCATTGCAGAACCTTTGGTCGATGTAGTTGACCCTAATATGGTTGTTACCAATGCCTGTCTGGTCAAGGTAAGTCTGATATATAATGATATACTAAAGGAATGTCTGCTTCAGTATTGGTAAGTAGGAAGACTGCAATTGTAGAAACTTTGGTTGATGTAGTTGACCCTTATATGGTTGTTACCAATGCCTGTCTGGTCAAGGTAAGTCTGATAGATAATAATATACTAAAGGAATGTCTGCTTCAGTATTGGTAAGTATATATGTCCGACAAAACAAAAAAAGGGTTTGCTTTTGACCACCGTGCAGGCCCTTTTTCCCCGCCATGTCCAGACGTATTTTTTTGTGAAAAAAGTTATCTAACATGGCACAATACTCTTTGAGTTAGAATAAGATTTTGTAACAGTTCAGTTTTTATAGAAGATTTGCAAATTAAAGGTTGAACCAGTAAAATTTGACAAAAGCTGGCCCATTTTGCTTGTTAGGACAATAAAACTTTCTTTATAAAGTGAACTCGAAGTCAGCATTTGAAAAGATTGTTCAATATATAAAGGTATATAAATCATTGGAGTTGTGTCTAAACTGAATTATTTGTAACTTCACACAGCATACATCGAAGTGTTACTTCTTGTTAATCGCAACTGTAGGATAAAGGAGTAAAAAAGTCTTTAATTTAGATACGTCATTGGCAGATTCTTCTTAAAAGCACCATACTGTTAAAATTATACCAGCTATGGCTGCTGTTAACGAGAAGTACATAAACTATCCGATTATGGGTGAGGTTAGTGTCTTTTCATGGGGCTCATCTCAATACAGTCTGAAACAATATTTTTAAGGCTTGTTAAATTTCTTTTCAGCATTCAATACTGTAAATTCAAAAGTTATTGCGAGGTTTTATTATTGCGAATAGTGCGACTGAGTAAGTATCGTAATAATAAGATCTCACATTCTGATATCTGAATGCAGATTTTCTTGAAATCGCAATAATTAATCTCATTTTTGTCCATCCTTCAAAAATCGCAATAATTTCTGAAATTACAGTATACTGTAAAAGACATTTTTGTTGTATTATTATTGGGAAAAATTCCAACAGGATTGGCAATACTCAAAACTTCAATTAAAAAATAAATTATAATTATTTGTATGCAGCATTTCTTGAAATCATATTAATAAATCTCACATTTTTGTGTTGTTATTCAACAATTACAATTATAAATGAGCACAGAAATATCTGAATTTACAGTATATGCTAACCAACTATACCTACAAAAATGCGGAAAAACAAAGTGCTGATGATCACCCTCCGTGCCCTTTTTTTACTGCCATGTCCAGACATTAATTTTCTGTGAAAAAAGTTATCTATTATGTTCGAACAAGATTTTGTGACAGTTAAGTTTTTATAGAAGATTTGCATATTAAAGGTTGGACCAGTTAAAGTTGACAAAAGCTGGCCCATTTTGCTTCATTGGACAATAAAACTGTCTTTATAAAGTGAAACCTAATTCAGCATTTGAAAAAGTTGTTCAATATATAAAGGTATTTAAATCATTGGAGTTGTGTCTAAACTGAATGATTTGTAACTTCACACAGCATACATTGAACAGAGTTACTTGTTGTTAATTGCAATTGTTGGATACAGGAAGCAAAAAAATTCTTTAATTTAGATGTGTCATAGGCAGATTCTTCTTAAAAGCACCATACTGTTAAATTTATACCAGCTATGGCCGCTGTTAACAAGAAGTACATAAACTATCCGATTGTGGGTGAGGTTAGTGTCTTTTCATGGGGCTCATCTCAATACAGTCTGAAACAATATTTTTAAGGCTTTGTAAATTTTTTTTCAGCATGCAAATTTCACTAACATCAATATACCGTAAAAGACATTTTCGTTGTGGTATTATTATTGGGAAAAATTGCCACACTCAAAACTTCAATAAAAAATTTATTATAAGTATTTGTATGAAGCATTTCTTGAAATCGTATTAAAAAATCTCACATTTATGTGTTGTTATTCAATTATTACAATTAAATATGTGCACAGAAATATCTGAATTTACAGTATATGGTAATCGACTATACCTACAAAAATACAGAAAAACTAAGTTGAATTGTCTTTTTCCATACCAATTGTAATTCTACAAATAATTTTTCAGGAGGTTGACATATATACAGTACAGTTAGATGACCTGTCATTTACAGCTCCTTTTCACCTTCAGTGCCGTAGAAGTGATTATATTCATGCTCTTGTCACATATTTCAACATTGAATTTACGAAATGCCACAAACGAACTGGCTTCTCAACAGGTATAGTTTTTTTAGCAACGTTATGTGAAGTTTTTTTTATATTTTGTAATAAATATTTTAAAATGTTTTTTTTTGTATCTTTAATACTTTAAAGGGGTATGTGTAGAAAATTCTGTTCACAAATTGGCTTCTGAATTCCCAGAAAGCATGTTTTAAAACAATAACAACTGCAGGATATATGGAGAGAAAAAAGTGATAAAAATAAAACTGTAATTGGCAGATTCTTCTCAAAAGCACCGTACTGTTATAATCATAGTAGCTATGACCGTCAACGAGAAGTATAATAACAATCAGATTGTGGGTGAGGTCAGTATCTAGAACATGATGCTTATCTCAATACAGTCTGATACACTATGTTTTAAAAAAGAAAAATTTAAGCATGCAATTTTCATTTACATGTAATCAAATTTTCCACAGTAAGACTTCATTTTAAACTCACAAGTTATCTAATGCAGTAGATTTTTAACTTTCACTCCCCATATTTACTTTATTCTAGTATCAGGAAATAACATTTACAAAGTCTTCTTATAAGTAGATGATGTGAAAATAAAGCATAGCCGCAAGTCCCATTTAAAACCTTTTTGTGATTGAGAGTGATGCTAGTAGAAAAAAAGGTTCATATTGTGTCTACCAGGTTAATTAGTCCCCTACCGACTAAGTCGAAGGGGACTTTAGGTTTGCACTCCGTCCGTCTGTCTGTCTGTCTGTCCTTCTGTCAGTCCGGCAAATCAGTATTCCACACTTTTTTTCTTCATGCTTGAAGATATTGATTTGATATTTGGTATATTGTTTTATCATGACAAGTTACAGATCAACTTCGAATTTTGTTCCGGTCTGATGATTTTTGTGCAGAGTTATGGTCCTTTGAGTTGCATTTTACCAATTGGGTATCAGTAGCAGACATTTAAGTAAATACTTATGTCTTGTCATGACTTATTTCTGTGGAAATCAGTATAAAATGTGATATATATTGGCATAATAAGATAAAAATAGTTATACATTAAGTAAATGTTTTTCAATTCTTATACTTTTCTTTTATTGCTGTGACTTGTGATTTTGTCTTGGCACTACTGTGAACTACAGATATATATAATCAAACTCTTCTGAATGTACTATGCATTCATTTTCTTCTCAAAAGCACCGTACTGTTAAAATTATACCAGCTATGGCCGTCAACGAGAAGTATAATAACAATCAGATTGTGGGTGAGGTCAGTATCTAGAACATGATGCTTATCTCAATACAGTCTTGAGACATTGTATCACAAATAAAGTTTTTATGCCCCACCTACGATAGTAGAGGGGCATTTTGTTTTTCGGTCTGTGCATCTATTCGTTCATCCGTCTGTCCCGCTTCAGGTTAAAGTTTTTGGTCAAGGTAGTTTTTGATGAAGTTGAAGTCCAGTCAACTTGAAACTTAGTACACATGTTCCCTATGATATGATCTTTCTAATTTTAATGCCAAATTAGAGTTTTGACCCCAATTTCACAGTCCACTGAAAAAAGAAAATGATAGTGCGAGTGGGGCATCCGTGTACTATGGACACGTTCTTGTTAATGAGTGTTTTAAGAGTTTAAAAACTGGAAATTATTAAATCACAAAACTACATTTACTCCATATCCTTTCATTTTCTATATATAAAGAGTCTTCTTTTAAAAAAACACCTTGTTGTTTAATATGCATGAGCTATGGATGTCAGTAGTATGAATATAGACTGTTGGATGGATAAGGTTAATATCTTGGTCCTCGGTCATAAGATTTACTCCATACTCAGAGTACAAAATTTATTCCCTTAACACCAAATCCAGTATTTTGATTGATTGATATCTGAGTCTGAGTACCATAATCGTGCTCAAAACTTTTATGACTGCAAGGCTTGGTGCTGATTGTAGAGAAGTGTACATAAAATTGCTAAGCCCAGTTGTCGGAAACAGATTAGCTGTTAAAATCAGAAAAGAAAGGTTGAGTTTCAATTAAATATCATGTGTTCTATGTAACTTCTCCTGTAATAGCTCTTACTAAATATACAATTTATTTATAATATAGATTAATTAAGTTAATCGACTTTATGATTGTGTAACAAAAGGTTTATGTTTTTGTAGCACCAGAAGCACCATATACCCATTGGAAACAGACAGTATTTTATTTTGACCAGTTAGATCTGACAGTTAAGAAAGGAGAAGAATTATATGGAACTTTAAGTGTGAAACCGAATAAAAATAACGTGGTAAGTAAGACTTGTATGTTGTATATGAATATAAGAACAGTCTTTTTCTAATAGTTTATATTTTTTTAATATACCTGTGTTTTTTATGCCCCCGCCTTTAGGCGAAGTGAGTATTAAGTGTTACCCTCAACAGTCCTTCTGTCAGTTTGTCCATCTGTCCCAAAAGTATTTCACTTATTATAAGCAAGTTTGAGCTGAGGCATTTGTGTCGTCAGACACATTCTTCTTTTATTTTTAATGGAATTTATTTTCGTGTATTTTCTTCTGTATTGTACAGTCTTTCTATGGAGTCATGTTCTTTTTCCTTTAACACAGTAACCAAAAATAGAACCACAAAAAGGTTATTGCATGAAGTCTTTAATGTTATCCTTTTTAGAATATCAAAGGTATGGACAATATTCATTTGTATTAAATTGTTCAAAAAATCCTGTTAACACACATTAAATTTTATATATATTTAAATTATATTTTATTGGAATGTTATGTTTTTTTTTTTCAGAGAGATCTTGATTTTGAAATAGATGTTGACTTCAAGGGAGAAATCTCGGCAATGAAGGAGTCAATGGTCTATAAAATGAGATAAACAGTATGAAGTGAACCTACGGCTGATAAAATCATGGCCGTGCCGAACTCTGCGTGGTCCCTTTGTGTTCTTGTTTTGCAGGAACAAAAGTTACTAGAATGTGTGTTTGAACATCAATACAAAGAGCCAGATCACCAGCTCAACTATAGAAAAAAAACTAGAATATTTTTAATATTGTATACTCTTTAATTTTTTACATCAACAGTTCTTGTTTTATGAAACAATGAAAAAAATAATTTTATCTTTTATGTCAGCACTGAAATAATATGTTTTGCTTGTTTATGGATTTTCTTGTAAATGTATGTATAACTTTCAAAGGTTGTGTTAGAAGAAAAAGCGCTCTTATGTGGTGAATATCATGATCGAAATTAACCAGTTGGTTGCATATATGTCAGTCCAAGAGTCCAAACAAGGAACTACTTTGAATTCGCTCTAAAGACCAGTTAAAATATCTTGCCTTCCTGTTCAAAAGGGTGATTGCTGACAAATTTTTCTGACCCTAAACTAATTTACTGGTCTTGAAGGGCACTTATTGGAATCCTGTCAGTCAGTTGTATTGAAACTTCACAATGTTGAATTATATATTAAATGAATATAATAAGTTATGCAAGAAATTCCTGAATTTGATCTATATGATGAAATCTATGGGAGTGAAAGGAGATGTGACAGGGGTGTGATAAACAGTTGTTCTGGAGTTAATGTTTTGGATCCCCTGTTCAACATTATTTTGATTCAGTGCATTTACTTAAATGACGTGACATTAAAATGACAATGACTTCACAGTATGTATGTACTGTAGTATTGAAAATAGTACCGGTAACTGTGTTATATAATCATACTTGTTTGTTTACTTAGTTTGAATGTCAGTATTTGTGTTATAACTTTGAACAAATTGCATGTACATGTACTAGAGAAATCCTGAGTGTATTGGTAGCAGATTGAAGGAAAGAAACTGGGTTGTTCATGTGCCAATGTAGATCTGTATCATTATATATATTATGATATTTGCTTTAGTTCAAACATAAATGTGAGTAAATCAGAATATGAGTGTAATAAAGTCATAAGGTGTAGTTTCTAACTACCTTTTGTAATGGAACACTCTGCAATATGGAAATCTCGGACCAACAACCATTGATCCTGATGATCTTCAAAATTCGGGTAATGATTAAAAGCTCACTGCTAAATTGATTTTGTCAGTTCCTTGCAGTGCAAACCTGCACAGTATAACTATACAGATAAAATTGATACATTTTACCTGTTGCAACATTTTAGATGTATTTTGTGAATCAGGTTTCAACCGTAACTTAATTTTTGACCTGGCTCTCAATTCATTGCTTCTACATTAATTCATTGTCATTTCACAATTATCAATTTCATATATCATGTTTCTATAAGCAAATGAATTAAAAATTACAAAGGCTTTTTATTATGTGCTTTATTCTATGATTTGCATTGATGAAAAGGAAGTTAAATTGAGAAGTTAGTAGTGGTTTGTGAATATTGATATTCATACAGGGGACATAATGTCCTCAGGACTTGTATTCTTGTTGTTATGATTTTACAGCATGCATCCATCAATCATGTATCGTGTGAACTTTTTGTTTTACGGTTGTTTTCCATGAATAACTTGAAATTTCACTAAATTTTGATTTTCTAAATCAGCATTTCTATCATTAGAGAATTATGGCAAAACTTGTATGGAGATTATATAAAGAAATAGGTTAGCATCTATGCAAGATTGAATTTGTATAGAATTTACAAACTATTTATCTCTTGTATTTCACAGACCTGTGTTACCATTGTGTTAAATTTTATTGAAATGATTTGGCAGTTATAGGATCATAATAACATCAATAGAGGTTAATTATTTGGAGATTAAAGAACAATGAAAACTTTCTGTCTTATCTTTTCTTCTCAAAATGGAAGACACTGCAATGTGATGGGGAAGTGATGGAGTTTCAAAATTGTAATATATAATAATATTTGAAAAGGTTTGGCATCTATATACAGTCACTTAGATGGTACCAATCCTCTAATGGTTTTCGTTTTGTAATCTTTGGATTACACTCAATAAGTTTATAAGACATATTATTGGCAAATTGTCTCCACAATATTGAAGTAGAGAATTTCACTATAGTGATTTTGCTTTTATTTGGCGTTTATTCCTTGTCAGTGTTAGTAGATGCAATGTGTGGCATCAGTCCCTCAAAATAATCTGCTTTTAATGTTTACTTGTTCCTGGAGAGGTTATACTTCAAAGTTCGGATATCATTTGTGTGACACATTATTTTCCTTCGAATTATAATTATGCAAGCAGAAATATGCTGATCTTTTAGTGTGCTCTTGATTTTGATCAATTTCCTTGGTTAAAGGGTACAAAAAGAGATGTGCAATAATCTGGAAGGACCGTATGAATATGAAAACTAGTTTCTAACTCTACATGGAATTATTGTGGGGTTCCTTACATGGCTAATCCAAGTTTAGGTCAACTGATACAACGAAGAAAATTGAATGATTGTTATTATTAAACGATTTACAATAACATGCTATAGAGCCACAGATAAACTGCGTATTTGCGTGATCACGCAATAAAAATAATTTAAAACTAATTCAATTGCCCATTGCTGCGTTCAAAAACCCAATCCATGCAAAGGAAAACCCAATTATATGCCAAAACCATGAGCTCTTAACGCTTTTATTCGCTATCGGGTGCGTTATTTACCCTCATCTATTACATTGTCGTCGCTTAAATCTATTTTTATAATTATAATTGGAAATGTCTTTTCGTTCTAAAAATAGAGCATTGCATCAAGAAGTTGAAATGGGTCCCTGTTGGAATTTTCCGTTGCTCAAAAGGTACACGTGTTGATGAAAATATTTCGATCTTCTCTACGTTTATCCAATTAGCGTTTGTCATGGTGTCATATTTTTTTTCGAATTTCTCCAGATTTATCATTTCACATAGCATTGAATCAAAACGAAAGTAAATGTCCGCGAAAAATATTGAATAGAAGCATGTTTTCAGCTTCTTTTTGGTAGCTGAGGGATAATTATGATGATAACAGGACTCGGCTAGTATTTTTAGGAAGCGTCCATCGAACGCACGAGTGTGTTTTCGTATCTTAACGAGAACATTGTTAGAAAGACAAACACGGGGTTTCGTCAAGAACTAAATTAGTTGGAACAGTAAAATGCCAAATCAATTATGTTGAGGAAAGCCTCGGAAACCAAAAGCTTTAATAAGGGCCAACTCAACCCAGATTTATGTAAATAAAATTTAACAAAAACATTCAAGTATTATTTTAGTTTATATATATTTTTTTTGACTTTAGTTGGTGAGTGAACACACATATCCGTTTTGACGTCAATGCAGCTTGACACTTTTTTTTTTCGGTCTAATTGTTCTGTATGCTTAAGATAGTTGTCTTATTGGCAAGTGCAGTTTAACATTTTCGTGTATTCATTTGATGTTGCAGGATTATATTAATTTAAATTAAAAGTGGTCTCAGTCATTAAACCACCCTATAAACCTGCCGGTCTAGGTTTTTTAAAGTAGGTCTGGCAAATAGGTGATAAGGACTTGAAAAACTGTCTTACAGCACCCAGTGTTCACATATATTATATAAAAATCTAAACACTTAGCCACACCTACCCCAAATAAACTGTAGGGTGGTCATATGTGCTCTAGAAAGGTAACTAGGTACTGTCCAACTATTGCAGTTTATATAAGTTGTGAGAAAATACAAAACTGGCAGAATGGTTGAAACCGAACACAAATTTAAACGTACAATTGCTCATCAGTGTATAAACAAAATAAAAAAGCTATCACATATAAAGAAAGAAATATTTAAAGATGGATGAACATCTCGCTTTGATATAATGTGATTAAAACATGCCTACATTCAATATTTTGTTGATGAAAAAGCCCAATACATTAAGGAGCTTGGTGGTGAAAAAAACCCATTTGATATTTGCTTGAGGGGTGAATTGGAATTGATAATGCAATAAAAAAATATTATCACTCAATTAAAATAAAAAATGGTTGGTAAAAACCCCAATTTGAGAATTCTTATCTGGAGCTCTGCATGCTAAGACAGATTTGGATGAATTTTATTGACTATCTTACTTTCATTTAAGAAGATATGGACATTATACAAATTATTACCATTGTTTGTTTATGTTTTCATGTTTTGACGACTTTCAGTTTCCCATTAGTGCATTTTCCTGTAAAATCCTTACATTATTACTTCATCGTTCAGGACGTCATTTACACCATCTGACGTGGGGTAAATCATTCATAAAATGTAAATAACGTAGGAGTAGGATTTGAACAACCCAAACATATCATGATGTTGCCTATCAGCTGACATATAAACATATTCGAATTTTTCCACGGGTGTGTACTGGAAATGTTTGAAGAACGTCATATTAGAATTATAGTGTTCACTGTTTATGTTAGTTTCACTTACACCAGTTATAGCAGGTCTATAAAATCTTACGTGTCTATACGTATTTTGATATACTGTTGTCCGTCCGTCGTCAATATGTCGGACAATAACTCAAAAACGCTGTAACCAATTTGCATGAAACTTTGGTGTATTGCTTATATCTATAGACGTGAGCTCCCTTTCGATTTTTATAAATTTTAGATTTTACGTTTCCGAGTTATGGGATTTTATTCATAAAAAAGGGGGGATTTTCCAGTTTTCGGATAATAACTCAAAAGTGCTTTCAGCAGTTTTCATGAAAATTTGGTGACTGTTTTATATCTATTAAAATAACTTCCCTTTAGTTTTTTTTATAAATTTCTGATATGACATTGTGGAGTTGTAGAACTTTATTGTTTGAAAAAGCAACAGGCTATCATGCGCTCATGGCGCAGCTCTTTATTACTTTTATCTTGTATATTCTGTTAGGTTCCGTTTTACAAAGTCAAATGGTCGGTTACCCTTTGCTGTAACATTCTGTATATGTTTATTCCATTAGAGATTGTTTGATATTGATACTGCAAGGTCTTTTGCAGTTGATCTATATCTTTGGCACTAATATATTGTACAGTAGACTGTCATCAGCATAGAGGCTGACATCCGATTAGGTACAACCAGCATGTCATTGAAGTATTTTAGAAACATTAAATGACCTAGCACTGTGCCCTGTGGCACTCCAAACAGTACATCATCTTGTGGAGATCTAGCCCTTGCAATACTTATTGTTTCCTGTTTGATAGTAATGAACTGATCCATGAGTTAACCCTGCCCCTTCTGCTATAAAATTTAAGTTTGTACATGTCTTGAATGAGGAACCTTGTCAAAAGTCCAGGAGTATGATGTCAATCTGTTTTCTATTTGAAATGTTTTTAGCTATCTGGTCGATGGTAATGGTAAGCTGGCTTTCACAAAATCTGTGTTTCCTGAAACCTTGTTGCTTGCCACAACGTATATTTTGTTGATCAAAATGCGTCATAATGCTACTGTGAAATACATGCTCGAATAGCTTACAAGTGATTGAATTAAGGGAAAGTGGGCGGCAATTAGCTGCCAAGTGAGTATCTCCTTTCTTGTATCTTTCCAATCTTGTGGACATTCGCCTGTGTCGAGTGTAAACTGGAAAAATTTCTTGTGAGTACTGGTGATATGTCTGCAGCTGCTATTTGCAGTAGTTTGGTTGGTATTTCATCTGGTCCTGCCATGTTGGTGTCTAGATTTTTAGCTCACCTTGGCCCGAAGGGCCCCATGTGAGCTTATGCCATCACTTAGCGTCTGTCGTCTGTCGTCGTAAACTATTTCAAAAATCTTCTCCTCTGAAACTTCTGGGCCAAATACCTTCAAACTTTAACTAAATGTTCCTTAGGGTATCTAGTTTATAAATTATATCCGAAGTTTTGATCCATCGACAAACATGGCCGCCATGGCTAAAAATAGAACATAGGGTCAAATGCAGTTTTTGGCTTATATCTCAAAAACTAAAGCTTTTAGAGCAAATCTGACACGGGATAAAATTGTTCAATTGGTCAAGATCTATCAGCTCTGAAATTTTCAGACGAATCAAACAACCCATTGTTGGGTTGCTGCCACCGAATTGGTAGTTTTAACAAAATTTTGCAGTTTTTTTGTTATTATTTTGAATATTATTATAGATATATATAAACTGTAAGCAGCAATAATGTTCAGCAAAGTAAGATCTACAAAAAAGTTAATATGATTATAATTGTCAATTGACCCCTTAAGGAGTTATTGCCCTTTAAAGACAATTTTACACAATTTGTTCAAGTTTGCTAACATTTAAAAATCTTCCCTCTGCAACTACTGGGCCAATTACCTTCAAACTTTAACTAAATGTTCCTTAGGGTATCTTGTTTATAAATTTTATCCGAAGTTTGTATCCATCGACATGGCCGCCATGGCTAAAAATAGAACATTAGGGTCAAATGCAGTTTTTGGCTTATATCTCAAAAACTAAATCTTTTAGAGCAAATGTGACAGGGGTAAAATTGTTTAATTGGTCAAGATCTATCGGCACTGAAATTTTAGACGAATCGAACAACCAATTGTTGGGTTGCTGCAACCGAATTGGTAGTTTTAACAAAATTTTGCAGTTTTTTGTTTTTATTTTGAATATTATAGATATATATATATATATAAACTGTAAGCAGCAATAATGTTCAGCAAAGTAAGATCTACGAAAAAGTTAATATGACCATAATTGTCAATTGACCCCTTAAAGAGTTATTGCCCTTTAAAGACAATTCTACACAATTTGTTCATCAAGTTTGCTAACATTTAAAAATCTTCTCCTCTGAAATACAGGTGAGCGATTCAGGCTCTTGAGAGCCTCTTGTTTACCAGTTTGCGAAATGCGCATCTGGTGCAGAAACATTGATACCGTTAATGTTAATACAACCACTGGGTCGATACCTATGCTGCCTGGTGGACTGTTAGTCCCGCGGGTATCACCAGCTCAGTAGCCAGGACTTCGGTACTGGGATGAAAATACGGATGTTATGTAATTAAAATTGCTGTTACAATATTTTGGAAACTATTCTGAATTAAGGAATATATCTCCCTCACACAAAGCTCTGATTCCTTTCCCGACTGGACTTTGACTTTACTTTTTTTTACATTTTTGGTTTATAAGCTCTCCATATTTTTATAAGCTTTGGATTTAAAAATAGTTTGACCTCGAGCATCACTGAAGAGACATTTATTGTCGAAATGGGCATCCGGTGCAGAAAAATTAGTACCGTTAATGTTATTGCTTACATCTTTCTCAATTACTGTGATGTAATTAATGGTGTTAAACGTTACTAGGGCCTTTATTACATGTTAGGAATGGTGCTGTCATCTACCTTGGTGAAAACCGAGCAAAACTGTTCATTCCAAGTATTGGCTTTCCTCTGGCTGTCGCTTTTAAGGAAGCATTCCTTGTTTTAAGTGGCGCATTTCATAACAGTAATCTGTGGTTTGTTCACATTTTTTTTTGTCTCGCCTGCGACGAAAGTCGCGGAAAGCGAGGCATAGGGATTGCTTTTCCGGCTACGTTGACGGTGACGGCTCCGGCGTCAACAATTGTTAAGTTTCTGCTTAAGTTTGTTTGATAGGAACTACTTGTGATATATCATTGATATTTAATATTAAAGTTGCATTACTATCAGTACATATCAGTTTGACTATTTTGAGACCCTTTCCCCTAGGACATGGTCCAGTGACTTTCGAATTTTAACTATTGTCCAGTAATTTGGCACTACTGTAGCGAAAAAAAAAAATCTTTTAGAATGGAAAAAAATCAAGAAAGAGCTCTTAGATTCATCTCTGAAGATTATGAAAGCTCATATGAAAAACTGCTAGAAAAATCAAAATTACCATCTTTAAAAATAAGAAGAATAAAAACAATTGCAATAGAAACATTTAAAATAATTCACAAAAAAAGTCCAAGCTACCTTCATGATTTGATTGACATAAAAATTAACAAGTCTGATTTAAGATCACAGAAAACAGCAGTACTCCCGAGAGTAAAAACTACTAGATATGGCTTAAGATCGTTTCGCTATAATGCTGCACAAATCTGGAATGAGCTGCCGAACCATTGATGAATGGGAACATCTTTGGACCAATTCAAAAAATTGGTACAAACATGGGATCCAAATAACAGCTCATACCAGTGCAGTGCATGTATATAGTATTTATGTCTGTGTTTATTTTATTTTTTATTTTTGTGTAACTATTTTATTTGTGCAACCTTATTATTAACTTGTGCTATGTTTTAAGTCAGTGTACTATGCTTTTAACTTATATATGTCATCTATGGTATCTTACTATGCACTATATGTTTGAAATTGTGTTGTTTTCATGACTTTTGTATGTGTGTATTATATTTTGTTATTAAGTCGATTTGAAAAGCTCACTAGAGCTTGTGTTTATGTAGTTTATTGAATATCGACTCTACATAAAACTTTGAATTGAATTGAATTGCATAAATTGGCAATTTTCAATGTTGAGTTTTCTGCTTAAGTTAGTTTGATAGGATCTACTTGTGATAGATCAATGATATTTTGTATGAAGTCGCATTACTATCAGTACATATCAGTTTGACGACTATCATTTTGAGACCCTGCCCCCTAGGACATGGTCCAGTGACTTTGAATTAATTACCAATTTTCAATGTTAAGTTTTCTGCTTAAGCTAGTTTGATAGGATCTACTTGTGATAGATCAATGATATTTTGTATGAAGTTGCATTACTATCAGTTCATATCAGTTTGATGACTATTTCGAGGCACTACCCGTAAGTCATGGTCCAGTGACTTTGAATTAATTAGTAATTTTTAATGTTAAGTTCTTCTGCTTTAGTCAGTTTGATAAGAACTACTTGTGATTGATCAATGAAATTTTAGTATAAAGTTGCATTACTATCAGTACATATCAATTTAACGATTATTTTGAAGCCCTGCCCCCTAGGACATGGTCCAGGGACTTTGAATTAATTAGCAATTTTCAATGTTAAGTTTTTCTGCTTAAGTTATATTGATAGGAGCTACTTACAATCAACAACGATATTTTCTATAAAGATACATTACTGTCTGTACATCTCAGTTTGTCGACCATTTTCAGGCCCTGCCCACTATGTCATGGTTCAGTGACTGAATTAATAAGTAATGTTGCTGTCCATCAGATTGTATTTTTCTGAATTTATGCCGACAGGTGAGACATATCTCTGTGTCAACAGTTTATTATTTGTTCGTCTGAATATGGTTACATGAACGAAACCTCATTTTAATTGATTATTTTAATACATTTATCAAGTGTCAGTATACTATTCAATTGAAATCAAATGAATCGGTGAGACATTCTAACATTTGCAATCACGTATGTTGGTTGGTAGGTGAGATTGAAGTTAACTTAACATTGGGAGGAAATACTAAAACCCGAAAATTTCCAGAAAATTAATATTCAAAAACATCCCGTAAAAGGCCAATTTCCATTTAACTTAGGGTAGGTGATACCTTTATGATTCCATTAAGAATAATTGGTTGAAGCCAACTATATTAAACATGGCTGTCATTGTCATTGTTATTGTAACTTATGTTTTATAGTATTTCCAGTCCATTACAAATAATTCCCATAGCAGTTTGTATCACCAATCTAACAATTGGGGAAATATTTTGGCAAAACTACTCGGGTAAATCTACAATCAAATCATCAATATTAGGAGTGCTTTGATGAAATAAAGCATATTACATAAAACTTATAGACTTGATACGTTGTATAATTTATGATGTCATGATACTAAACCCCTAACGGGAGGGATTGTGGTTGATTTTTATATGATGAAGACACAATCTTTCAAACAGTCTAATTGAAGTCTGGAGCTGGCATTTAAGTAACTGCTAGTAGTCCTTTGTTAATTTATGTTTACCAGGGTCAATTTAATTCTGTTAACTATTCTAACATGGACTCGGACTTCTTTTAAACTAAGTTTTACTGTGCGTATACTATTGCTGTGTGTTTGTTATTCCACATTGGCTAGAGGTAAAGGGGGAGTGTTGAGATCTCATAATATAGTTTAACCCCGCCGCATGTTTGCGCCTATCCCAAGTCAAGAACCTCTGGCCTTTGTTAGTCTTTTGTGTGTGTGTGTTTTTTTTAATTTGGTTTATTTGTATGTTTCAAGGTTTAGTGTGGCGTCCATTTCGCCGAACTAGTATACATTATTGTTTAGGGACCAGCTGAAGCCCGTCTCAATCGCTACGTTTAAGACCCATTGGTGGCCTTCGGCTGTTTTCTGATTTTTTGGTCGGGTTGTTGTCTCTTTGACATACTCCCCGTTTCCATTCTCTATTCTATTGGTATCGGTCATTGGGTGTACAGCATTAAATGAAACGTTGATAAGTGTTTATAACGTTTTTGTGTGCTGTTTGTCTGTTTGTCTTTTTCCTTTTTAGCCTTGGCGTTGTCAGTTTATTTTTCGACTTATGAGTTTGAATGTCCGTTTGGTATCCTTCGCCTCTCTTATACATGTGTAGTCCCACAAATAGAAAAGTCATCATAAAAATGCTGTAATAACGAAAATTCAGAAAAGTTGTGCCAAAAACGGCTTAGGTAATCTGTTCATGGGATAGAACAATCTTTAGTGTTTAGAATAATTCTACATTTTATATATACAGTAAATTTAACGAAAAGTAACATATGTAAAATAGGCAAAATATAACTTTTTGATCATCCTGCTTTGATATTTTCTAAATTGAACAAAATGGATCAAAGGCTCAAATGGCTGGGTTGCACAAATGTTTCTTAAACAACGGAGAATAGTTATAATGAACAATTAGATATACAGAATGAAAATGTTAGAAACGTTAAACAAAACTAACTATAATGAGAGATGCATAACTCCAATAAGTGTGCAAACATTCTGTGTGTTTCAAGGGTCGTCATAAAATTGTAGGAGGCGTTAATTACACCAAATTATACTATCACAAAAATTTTGAAAATTGCACTGAAAATAGTTCTTTAATTTACAATTTTAACATTGATACATAACCTCAATCCAAAAAAATTAATATAGATTTAACTGGTTGGATAGACATTATATTAATTAAAGCTGTATTTCTATTTTGTCTCGTCTCGACTTGCTCCTGGCAATTACAAATTCGATGGCGCCTTTTAGTGTGTAATTTCAATTTAAACCATTTTGATTATTTAAATTATTTATAAAACTTACGAAAATACATTTAATGGGACACGTGTAGACGATTTAGACAAAAATTAACCTTTGATATTTTTTGGTTTCAGACATTAACAAAAGCGGAATATCATTTAGCAATTCGCTATTAGCAGGCATTGGTCTTAGTTTGTGTTAACCTAAACTCAAAACTTGCATGCTGATGACAAATTAAGGAGTTATTTGACCGTAAATTGTTCTTTCTCTCTATAAGTAGATATTTAATATACTGACTACGCCAAAGCAATTACCGTTTTATGTTAAGACACATAGACAGACATATACTTTCGATTCAAAGGAAAGGAAATGTTCACCAAATATTTTTTGACGAATTTAAAAAAGAATAAAAAATAGAAAGAACATGACAAAAACCCGAAAATGGTTGAAAATATAATAGATAAAAAAAGGCTGCTGCTAAATTCCATATATTCAAATTAGAAGATTATATAGGCCAATATATAAAATTTCAATCTTCTTTTACAGACTACCAAAATTTGCTGAAAAGTGGGCGAGGTTTGATAGACATCAGATTCCGCCAATATGTAAAGAAAGGTTTTTTATTTAGACCAAATGAAAATAATCATCTTGACACTATAAATTATGCTGATCCCTTTCCATACAAAAGGGAGAAATTATATGTGATCATCTTCCATTAAAATGTAATTAAACCATACTGTAGGTAAAATATCAGCACTTCGTGTTGTAGAAACCTTTATTTTTCAAGAGCGTATTTTTATTTTTCTATTGGTTCTGTAGAAGTCTTGTGGTGAACTGATCATGAAATTCTGGCCATCTCCTGTTGTAATAACTTCATCTTCAAATATCTGACGAAACTCTTGTCTGTAGGCTGACCACATTTTATAAAAGGCAACCATTAGTGCTTCCACTCTTTGATATATTTTCCAAACAAGGTCGTCAACAAGTTCTGCAAATTATTTTTAATTAAATGCAAACTAAATTCTTGATTATCTGGTTCGTATCCCGATGTTTTTGGCATACACCACATAGCCGTAAATCACAAAAAGATGAAGTAGGCAATTGCCTCCTACAAATTTACAAAATTGAATAAATGGAATGCTCAACAACTTAATTGAGGAACAACTTTTAAAACAATTAACTTGAATTCAATGTATCAGTATATCAACTCACTAGCTATATGTTTTACAGTCTTAGATCTTTAGATACCTATATAGTCGCCTGATCTGTAATTTTAGAGATAGTGTTCTATTCCCGATTGTGAAATTTTTGAATTAATCTGAATTCGCACCGGTTGATGCATGCAGAGGAGGAGACGCTTATTCTGTCGACCCTCCGATCCTAATTTGGGAGTTGACGCGATTCCCTGTTTCTGTCTGTTACCTTGCTTTGTCTCTTACTTATCAGTTTACGGATATGAACATCGGTAAACTACTGTCGCCTTAATTGTCAACCATTAAAGTATTTTATAGTTCATCCATTACTTATGCAAGAACTAAATCATGAATACAGTTAGTTACTAATTGTTCCAATGACTATTGATATCACATTTTAGCCTGAATGTGTGCGGTGTTTGTGAAAATTAATCTTTTTTCTTACTTACCATGGCGTTTATTTCATTTTTTTAAATATAGATATATTTTTTTTAAGTTCGCAAAACAATATAACAGCTCAATTTTTCTTATCATTTTCAAGGAATGTCAAGTTTTAAAGAATTGCAGATAACCACGGATATGTTTCAGTTGTCGTAGCCCCAACCGATTCTCCGTCCTTCGTTTATGACTTATCACCTAATAGACTTACCATCATTCTGAATTATCCTCAACAATACTACGAGGCCACTTGTGGAGTAAGGAATTCTGTCAGAAGAACATGAACCCTCCAGTGTTTTGGTGGGGTTCGTCTTGCTGCAGCTTAAGTTTTCTTTGTAGTGTTTTATAGGCTGTTGTTTTTTTGTATTGTCTCTATATTTCAAGTAGATGCTTAAATGTCCATTACTGTAATATTTTCCTGAATTTCCATAACAGAGTAACAACCGCCGCTTAAAAGAAAAAGTAAAAAAGGAAGAGAAAAAGGCCTATTTTTGATTTCGTATATCCTTAAATCTACTACATGTACTTTGAACCTAAAATGACAGAACAAGAAGCATTACTGATGTTGCAGAATTACCAGTCTACGCTCAGAAGATTAATAATATTCCTTCTGTATCAAATAATTGCTGTACTAATACTGTATTGAATTTAAAAAAGGAATAACCTTACATCTGGAAGACTTGTATTTAATTTTCACCGAATAGAATAACAATGTAATTTTAATACTACCGAATCTCAGGAAGGCAATTTTCGGACACATAATAGTAGTTAATTTGACAATTTACCAATAGTCAATGAAGAGGGTGGTAAAGGGTTATTTTCGTGTAACGTGTTTTGCCATTTTTATTTCACGTGCAGCCGTGAAAAAGGTTCGTTATTCACCGTGTTTCGTGAAATCGGTAAAAGATCAACGTGCAAGAAATTTTTAATTGTTCGTTCATCGTGAAATGGCAATTTTATTTCTCGTTCTTCCGTGCAGATACCCCCCCCCCTTTTAAGCCCCAAAAAAAAAAATGAATGGTACAACACGCATTTAAAAGTACAACTGAAAGAGACATACTTATGTATTGACCATAATATGAACATACTTAACAAAAGTTTTAATAAGTAAACCATGTTATATGTATGCTGCATTCCTTTGTTTTATCCAATTGTTCATATAAAACCACTACACAATGAAAAGATATGTATATGAATATAACAATAAGGAGTCATGTATAAATGGTATATACATATTTATTTCGTTGAATATCAATCCTAGCATATATTCAAAAAAAAAAAAAAAAAAAAAAAAATTTCATTTACAAACAATGTAGGTAGTGGTGTATATTTGTAAGACTAGTTGGAGGAAGTCGTATTCCTGGCAAGAACAAATAACACGTTTCTAACATTAGGGTTACATAAGGCGTCTGATCCTTACCAATGCAGTTGTTAATTACGTAACTGATCTTGAAAATATTTCTGGAATGTTCTCGAACACACAGATTTTAGAATAGTCTGATGAAACTATGTTCCTTTCAAATTAAGGTCTACATCAATTTTATTAACAGAATTAAAACTTTTGTAATTTTAATACTTACCTGATAACCCGTAATTTCTTCTAGGAATTAACTTGTAAATTATAATTCATTTAATTTGTTATTTACACATATCGACTCCATAAGGAAGAATAAGTTTGTATCAGTTGATTGCATTTTTGTTAGTTACTTGAAAGTACCAAATGTACGGTCACTGTTTAAATGTAGTACTTCTGGAAATTACAAGACGTAAACAGACGATAATATTGAAATGATAGTAGAAAAATATGATATTTATTTCATATTTCATTTAAATTATATTCCTATATGGAGTTATTTCCTTTCAGAACGATAAGTCTTTTTTTTTGAAGATACAAAGTTTCTATAAAGGTGTGAGATAATTATTTACCCTGATTAAATTACAAACTACAGTGTGTTAAAACATTTAATTCATCTGATAGTAATCACTGTTTGGGTTAACTGTACAAATTGTCTATTTTAAAATCATTTATATATACCTTTTACACTATCAAATTACCAATTATTTCATTCTCTATAAGGGAACAGCCACGTAATTTAATGGCGGTTTTATAATTCTATCCTGATTTTCAGTTTTTGAACAACAATTGTATCGCCAGGCAAAAGAGAGAAAACAATTATTCTGAATAAGTTTTAAATAAAGAAAAAACATTCTGCTTTCCGAGGTAAAATGTCATTAAACCAGAGAAACAAATATATATCACCTCATGTTATAAAGTTGATCTAATAAATTACTTATGTATGGACTGTTTTAATAGTTTACAAGTTATCACAAATGTGCAAAGAGCTTGCTGACTATCCTGTTTTTAAAAGTGTTGCACAAGGTTGTCATAAAGAATCCGTTTTAATGCAATTATATACCTTCAACTGTTACGGTTTGGAAACATCCTTGGCATTCAAATATTCGGCTTTGAGCGTTCCTGATGAAGGTTAATCCAGAAAAGCGCTTCGGACGCATGAAATTTATAAAGTGTTGTTTTCATACTTTACCAAGTGACTCGAATTTTCCATACACTGAAACAATACATTTGTTTCTTGCTTCATCCATTTATAGTAAAATATTGATTTACTTGGACATTGATTACTAACGTTTATATCTAGATTGATGATGGAAGTTTTTAACACCTTGACTGGCTATACAGCCCTCTCACGGTCGGCCCTGGCTTGCGCCTTTTTGGGCATTTGAATAAATAATATCTAGATTGGTTAGTTTGTCTCACCTTATAAAGGAGTCATTGGGCGTGGTAATACCTAAACGAATAAGAGTAACCCCTTGAATTGGATGGCTAAAATGGGATACAATATTCATGGAAATATATTTGCAGAAAATAATATTTTTAATGGTATTTAAGTCAGATAATGCATATTTTAAGGTTTTTCTTGTGATATAACAAATCTCGGGGTCTTAGGATTGCCCACATGGATTTAGAATTGGAATATGATAAGAAATACTTGCAATGACTTGGATCTTTCGTACAATTTTGATCTCAGTTTTTCGATGTAGGGACTCTTTTAACAGTTCACAAGTTTACACAAAAGCGTAGAGACAAGGTTGTCATAAAGAATCCGTTATAATGTAATCTAATGCCCTAAACTTTATTTCTTGAAATTCAGTGTTCAGATTGAGACATAATTTAAAAAGTGATCTAACTTTTTTCGATTTATATTAGCTTTTAGTGTATTGGATGATGTAGAAAAGTAATATTTTTGACGCATAATTATGATACTGACGTAATTTTTTTCTTTAGTCAGGACGTCACAGGAGAATTAATATCGTAAAATTTTTGAAAACATCGGTTATGAGTAAAATAGTAATATAATAGCATAAACAGTATACATTTTATAGTTCAAACAGGGTATGAACGTACTCTCTGTGATGTTAATGTATGATTTCATTTCCCTTCTTATGTAGTATTGAAAGTTTTACACTCCTAAACACGTATTCAAACAAAATACATCATGTTATTACGCTTTAATGTGATGTGAATTATATTTACACGTTTTTATAAAAGAAAATTGTAGTATAAGAGGACAACCTTTGATCGAACGTGTAAATTTTTAACGATGAGGTAAGGCATTTTTAAAATAAAATAAAGAATTGCCACAGAATGTTTCATTCACCCTGAACAGACAATATTCATTTAAGTAGGGAGAAAAGAAATGGTGAGTTTTTAAAAATAATATTTGAATTATTCTAGGGGTAAAAATCCTGCAACAGTGTCATTTGCCGTAAGGGTGTCTTCTCGATTGTATTACCGGTTGAAAAATAATGAAATTATATTGGACAATCGGGAAAATGTTTGTGGGGTAATTGGGAAATTTAGATATTGGATAATCGGGAATTGTTTTGATAGTAATTTATCTGTGTAAGTGTTTAACAGATAATTACAGATAATTATCAATATAACTTATAAAATTTAAAATAAACATGGAGAAACGGTGGTATTTACATATTGTGTTTTGTTTTGTCATAATTTGTTAAGCAACTGTTCAAATTCCGAACAATACAATATAAAGATGTTTCAGAATTTGGGGAACTCGTTCTCAAATAGACAGGTTTTAGGCCGATAATAAATATAACCATGAAGCAAAGAAATAAAACATATCCCATATGAAAAGAGTGACATAAAATTGTTTATGTAAACTTTCAATTCAAGCGACAGAAATGGGGAAAGGTATTTCGGAAAAATTATTTATGAGAAAATCCTTGATTTGGAAAATCATAAATATAGAATCGAAATAATGTACAGCTATTTCGATTCCATAGATATCTGGTGTAATCAACATTGATCCCCCGGCCGTGGAAACCCAGGACTAGAAAACTGGTATTTGCTGATGTTACCCTAAGCACTTAAGCATTTAGAAGTAAGAGTAAAGACTGTTCGGCCCAGAGTCAGAATAATGTGACTTGGTAGGATGACGTGTCTTCCTGTGGTCTTTTATCTTTTAAACTAGAACGTTAAAATCCGACTCAGTAAGTCGCTCTATTTCAAAGGACGTTAAACAGCCAGTTAATCATATGTTTCTATAAAGTTGAATATGTTCAGATCACGTACGCTGATGACATTACTAGGCAATATATATCTTTTCTTCCTGAATGAGAATGCAGGTTGAAGTCCTTATCCTTTTATTATTCAAATTATGTAGATTCTAATTATTAGGTAACAAAATAGCATAATACTGGAAATTAAGAAATGATTGTTTTTTTCAAAACCAGTGTCCGAAACCTTCAGACTGAGTGTTAAAAAATAAAATAAAAAGAAGAACTTACAACACAATGTTGAGTGCATGTGTTTAAATTTAAATAAAACGTAAAAAATATATTTATACATGTTTTATAAATAAATATCATAGATATCATTTATAACCTATATGTTAAATTATTTAATCAAAAGTACATTTAACTAATGACTTATTCAACAATTCATAATAACATTTATAAAATTGATATAAACTGCTAGTATGCTAATGAAATAATTAATTGTATTTTGATATTGCAAAAAAAAACAACAATATTACATTGTTTATTCTAAAAATTTCACATTACTAAATAATGTGGGACAATCAAATCTTTTGACGTGGGACAATCAGAACTCTCAAATCAAACTTTAAAAATGGGGCAAACGGGAATAAACCGCCTCAAGACATTACAGGTTTCCCAACCTGATTTGAGCGGTACTAGTGGAGGTAATTCCAGAAAAGCGCGACAAAGTCACCAAATTTATAAAGTTTGTTTTTCTTTTCTAGCACTTGGTCGATACCGCTGCTAGCCTCCAATGGTATCATCAACTCAGTAGTCAATGCTTTGGCACTGCATGCTTTATAACAACACTTTCTTAAATTCTCTGTTGATATAATAAGAAATCATTATGGTTTCAAATAACTGTGGAATGGTTCACCTTAAGTGTATAGGCTATTCCCTTTTGGTCCGTTTTGGTCATATAGCTCCCAAAGTATTTATACGTCCTTGGATTACAATTTTGGGGGTTTGAAAACCCCTCCCACAAAAAAGAGAGGGCAAAAAATGTTTTGGACGCAACAAATTTCTATAGTTTATTTTTATGAAATAATTCTATTTTATCATAATTTCACTTAAAAATGACAGCATTTTCAAATCTGACGTTAATTGTTACGTCTATTAGTCAACTTAGGAACATTATTTCACGTTTCACAAAACAGACAGTAAGTGTGTTAAATGGGTAAAAATGTCGAAAGATCTATTTACAGATGACATTTTACTGAGATGGACTTACTTTTCATTCGCGTGTTCAAAGTATTCAGCGATAGACGCCTTTACTTAAACTGAAAGAAGTGTGTTTACAGTTCTTAGATCATACTATAACATCCTAGTAAGCGATTCCAATGCAACAATCTCAACTCTTAGATTTTATGTCTCCGGAATGTTTCATCCTTGTTTTTTGAAATATTTGTTATGATTATACTATCCTCCTTGCACATAAAAATGTTTTGAAAAAAAATATTCTGAATGATCACATATAGAAAACGTATATGGTCATAGATTTCTAGAAATGTTACAGAAAAGGATTTTGTATATTACCAATTCTAGACTTGGTAATGATAAAATGTAGGTAGAATAATATGTAATGACGTCATATCACTATAAAAACGGAACATAAAAAAATAAAAATAAGTCGCCGCTTCAACAAAATGGTGTTCAGCTCAAAGGGAGATACATTTACTGAATTGGACTTCTATTTTTATAACATTGTATATTATAATTAGAAACAAATTGATGGGATTTTGAGGATTATCAGGAAAACGCTAGTCTCTAACAAAGAGAGTTAGAATTGTGTAGGTTGTTCTCGCATTAACAAATAAACTTCATCTCGGTACTGAACGACAACACGAATATTATGTTGTTGAAATTTGTTGTTATACAATTTTTGAAATAATTTTAAGCTAGGAATGTGTCTCCTAATGCATAGTTCTGATTACTTGGCATGGTTTGATTATGCTTTTATTCCTGTTTTGTTTTGTTCTAACCAGCTCATCAAAGTTTGAACTAGGTTTTGGATTTTATAATGTTTTGGCCTTAAGCATCACTGAATAGACCTTATTTTGTACCACTAATGCTATCAAAGCATAAACATGTTTGCGTTGATGGACATGCATTTTTATGTAGTGTGAAAATTTAATTAAAACTTTCGTTTCTGGAATCCTTGACGGCACAAAATCTACTAGGTTCTAAGTTGTAAATAAGTATCCAGTTGTGTTTTACCTTTGTTTAGTTTGCGAATTAAACCCACCCAGATCCTTTTGTATTCCGTGTAATCAATAATTGCTGACAATTAAGATATTCATTCCCCCAGATATTGTTATAATTGTTATTCCCTTTGCATTGATCCAGTTTTACGAAATTATATAGACTGGCGGGAAAATTCCTTTTCCATTGAAATATTTATCAACACGGCCAATGGTATTTGATAAATGCGAACGACGATGACCGTCCTGAACATGCATGACATATTTGCCACTGGACGTTCAGCAACCAACAATCAATCAATCTAACGATGATGATTTAAATCATGAGAATATTATATATATATTAGAAAATTCATTATGACTCAACTTTAGAAAAAATAAGGAAAGACTCATCAGTATTCATAAACATATCTTTAAATTATCGGTAACTTGAGAAAATGAAGAAAATTAGATTTTTACCAAAATATGTTTTCTTAATTTATTAATTTACAAATCACCCTTTTAAATAGAGAAAACACACACGCGCGAACATACATTTTACTTAAGAAGTGAATTAGGGTATAAATCATTCTTAAATGAATGACAGTTGTCTTTCTTCTAACAGAAAATACAGTAATACAGTAAATATATATATTATTACAATGTAATTTTAACACACTATTTAGTATGTAAATATTAAAATGTTAAAAATATTTACAATGCGATAAAAAATAAACGCAATATTTCGTTAGATCATCGGGCATTATGAATCGGATGCAGATAAGAAACTCTTGCAGTTCAATGTACATTTAAATTTGCTGCGTAAAAATGAATGTGATTCAAGGTGTTAGTTTGATTTACGAAATAAGCAAACTTTGTAACGTCAATTAGCCAACATTACAGATATATTAAGGACGGTGCCACATAATAAACTTAATCTTTATCTTTCCTGTACCTTTTTTCGTCTTTTCATTTAGACCATCAGGTTCTAAAGTACGGAGCTGATGGATTCAAAAGTTTTCTCTTTTCCTTCTCACCACAGAGTCCGAATTAGTGTTCACTTTTATAATTTGGAAAGTAACTTTATCAAAAAAGTGTTTCTTTGAGCGGAGGTGTCTTGTGAAGGGGCATTTTTTTTGTAAGTTTTGTACCATGATCGATAGTTATTTAGCCGAATATTAAATGTGTCCATTGTTTCTCCCACGTACTAAATGCCACCAGTCTTACATGTTTATACCTTGATTGAGTTCTTTGTTTTGCAGTTGGGATTTGCGACGGTGGTATACAAAGCTTATTTCATGAAATCTGATGATGATTATTCAACCTAATGGCGAACATCATTTCAGGCAATGGGTAAACTTTGGAATTTTTGTATCATCTTCCAAATACATACAATTAGTGAAATGTTCTTGATATAAAGTATTTTTTAAATTATAGGCCAAACATTATATTCATTCATTTAACAGATTTGTATTTTTTTTCCATAATCAAGACAGAATGAACTCGTACTACTTTGTGGTATCTTTTAAACAATTGATTGTATATAACGAAAATTTCAATTTCAATTTAAACCATTTTGATTATTTAAATTATTTATACAAACTTACGAAAATTAATTTAAAGGGACACGTGAAGAAGATTTAGACACAAATTAAACTTTGATATATTTTGGTTTCAGACATTAACAAAAGCGGAATATCATTTAGCAATTCGCTATTAGCAGGCATTGGTCTTAGTTTTCGTTAATCCAAGCTCAAATTATTCATGGTGATGACAAATTAAGGTGTTATTTGAGCGTAAATTGTTTTTTTTCTCTCTATAAGTAGATAGGTAATATACTGACTACGCCAAAGCAATTACCGTTTTATGTTAAGACATAGACAGAAATATACTTTCGATTCAAAGGAAAGGAAATGTTCACCAAATATTTTTTGACGAATTTTAAATAGGATAAAAATAGAAAGAACATGAAAAAACCCGAAAATTGTTGAAAATATAATAGATAAAAAAAGGCTGCTGCTAAATTCCATATATTCAAATTAGAAGATTATACAGGCCAATATATAAAATTTCAATCTTCTTTAACAGACAACCAAAATAGTTTGCTGAAAAGTGGGCAAGGTTTGATGGACATCAGATTCCGCCAATATGTAAAGAAAGGTTTTTATTTAGACCAAATGAAAATAATCATCTTGACACTTTAAATTATGCTGGTCCCTTTCCATAAAAGGGAGAAATTATATATGATCGTCTTCAAATATCTGATCAAACTCTTGTCTGTAGGTTGACCACATTTTATAAAAGGCAACCATTAGTGCTTCCACTCTTTGATATATTTTCCAAACAAGGTCGTCAACAAGTTCTGCAAATTATTTTTAATTAAATACAAAATAAATTCTTGATAATCTGGTTCGTATCCCGATGTTTTTGGCATACACCACATAGCCGTAAATCACAAAAAGATGAAGTAGGCAATTGCCTCCTACAAATTTACAAAATTGAATAAATGGAATGCTCAACAACTTAATTGAGGAACAACTTTTAAAACAATTAACTTGAATTCAATGTATCAGTATATCAACTGACTAGCGATATGTTTTACAATCTTAGATCTTTAGATACCTATATAGTCGCCTGATCTGTAATTTTAGAGATTGTGTTCTATTCCCGATTGTGAAATTTTTGTGTGAGTGTGAATTTGCACCGGTTTATGCATGCAGAGAAGGAGACGTTTATTCTGTCGGCCCTCCTGATCTCGATCCTGATTTTGGAGTTCATGCGATTCCCTGTGTTTGTTTGTTACCTTGCTTTGTCTCTTACTTATCAATTTACGGATATGAACATCGGTTAACTACTGTCGCCTTAATTGAACTGTCAACCATTAAAGTATTTTATAGTTCATCCATTACTCATGCAAGTACTAAATCATGAATACAGTTAGTTACTAATTGTTCCAATGACTATTGATATCACATTTTAGCCTGAATGTGTGCGGTGTTTGTGAAAATTAATCTTTTTTCTTACTTACCATGGCGTTTAGTTCATTTTTTTAATATAGATATATTTTTTTTTAAGTTTACAAAAAAAATATAACAGCTCAATTTTTCTTATCATTTTCAAGGGATGTCAAGTTTTAAAGAATTGCAGATGACCACGGATATGTTTCAGTTGTCGTAGCCCCAACCGATTCTCCGTCCTTCGTTTATGACTTATCACCTAATACGACTTACCATCGTTCTGAATTATCCTCAACAATACTACGAGGCCACTTGTGGAGTAAGGAATTCTGTCCGAAGAACATGAACCCTCCAGTTTTTTGGTGGAGTTCGTCTTGCTGCAGCTTAAGTTTTCTTTGTAGTGTTTTATAGACTGTTGTTTTTTTGTATTGTCTCTATATTTCAAGTAGATGCTTAAATGTCCATCACTGTAATATTTTCCTGAATTTCTATAACAGAGTAACAACCGCCGCTCAAAAGAAAAAGTAAAAAAGGAAGAGAAAAAGGCCTATTTTTGATTTCGTATATCCTTAAATCTACTACATGTACTTTGAACCTAAAATGACAGGACAAGAAGCATTACTGATGTTGCAGAATTACCAGTCTACACTCAGAAGGTTATTAATAATCCTTCTGTATCAAATAATTGCTGTACCAATACTGCATTGAATTTAAAAAAAAAGAAATAACCTTACTAACAGGAAGCCTTGTATTTAATTTTCACCGAATAGAATAACAAGGTAATTTTAAAACTACCGAATCTCAGAAAGGCAATTTTCGGACACATAATAGTAGTTAATTTGACAATTTAGCAATAGTCAATGAATGGTACAACACGCATTTAAAAGTACAACTAAAAGAGACATACTTATTTGTTGACCATAATATGAACATACTTCAAATAAAAAGTTTTAATAAGTAAACTATGTTATATGTATGCTGCATTCCTTTGTTTTATCTTATTTTCATATAAAACCATGAAATGAAAAGATATGTATATGAATATAACAATAAGGAGTCATGTATAAATGGTATATACATATTTATTTCGTTGAATATCAATCCTAGCATATATTCAAAAACAAAAAAAGAATAATTTTCATTTACAAACAATGAAGGTAGTGGTGTATATTTGTAAGACTAGTTGGAGGAAGTCGTATACCTGACAAGAACAAACAACACGTTTCTAACATTAGGGTTACATAAGGCGTCTGATCCTTACCAATGCAGTTGTTAATTACGTAACTGATCTTGAAAAAAATTTCTGGAATGTTCTCGAACGCACAGACTTTAGAATAGTCTGATAAAACTATGTTCCCTTCAAATTAAAATTTGAATCAATTTTATTAACAGAATTAAAACTTTTGTAATTTTTAATACTTACCTAATAACCCGTAATTTCTTCGAGGAATTAACTTGTAAATTATAATTCATTTAATTTGTTATTTACACATATCGACTCCGTAAGGGAAGAATAAGTTTGTATCAGTTGATTTCATTTTTGTTAGTTACTTGAAAGTACCAAATGTACCGTCACTGTTTAAATGTAGTACTTCTGGAAATTACAAGACGTAAACAGACGATAACATTGAAATGACAGTAGAAAAATATAATATTTATTTCATATTTCATTTAAATTATATTCCTATATGGAGTTATTTCCTTTCAGAACGATAGGTCTTTTTTTGAAGATACAAAGTTTCTATAAAGGTGTGAGATAATTATTTACCCAAATTAAATTGCAAACTACAGTGTGTTAAAACATTTAATTCATCTGATAGTAATCACTGTTTGGGTTAACTGTACAATTTGTCCATTTTAAAATCATTTATATATACCTTTTACACTATTAAATTACCAATTATTTCATTCTCTATTAGGGAACAGCCATGTAATTTAATGGCGGTTTTATAATTCTATCCTGATTTTCAGTTTTTGCACAACAATTGTATCGCCAGGCAAAAGAGAGAAAACAATTATCCTGAATAAGTTTTAAATAATGAAAATAAACATTCTGCTTTCCGAGGTAAAATGTCATTAAACCAGAAAAATATATATCGCCTCATATTATAAAGTTGATATAATAAATTACTTATGTATAGACTGTTTTAATAGTTTACAAGTTATCACAAATGTGCAAAGAGCTTGCTGACTATCCTGTTTTTAAAAGTGTTGCACAAGGTTGTCATAAAGAATCCGTTTTAATGCAATCCGTTTTATATACCTTCAACTGTTTCGGTTTTCATACATCCTTGGCATTCAAATATTCGGCTTTGAGATTTCCTGATGAAGGTTAATCCAGAAAAGCGCTTCGGACGCAGGAAATTTATAGTGTTGTTTTCATACTTTACCAAGTGACTTGTATTTTTCATACACTGAAACAATACATTTGTTCCTTGCTTCATAGATATAAGAAGATGTGGTATGAGTGCCAATGAGACAACTCTCCATCCAAGTCAAAATTTATAAAAGTAAACCATTATAGGTCAAAGTACGGTCTTCAACATGGAGCCTTGGCTCACACCGAACAGTAAGCTGTAAAGGGCCCCAAAAATTACTAGTGTAAAACCATTCAAACGGGAAAACCAACGGTCTAATCTATATAAAAAACGAGAAACGAGAAACACTTATGAACCACATCAACAAACGACAACTACTGAACATCAGATTCCTGACTTAGGACAGGTGCAAACAAATGCAGCGGGTTTAAACGTTTTAATGGTACCAAACCTTCACCCTTTTTCTGAAACAATAGTGTAACGTCACAACATAGAAAGACACACTATAAAATATCAACTGAAATAGCTTAACTCAATCAACACCATTGAACATACACTGAACAAATAAATTTGACCTATAATACAATGCAAATACAAAATAAATAAACTAAGGGAAGAATAATAAAAGTAACATTTTATATCGGTATCCATTTATAGTAAAATATTGATTTACTTGGACAGTGATTACTAACGTTTATATCTAGATTGATGATGGAAGTTTTTAACACCTTGACTGGCTATACAGCCCTCGCACGGTTGGCCCTGGCTTGCGCCTTTTTGGGCATTTAAATAAATAATATCTAGATTGGTGAGTTTGTCTCACCTTATAAAGGAGTCATTGGGCGTGGTAATACCTAAACGAATAAGAGTAACCCCCTTGAATTGGATCGCTAAAATGGGATACAATTTTCATGCAAATATTTGCAGAAAATAATATTTTTAATGGTATTTAAGTCAGATAATGCATATTTTAAGGTTTTTATAACAAATGTGATATAACAAATCTTGGGGTCTTAGGATTGCCCACATGAATTTAGAATTGGAATATGATATAAGAGATACTTGCAATGACTTGGATCTTTCGTACAATTTTGATCTCAGTTTTTCAATGTAGGGACTCTTTTAACAGTTCACAAGTTAACACAAAAGCGTAGAGACAAGGTTGTCATAAAGAATCCGTTATAAGGTAATCTAATGCCCTAAACTTTATTTCTTGAAATTCAGTATTCAGATTGAGACATAACTTAAAAAGTGATCTAACTTTTTTTCGATTTATATTAGTTTTTAGTGTATTGGATGATGTAGAAAAGTAATTGAATATTTTTGACGCATAATTATGATACTGACGTAATTTTGTTCTGAAGTCAGGACGTCACAGGAGATCTCGTAATATTTTTGAAAACATCGGTTATGAGTATAATAGCATAAACAGTATACATGTATACATTTTATAGTTAAAACAGGGTATGAACGTACTCTCTGTGATGTTAATGTATGATTTCATTTCCCTTCTTATGTAGTATTGAAAGTTTTACACTCCTAAACACGTATTCAAACAAAATACATCATGTTATTACGCTTTAATGTGATGTGGAATTATATTTACACGTTTTTATAAAAGAAAATTGTAGTATAAGAGGACAACCTTTGATCGAACGTGTAAATTTTTAACGATGAGGTAAGGCATTTTTTAAAATAAAATAAAGAATTGCCACAGAATGTTTCATTCACCCTGAACAGACAATATTCATTTAAGTAGGGAGAAAAGAAATGGTGAGTTTTTAAAAATAATATTTGAATTATTCTAGGGGTAAAAATCCTGCAACAGTGTCATTTGCCTTAAGGGTGTCTTCTCGATTGTATTACCGATTGAAAAATAATGAAATTATATTGGACAATCGGGAAAATGTTTGTGGGGTAATTGGGAAATTTAGATATTGGATAATCGGGAATTGTTTTGATAGTAATTTATCTGTGTAAGTGTTTACCAGATAATTACAGATAATTATCAATATAACTTATAAAATTTAAAATAAACATGGAGAAACGGTGGTATTTACATATTGTATTTTGTTTTGTCATAATTTGTTAAGCAACTGTTCAAATTCCGAACAATACAATATAAAGATGTTTCAGAATTTGGGGAACTGGTTCTCAAATAGACAGGTTTTATACCGATAATAAATATAATCATGAAGCAAAGAAATAAAACATATCCCATATAAAAAGAGTGACACAAAATTGTTTAAGTAAACTTTCAATTCAAGCGACAGAAATGGGGAAAGGTTTTTCGGAAAAATTATTTATGAGAAAATCCTTGAATTGGAAAATCATAAACATAGAATCGAAATAATGTACAGCTATTTCGATTCCATAGATATCTGGTGTAATCAACATTGATCTCCCGGCCGTGGCAAACCCAGAACTAGAAAACTGGTATTTGCTGATGTTACCCTAAGTACTTAAGCATTTAGAAGTAAGAGTAAAGACTGTTCGTTCCAGAGTCAGAATAATGTGACTTGGTAGGATGACGTGTCTTCCTGTGGTCTTTTATCTTTTAAACTAGGACGTTAAAATCCGACTCAGTGTGTCGCTCTATTTCAAAGGACGTTAAACAGCCAGTTAATCATATGTTTCTATAATGTTGAATATGTTCAGATCACGTACGCTGATGACATTACTAGGCAATATATATCTCTTCTTCCTGAATGAGAATGCAGGTTGAGGTCCTTATCCTTTTATTATTCAAATTATGTAAATTTTAATTATTAGGTAACAAAATAGCATAATAATGGAAATTAAAAAAATGGTTGTTTTTCAAAACCAGTGTCCGAAACCTTCAAACTGAGTGTTAAAAAAAAAAAAAATGAAAAGAAGAACTTACAACACAATGTTGAATGCATGTGTTTAAATTTAAATAAAAGTAAAAATATATTTATACATGTTTTATAAATAAATATCATAGATATCATTTATAACCTATATGTTAAATTATTTAATCAAAAGTACATTTAACTAATGACTTATTCAACAATTCATAATAACATTTATAAAATTGATATTAACTGCTAGTATGCTAATGCAATAATTAATTGTATTTTGATATTGCAAAACAAACAACAATATTACATTGTTTATTCTAAAAATTTCACATTACTAAATAATGTGGGACAATCAAAACTTTTGACGTGGGACAATCAGAACTCTCAAATCAAACTTAAAAAGTGGGACAAACGGGAATAAACCGCCTTAAGACATTACAGGTTTCCCAACATCAATGATTTGACCGGTACTAGTGGAGGTAATTCCAGAAAAGCGCGACGAAGTCACCAAATTTATAAAGTTTGTTTTTCTTTTCTAGCACTTGGTCGTTACCGCTGCTAGTCTCTAATGGTATCATCAACTCAGTAGTCAATGCTTTAGCACTGCATGTTTTATAACAACAATTTCTTAAATTCTCTGTTGATATAATAAGAAATCATTAAATATAAAAAAGAAGATGTGGTATGATTGCCAATGAGACAACTGTCCAAAAGAGACCAAAATGACATAGAAATTAACAACTATAGGTCACCGTACGGCCTTCAACAATGAGCAAAGCTCATACCGCATAGTCAGCTATAAAAGGCCCCGAAATGACAATGTAAAACAATTCAAACGAGAAAACTAACGGCCTCATTTATGTATAAAAAATGAACGAAAAACAAATATGTAACACATAAACAAACGACAAGCACTGAACAACAGGCTCCTGACTTGGGACAGGCACATACATACATAATGTGGCGGGGTTAAACATGTTAGCGGGATCCCAATCCTCCCCCTAACCTGGGACAGTGATATAACAGTACAACATAAGAACATTAAGGTTTCAAATAACTGTTGAATGGTTTACCTTAAGTGTATAGGCTATTCCCTTTTGGTCCGTTTAGGTCATATAGCTCCCAAAGTATTTATACGTCCTTGGATTACAATTTTGGGGGTTTGAACACCTCTCCCACAAAAAAGAGAGGAAAAAACGTTTTGGACGCAACAAATTTCTATAGTTTATTTTTATGAAATAATTCTATTTTATCATAATTTCACTTAAAAATGACAGCATTTTCAAATCTGACGTTAATTGTTACGTCTATTAGTCAACTTAGGAACATTATTTTTCGTTCCACAAAACAAACAGTAAGTGTGTTAAATGGTTAAAAATGTGGAAAGATCTATTTACAGATGACATTTTACTGAGATGGACTTACTTTTCATTTGTGTGTTCAAAGTATTCAGCGATAGACGCCTTTACTTAAACTGAAAGAAGTGTGTTTACAGTTCTTAGATCATACTATAACATCCTAGTAAGCGATTCCAATGCAACAATCTCAACTCTTAGATTTTATGTCTCCGGAATGTTTCATCCTTGTTTTTTGAAATATTTGTTATGATTATACTATCCTCCTTGCACATAAAAATGTTTTGAAAAAAAAAAAATATTCTGAATGATCACGTATAGAAAACGTATATGGTCATAGATTTCTAGAAATGTGACAGAAAAGGATTTCATATATTACCAACTCTAGAACTGGTAATGATAAAAATGTAAGTAGAATGATATGTAATGACGTCATATCACTATATCTTCATATTTATTTTCTCTAACCCAAACATTTAAAGCAGCTGAATTTCATCGATTCCCGCGGATGTAAAATGTAAATTAGCTTTAAATAAAATACGGAACATAGTATAAAAATAAAAATAAAAAATAGGCCGCCGCTTCAACAAAATGGTGTTCAGCTCAAAAGGGAGATACATTTACTGAATTGGACTTCTATTTTTATAACATTGTATATTATAATAAGAAACGAATTTGTGGGATTTTGAGGATTATCAGGAAAACGCTAGTCTCAAACAAAGAGAGGGAGAGTTTGGATTGTGTAGGTTTTTTCGCATTAACAAATAAACTTCACCTCGGTACTGACACGACAACACGAATATTATGTTATTGAAATTTGTTGTTATACAATTTTGGAAATAATTTTAAGCTAGGGAATGTGTCTCCCTAATGCATAGTTCTGATTACTTGTCATTGTTTGATTATGCTTTTATTCCCGTTTTGTTTTGTTTTGTTAGATGTTTTGGCCTTAAGCACCACTGAATAGACCTTATTTTGTACCACTAATGTTATCAAAACATAAACATGTTTGCGTTCATTCTGTCTTGATTATGGGAAAAAAATACAAATCTGTTAAATGAATGAATATAATGTTTGGCCTATAATTTAAAAATACTTTATATCAAGAAGAATTCACCAATTGTATGTATTTGGAAGATAATACAAAAATTCCAAAGTTTACTAATTGCCTGAAATGATGTTCGACAATAGGTTGAATAATCATCATCATCAGATTTCAGGAAATAAGCTTAGTGCCTGAAAATTTCAGGCTATAGCTTAATTCCTAGGCATTAGCTTATTGTCTAGGATTTAAGCATACATATACAAAATATTCATCTTTTTCTTAAATGTTAAGGATCATATGACTCTTAATAAATCTGTAAAAACATTCTTTTTAACTTTGCTTTTTATACCACCTTCGCAATTTCCAACTGCAAAACAGAGAACTCAATCAAGGTATAGACATGTAAGACTGGTGGCATTTAGTACGTGGGAGAAATAATGGACACATTTAATATTCGGCTAAATAACCATCGATCATGGTACAAAACTTACAAAAAAATTGCCCCTTCACAAGACACCTCCGCTCAAAGAAACACTTTTTCGATAAAGTTACTTTTCAAATTATAAAAGTGAACACTGTGGTGAGAAGGAAAAGAGAAAACTTTTGAATCCAACAGCTCCATACTTTAGAACCTGGTGGTCTAAATGAAAAAGACGAAAAAAGGTACAGGGAAGATAAAGATTAAGTTTATTATATGGCACCGTCCTTAATATCTCTGTAATGTTGGCTAATTGACGTTACAAAGTTTGCTTACTTCAACAACAGATTTCGTAAATCAAACTTACACCTTGAATCACATTCATTTTTACGCAACAAATTTAAATGTTCATTGAACTGCAAAAGTTTCTTATCTGCATCCGATTCATAATGCTCGATGAAGCTAATTTGTCTACCGAAATATTGCGTTTATTTTTTATCGCATTGTAAATATGTTTAACATTTTAATATTTACATACTAAATAGTGTGTTAAAATTATATTGTAATAATATATATATAATTACTGTATTACTGTGTTTTCTGTAAGAAGAAAGACAACTGTCATTCATTTAAGAATGATTTATACCCTAATTCACTTCTTAAGTAAAATGTATATTCGCGCGTGACTGTTTTCTCTATTTAGTTCATAAAGGGTGATTTGTAAATTAATAAATTAAGAAAAAATATGTTAGTAAAAATCTAATTTTCTTCATTTTCTCAAGTTACCGATAATTTAATTATGCATTTTTATGTAGTGTGAAAATTTAATTAAAACTTTCGTTTCTGGAATCCTTGACGGCACACAATCTACTAGGTTCTAAGTTGTAAATAAGTATCCAGTTGCGTTTTACCTTTGTTTTCAGTTTGCGAATTAAACTCACCCAGATCCTTTTGTATTCCGTGTTATCAATAATTGCTGACAATTAACAAATTCATTCCCCCAGATACTGTTATTAGTGTTGTTTTTCCCTTTGCATTGATGCAGTTTTACGAAATTATATAGACTGGCGGGAAAATTCCTTTTCCATAGAAATATTTATCAACACGGCCAATGGTATTTGATAAACGTCAACGACGATGACCGTCCTGAACATGCATGACATATTTGCCACTGGACGTTCAGCAACCAACAATCAATCAATCTAACGATGATGATTTAAATCATGAGAATATAATATATGTATTAGAAAATTCATTAAGACTCAAATTTAGAAAAAATAAAAAATGACCCATCAGTATTCATAAACATATCTTTAAATTATCGGTAACTTGAGAAAATGAAGAAAATTAGATTTTTACTAACATATTTTTTCTTAATTTTTTATTTACAAATCACCCTTTATGAACTAAATAGAAAACAGTCACGCGCGAATATACATTTTACTTAAGAAGTGAATTAGGGTATAAATCATTCTTAAATGAATGACAGTTGTCTTTCTTCTTACAGAAAACACAGTAATACAGTAATTATATATATATATTGTTACAATATAATTTTAACACACTATTTAGTATGTAAATATTAAAATGTTAATCATATTTACAATGCGATAAAAAATAAACGCAATATTTCGGTAGACAAATTAGCTTCATCGAGCATTATGAATCGGATGCAGATAAGAAACTTTTGCAGTTCAACGAACATTTAAATTTGTTGCGTAAAAATGAATGTGATTCAAGGTGTAAGTTTGATTTACGAAATCTGTTGTTGAAGTAAGCAAACTTTGTAACGTCAATTAGCCAACATTACAGAGATATTAAGGACGGTGCCATATAATAAACTTAATCTTTATCTTCCTGTACCTTTTTCGTCTTTTCATTTAGACCACCAGGTTCTAAAGTATGGAGCTGTTGGATTCAAAAGTTTTCTCTTTTCCTTCTCACCACAGTGTTCACTTTTATAATTTGAAAAGTAACTTTATCGAAAAAGTGTTTCTTTGAGCGGAGGTGTCTTGTGAAGGGGCAATTTTTTTGTAAGTTTTGTACCATGATCGATGGTTATTTAGCCGAATATTAAATGTGTCCATTATTTCTCCCACGTACTAAATGCCACCAGTCTTACATGTTTATACCTTGATTGAGTTCTCTGTTTTGCAGTTGGAAATTGCGAAGGTGGTATAAAAAGCAAAGTTAAAAAGAATGTTTTTACAGATTTATTAAGAGTCATATGATCCTTAACATTTAAGAAAAAGATGAATATTTTGTATATGTATGCTTAAATCCTAGACAATAAGCTAATGCCTAGGAATTAAGCTATAGCCTGAAATCTGATGATGATGATTATTCAACCTATTGACGAACATCATTTCAGGCAATTAGTAAACTTTGGAATTTTGTATTATCTTCCAAATACATACAATTGGTGAATTGTTCTTGATATAAAGTATTTTTTAAATTATAGGCCAAACATATTCATTCATTTAACAGAATTGTATTTTTTTTTCCATAATCAAGACAGAATGAACTCGTACTACTTTGTGGTATCACAAAATTGATAAGTTTTAAACAATTGATTGTATATATATTGGATACAATACAAAGGTAACAAAGAAACAGGCTGGTAACAACCGTTGCCGGATAGTTTTTCTACACGAGTAGTCACCTTGACCTGATTACAAGTGCAGAAAAAACTATACGGCAGTTTGTTTCCCGCCTGGTTTTTTGTTACCTTTGTTTTGTATCTGACTTGTACGACGTTTAAAGAAAGAAGTAGTACATTTTGTATTTAGAAGAGGTAGCAAAATTAAACAGATTAGAAACTTAAATGGCCATATACCAGTTAATGTAAGTTACAGTTTAAACAAAACTTTTTTCCCTTCCCTCAGCCGAGTTTTTCTCAAGAAATTCAAGAATCTAATAATTTTATAAAAGAACCATGTCAAGTAAAAGATGAATGTCTGAGGCAAGCAAGCTAACATTTGATTTTTATTTGGGGAAAAACGGAAAAGGGGTTAAAATTAAAAAAACAGTCTTGATCCTTTTTTGATTGAAAAAATGCAGAATGTGCCATTCCATTCCCCCATTTACCCTTAAAAAATAATACAAATCGTACGTTTGCTCCCAAATATATGAATTCTATATATATGAATTCAATAACAATATAAATGTATAAAAAGAATGAATTTCCTATTTCATTAATGAATGAAATGTTATGAAAAAATGGATTTTGTCTTGTTATTAGATACATATAGGCATATATTTTGGATTTTTTAAAATAATTTTTCATGCTTATAGGTTTTTAAATGTCTCTAATAGTGTTGATCAGGATTAAACACGTGTCACAATATGATCCAATCGCAGCTTACCGTCCAAAATTGGTGACATAAGTTGAAAGATTTTCTTCAATATTTGCTACCTATTTGAACATGTATTACACGGACACTTTTTATTTATAAGATCAATCGTGCATTGGTGAGTTGATAAGGATTTTATCTTTTGATTAGATTTGATTTTTTTATAAACATATTTCCTGTCTTTTTTATTGAAATATAAACGTCGGTAGCAGCATTTCTTTACTTTCAGCATTGTCCAGAATACTATTTATGTCCATATATTGAACAAAAATACATTTAAGGACCGACCATTTAGCTTCAAAAGGGGGGGTATGTTTTTTTCTGAGTAAAAAAATTATTTAGTTTTTCAACGCTATCACCCAAATATTTTTTTTTCGAAATTAGCACTATTATATACGGTATTCGGAAAATCAGGAATCAGAACATTATTTTGTCAACTGCTTGACCACAATATATTTTTTTCTCATAAAATTGGGGATCAGAATATTTTATTTAGGAAAAAACTATAACCCCCCTTTTGAAGTCAAATGGTCAATCCCTTAGTGTACTGATATGAATAGTAATATACTGGAATTGTTTGAAAAAATTTAGTTATTGATGCCAACGTAAATATTTTAATAACAAAGACAGGAAATATGTCGGTGAAACAAAAAGTTCAAATCTAATTGAAATTTAAAGTGCCCATGAACTCACTGATCATGCATGAGTGATTCTATTCATAAAAAGTGCCCGTGTAACAACTAAAAAGTGTCCGTGTAACACCCGTTAATGTACTGTTTTTCCATAGCTCTGCTGGGGGCAAAGTCGTACAAACCGAAAAAGGGGGTGAGGTTGAAGATTCCATATGAAACTTATTTGAAGCAAATTCACATTACATTGTTCGAGCTGGTTTGAGCTGGTCAAAAGTAGACACAATTTAAATATGATTTTTTGCTCACATATTTTTCCATCGATTACATTGGATATATAAATTTCCCTTTTAGATATTTGGTTAAAGAGCTACTAAAACGCTATAATCATGTTTGTTTTATTCTAAAGTTCGTAATTAACGTTTAAGAATGCAAAAAACCCGATATAATTTCATCTTATAATTATCGAGATATTTGCAAATTACTGTCAGTTGTCATTTGAACAGCTGAACGATTTAGACTACAACTCACTAATTATACCCAATGGAAGTGACGCACAGTGGGTATCCCTGATAAAATACGTGTGTTATATCGTATGTAAACAGATCACGGCTTGCTAAGTAAAATAACAGTTTTGATATATATCGGTGACAATTATTACACTGAGAATATTGATATACATTTATCGATACTTAATATTCGAATAATCATTCTAATCAAATGTTTATAATAAGAAAAGTATTGAAAAACCACAGGCACAAATCTGAGACTACTATAACACAAATATTGTAGTAGTCTCAGCACAAATCAACCTTTTTTCTATAAAATATTAACATGTGCATCCTAAAGTTGCGGTACAAGCAGAAGTAGAACCGTGCATGTTATTTTCCATGGCGGAAAAACGGCATTCCCAACACGTGCTTCCAAAAGACGACGGAGGGCGTAACTTGTTGATTTGTTAAAATTAAAATTGAACTATGTGGGGTTTTCTGAGCTACAAAAAAAATTAAAATTTTCTTATTTTCTTACCGAAGGACTTTAGTTACAGCAGCATTTCAAATTATATAAGTTTATTCTCCAAATATTATGTGAAGAATTAAGTAGTCAGTACTGTCAGTCACAGTAATCTGCTTGGCTGGTTTAGCAAAAAATGTATTGATCAAGCTATTTCATTAAAAAATGAAATACTGGATAGACTTGTAGTTAACATATACGGAGATTAAAAAATCAAACAAAATTTTAAAGTGGAAATCAGTATAAGTATATGTGATTGTCATAGTCCTTGGACCTTGTGTACAAATATTGTTATATGAGTCATTTATACTATACACGTTATATCAGATCCAAGCATCATGAGTATAGTCCTACCTACGGACGAATGTACCTACGGAGTCACAGTACAAAAATTCACAATTCAGTTTTTAGTTTGTTCATTTTTGAAAAAGAAAACATTTGTCAAAATAATTTTGTATTTTTCTAGAACAATTCATTTTTAGTTTGTTCATTTTTGAAAAGAAAACATTTGTCATAATAATTTTGTATTTTTCTAGAACTTTTGAATATATATGGCAACTTTGCAAACAAAATTTATTCCGAAAAAATCAAAATAATTGTAAAGATAGCAATTTGTTAAAGTGGCTTGGTACTTAAATGGTTTCATCATGACATAGTGCCAAAAATATATCCTTTTCATGCATAAAATTTGACATGTATTCATTACTCAAGGTTTAAATGAACTATTTCATCAATTGTAAAATGAATATATGCAAGTAACCAAAAAAGTGTAGAAATTTTTCCTATGTTTTCAAACAAAACTATACAAATAGTATGTGTGACTTTTGTACTTTCAAATTTGTTACTTTCTGCCATGTAACTTTCAGGACGTTTGCCATAGAGACATATTATACAATTATAATCTATGTCTGTGTCCTTATAATCACAGGCCTATTTTATATGTAAATATATATAATTTTTTTGTTATTAGAAAATAAGTTATAAAACCTCAATCGTAGTAAAAAAAAAGAGCAATAGAATTATAAAATAACTTAAAATACCTAAGAGCATTTAAAACTAAAACAAAAACCACTGATATAAAATCTTTTGAAAAAGGGGTGTGTATTCCCAAATAAGAAATAAAAAAAAAAAAAAAAATATACCATACTGCTTTTAAAATATGCACCTTTTCTTTCATTTGAAATTTAAGCAATGACAAATGAATAACTAAACAAGAAAAATATTAATCCTCTCGATCACCTTTTGATCCTGGTAATTAAAACAGTCCTTACTTTGACACCTACTGATAAGTAAACATCCTGTCAGGTAATAAAGTTCAAACAGTATTCCCTCCACTCAGGTAATTAACAACTTGGCCATGCAGAAATGCCATCTGTTGTTTATAAAGTGACAAACTTTAAAGTTTGATAATTAGCATAATTAAAGAGGTATTACATATACCCGGTTTTAACTTGCAATTAATTATTTTATTACATGGAACAGAAGCCTCTACCGTCATATCTTGTCAAAATGTTATGGAACTTCACGTACATATAAATATAAACCATATATTTTCTCGACTCAATAAAGTTTTTTAATTAATAGCTAGAATATAATATTTTGACCGTCAATTTGTCTACGATCAGGAACATTGTTTTCAGTTGAAAACTCAATGTTGAATTACCCCAACCCATCCCCTTTTCTATTGAAACACGTTATAAATACACTTTCTTTCTGAAACATATTTTGTTCCTTTTGACAAATTAGTCATAACGAAGAATGAGCCTTGAATGGGTAGCGAAATTCATTGGCAAAGCTTTAAATCAACGATCAGAAGAAAGTTCATTTATCAAACAACGTTTAGATAAGCCGAAGAAGTAACCTACAGTGCGTCACTTCCGGTAGATTTGGTTCTAGTGCTGTTTCCGGAAGTGGTGTTGATTGGATTTTCTTAAGGTAAAAATAGTTGAACTTTACACGCTATTATCTCTGTAATTGGTGGACCAAATTGCATCGGGTTTTTTGCATTTTTTATCAATTATTTCGAACTTTAAGATAAGGATTACTTGTTATGTGCGTTTTAGTACCTCTTTAAATAACCCCAGGTCATCTAGTCTTTTTGGCTTGTTAATCTGAATTATTAGCATTTAAGTGACAACATGTCCACTGTCGACAAATTTCTTGAATCTTTGTGGGCTTAATTTGAATCGGGAAAACAAGGAACATATACCCAAGACAGAAGTACAATGATCTTTTGACATAGATTAAACTTTTAGAACCCTCACAATGGGAAAATTGGAATAATATCTTTTGTCGTTAAGTTTTGTTCTTATCAGACCCCAATGGTTAATTTCTAGCTGTAAGTCAAGATATGAAGCGAGTTAACTGTATCTTTGGTATCCTTTATTTCAAGTTCACTTGTACATACACGATTTACATATGCAATACACTTTAAATTGTCCTGTGATAGGACATCATCTCTATAGGAAAGTGTTGTTGAAGGACAATACCATATCGCTTTTCGTTTGAAGCTCGTGTTTGGGGTGTGCATCATAAAAAGGAACACAGGTGCAGTAAGTACCCATAGGCATACGAATCGTCTTTTGGAAGCTATGTCCTTCAAACTTGACGAATATTTTGTTAATAAAAAATCAAGCATTTTGATGATGTCATTTTAAAGAACTTTTCTTATTAGTGCATCAGAAATTTACCCTTTAAAAGATGAGTCCCTCCTCGGTATATTTGGTGGTACCTTGATTTTCATGTGCAGCGTTGTATGGACTACTGTGTCATTTCGTCCTGTTCATTGTTTTCTGATTGATGCATGCATATCCTACACTGCAATATTATGCTTCATTTCTATGACTGTTTGACAGACTAAAGAAAATAAGAAAAAAAAAGAAAGAAGAAAAGACTTTCAAATTTTCAATTACTATGTCGAACTACTATTTCGTATATTCTTAAATTGATTTCTAACCTAAAACGACAGATATGAAGTAAAAACATGATGTCGACCTACACTGTAGCTCTTACCAGCACACAAGTAGATGGTAATCAGTATTCCTTTGTTTTAACCACTTTGTCATGTCAGTACTGCATTGAGTTTAAACCTTCAAACAAGGAAAACTAATTTAGATTTACACTTATTAGAGTAATAGCATGGATTTAAAACTAATGAATTACAATGAGGCAATTTTCAGACACATTATGGTAACTAATTTGCCTTAGTCGTATTTGGCACAACATTATGGAAATATTGGTTTCCATACTCTTCAACGTCAACTTCCACTCTTCGATTTGAGCGCCACTGACGAGTTTTGTAGACGAAATGAGCATCTGGCATACCAAATTATATGCTTTGTATCTTACATGATTTTTCCCTATAGATATCGAAATTCGCTGAAGCGAGACATTTCAATACTACATTCCGTCGTCGTTTGTGTATTGACATTCAGGTCTTATTTCTGGTTTAAGTTTTTATGCATCAATTACTTTGTCAAGCCTTCATGGAATAATACGAAACTAACGAAACCGTTGCCAATAATGCCCTAGCATCTGCGCACCTTTCCGGAGCACTTGAGATCACCCCAGTTTTGGAGGGTTCTTGTTGCATAAGTTTTGTATAAAGTGTTTTGTGAATATATTTGTCTTCTTTCGATTTTTGCCATAGAGTTGTCGGTATCTCTTTACATAATTTTTGAATGTCCTTAGAATTTTTCGCCTCCATTTGAAACAGAAAGTTATTTATGGTCAATCCGCAGTATCTAGAGCAGACTACGATTTTTAATTTTTAATTTTCTGTATTTTACTTATACTAATCAATAGAAAGATCGACTACATCGTCTCATTAGACAGAGCTTTGTCATTAAAATGTGCTATCGTAGATAAAAATTCCTTGTTTTAGGTCATGATAATTCTTCTTACTTTCTGAAGAACTACAATGACTGCAACAGCAAAAACACCGAAGATAATATCAAAATGCTTGACTTTTATCGACAATATATATGTTGGGTTTGATGGATTGGTATTTCAACAGACAGTCGCTACTCCAATAGGAAATAATTATGCACACCTGCTTGTTTACTTGTTTTTGTACTGATATGAAAATGTTGAAACAACACTCATACAGAACCTTCTCAGAGACAAAAAAAGACATCTTGCAAATTTTTTTATTTCTCTTTCAAGTGTGTTTATGCTGTTTTATCCCCCCAATAACCAACATTTCAATGTATGCCTGCATCTCATTTATCACTTTGACATTGATATTAAGAATAGTATCGAACCTAGAAGGTCTGCTTCAAATCTTGATCTTTTCCTCGATTTTGACACAGATGGACGACTCAAAAGTAGAATCTATCACAACTTCCCAATTGTCAACTTCCCATTTATCAGCAGTAATATACTCTCGTCCCCATCGTATAGTGTTTTAATATCTCAATTACTATGTTAAGCTCATACATGTTCACACTTTACGGACTTCATCAACAGGGTTGTGCTGCTGACACAATAACTGATTGAACTGATTTATGAAGAAACGACTGAAATCGACATGAATCGAAATAAGTTTTAAGGTCACCATCACGATTAGGTTGACCGATACGGTGTGTCTTAAAACTTATTTCGATTCATGTCGACTGAGTGTACATGTGGATTTGCATATCTGGTGATTCATGCATGACAGGAGACGTTTACCCTGCTAATGCACATGGTCTCTCTCATTTTAGAGTTCATCCGATTCTGTCAGTTTTTGTATGTTACCATGATTTGTATCTTCTTAACTAATTAATGAGATTTGAAAACCGGTAATCTACTGTTGTCTTAATTAATGATTAAAAAACAGTTAGTACCCAGAGATTTGTGAAAATATATTTCTTTGTATTCCCGTGTTAAACCGATGAATGAACTTAGTTTTGTAGCAGTTAATGTTCACGAGAAGCCTTTGATTAAACTTATCTTCACATCAATAACTGTAATGAAACTTAAACAGAAGCTTCTTGGTATAGAAATAAGTGTCCAGAACAAAATTTGCATTGTAAAAGTGTTTCCCTTGTATTTATCCGATAAAGTGACATACGTTATTTTGCAATTTACATTCAGTATTTACATACAGTCTTTGGATGATTTTTTAATGACATTTATAACTATGTCAACCTCCTTAAAATTTTATGAAATTTAGACAGAACATTTCTTATAATACAGAACTAATAAAAGCGCAATTTATCAAGTTTTTTCATTTTCCCGTATTTACTGATTGATGAACATTTTTGCAGTTATATATATACATTCAGCCTGTGGTTAATTTTTCAAACATCAAAATCGTTATGAAATCTGCATAAAATGTTTCAAAACTTGAACAAGAAACTTCCTTGTGAAAAAGAAAATGCGTCTGAATAAAAAAGAGTTTTGTTTACCTGTCCGTATTTTACTCATAAAAGAACAAGTTTTTGGCAGTCATCATGTCACTTATATACTGACGGCAGAAATTGCAGGCGAGACACATGGTTCCCTGGAACCCTTTACGATTTTTAAAATATATTTAATCATTTAACCATGAAAGATATATATAGATGCACACGCCTGATGAAGCTAGTTTGTCTAGCGAAATATTGCGTATTTCTATTTAAAATCTAATAGAACTTTTAATGTATCAATTAGCGTGTTTAAGTTATATTCTTAGACATTTATATATATATTATTTTTCTAAGTATGACAGGGTGCTTTTATACAAAGACACACATAGGCAGTGGGAAAACCGATGATAATTAAATTGGAAGATTGTAACACTGAAATTTAAAAAAATGTTAATCTTGGCTGCGTATTGATAGAAAAATTGGAAAAAAATCATGTACATACAAAATCTAAAGATCTTTCAAGTCATGGATTTTCGGAGTGTTCCACACAGTCATGAGCATTTTACAATTTCCCAAAATATACATATTTTCCACAAATATGCTTCGAAGTGCGCCGGTCTACTTGAAGTTTCAATGGAGAAATATTGTCTTTTCGTGATTATAACGATTAAAAAGTTGTGTCTGTGCAGGTAAAAAAATAAAAATAAAGATTAATATTCTAACAAAGTAGTTAATCCGTTAAACGGTTTTCACTTTTTTTAAAAACAATTCTAAAAATAGGTTGTCTCGATTTTTGTATTTGTATGTGCGCTCTTCTCGATGTATTCGCAGACAATGTTAACATCGGAATAAGGCTCGTCTGAATTTGCTAAGTAACTTAGTTTTATTAGTTTTGATCTTTGCTGCATACCAATCAATTTCGCTGTTGTAATTTCATGAACATCTCTAGTCTAGCTGCATACATCTAATGATAATTGGCATTTTCCTGAGATATGTACAGCAAGTAGAAAAATAAACTGAAGTTGGTACCCAAGGAATTTGTTCGCATAGCAACATTTTAAGATAATTGTATACAAAGCTCATAGCCAGCTTTACTCATCGTTTGTTATATTAGGAGGGAAATAATAAGATTATATGAATGTGGTGTATTGATTTTAATTTAGTTTTTGTTACTTTTTACCAGTACGTTTATTTGTGAATTTATAATTCATTGCGTCTTTTCTAAAATGGGACAAACATTTCTCAGTGTTTGCAGGGGAGGTAATTTTTTAACATAAGATTTCCCACAGTAGGATTATATATATAAGATGCTTCTGTAGAACAGTAGTATACAGGGAAATAAAAGACAATAGAATTTCTTATGTTACAGCAATAGTCAAACAGTCGAAATAAATGTCTGTTCCGTACCGTTGTAGTAGTTTGCTGCTCATAACTTGAACACATATCATACAATCTAACATATTTTAATGCAAAATTATTTTCCTTTAAAATAAAATTGATTAATATTTTTTAAAGGAATTGAACGTTTACAATAGAATAACTGATTTAAAAACCTTTTACCTGACAATCCGACATCATATGTAGGAATTGAATCGGGATTTAAATCTTAAATATTATTATTTATTGCATTTGTTACTTACATATTTGTATTCTATAATACATGTATATAACTACATATCATATCTTGTGAAGGCATCTTTACTAATTGTCTAAAAGTAACAAAAAGGTAATTGTTTAAACGTAGCACTCTTTGTTTAACCAGGAATGGGCAGACTGTCTTTGTGAAGAAGAGAATACCTAACATAACTTATAGTTGAAAAAAAAAAGAAATAATTTCACCAGCCGTTCAAATAATTTGTCATTTTGAATTTCATTTACATCACACTGAACGAAACTATTATATTTATCCATTAAAACAGATTTAATAACGATAAAGGTGTCAATTTTACTGCAAAGGATGTGCATTTCAACAAATAATGTCTCTCCAGTGATGCTCGGACAAAAATATATAAAAATCTAAAATCTATAATACAAACGTTGAAATCTGAAAAAAAAACAACATCTAAAGTATAGCCAAATCAGGACAAGACTCAAGCAAAACATGTGTTCATTTCATTATCAACAAGTGGTATCGGCAAGCGCAGGAATTGAGATTTGGTATATATTCAGATGTTTTTCTTGGCGTGCTGCTTAAACAGTTCACAATTTATCAAATACCAACAAGAAGCTTAAATTCGTCTTACTATCAAGGTTTAAAAAAGGTTGCAACAAGATTTTTATAAAGAAGTAGTTATATCGCTATGAATACCTAAATTTTCATTTATAAATTTTAATGTTCATGTTGTCATCAAAGCATTTTTACATTTCAGCCGACAAGTGATTTTTGTGAATGATACAATTTTTGGTGCCGTTGATGCTCTAGGAAGGTACCGATTAAATATCTTTACTGTCGATAACTACGTTTTTTAGTCACGATGTAACAAAAAGATATTTATCGTAATAATTCCTAAATAGGAAAATAGTAATAAAATGGTATAAACAGTTGATATTTTATTGTAATAAGCAGAGTTTGACCTAATCCTTTGAGATGTCAAGCACCGATTACATTTCCCTTTGTATGTAATATTGTAATGTTTACACTCTTTAACACGAATTCAAACAAAACACATCTTGTTATTACGCTTTCATATGATATAGAATTTTTATTTACATATTTTGACATAAGAAAAATTGTGATATGAAAGACTAACCTTTGACCGAACATGTAAATTATCGCATTGGGTATTCCACGTGTTTAAATAAAACAAAGAACCAAAAAAAGAAAGTTTCATTCATCTAAGTAATTAACTACAGAGAAATTATTGGTGAGTTTTTAAAAAACAATAACTAAATTATTTGAAGGAAAAACAAATCCTGAACCAGTGTTATTTTAAAGACGTTTTATGTTCACTAACATCGTTTTCTTAATTTCGATAGAAATAACAACGTTGTAATTAAAATGTTACATTCTTACACAAAGGTCAGAGGAACCATATTAAAAACATATGGTTTAATTTCTGTGCTCAAAACGGGATTCTTAGTGTAAAATAAAAAAAAAATATGTCATAATCTTAAATAATCATAAGAATCATAAGAAAACCAAACTAACGTATTTCCATGATTTTTATACAAAATGTTATAGTCAGACTTAGACAGAGTTCTTCAGAATATACACGTGCAGTTCTGTTCATTGGTAACGAAATTATTTTTATTTTATTTTAGGCATAATGGGACCAGAAAAACTATTTACAGGTATAATTGTATCCAATAAGCTATTTGTGTTTATTTCATTACAACTGTTTATTGTCTCCATCTTTGGGAAACATATGCCAACAAGTATACAAGACTGTTCCGACTTTTATGGATTGGGTGGTAAAGATAGTAGTATTGCATTAAAAGATTTGCAAAATGATTGTGAAGAACGACTGCTCAAAATGAAACCAACTCACCATATGACAAGTAACTTTACTACAGAAGAAAAACTTTATATCACTTCTCTATTTCGGCAGTTAACAGCAGAAACTTGGGCTTACACCGAAAATAAGCAACATTCAAACAGGTACAAAAGACATGGCAAATATCCAGTTCGATACAGAAGAGAGGTCCGAAGTACCCCACATCGTCATTGGGAGAGGTACGTCGCTGGAGTCAGGAGACTTAAGTTCGACATGGTAAATACATTATAATAAAAATAAATAAATAAATAAAATAGCATACTTAATATTGTCTGTGAGTTTTTAATAGAAGCGGTTTTGTATGTATCTTTCACCAGAGGTTTGGGCGATATCATTTTCTAGTGCTGAATATTATAGTATGCTCTTTTATAAACCTTTTGATCAAGAAAGAGGGAGGGATGAGATCTAAAATCTAATGTAGTTTAGACCTCTTTTCTACATCTTTGTCCTTGTTAAGGAACATCTTCAGTGGTTGTACTTTATCATATCTCAATGCTTGCTTTCATTGGTAGAATGTGTTGTTGATAACAGATCTTTGATAGACTCTGTGAAATTATTCACATTTTCTTATTGTTGAAGACCATATATTGACATCTTATTATTTTCAGAATATGTGTCGTTAGGATGCTGTCACATCGGCGCATTTCCAACATTTCATTTTATTGTTACTTTTATGCGTTCTTTGTGTTTTGCTATCCACTGTTTTATTTTACACTAGTAATTTTTGGGGCCCTTTATAGCTTACTGTTCGGTGTGAGCCAAGGCTCCGTGTTGAAGGCCGTACTTTGACCTATAATGGTTTACTTTTATAAATTTTGACTTGGATGGAGAGTTGTCTCATTGGCACTCATACCACATCTTCTTATATCTATTATCCTAAAGTAGTTTGTTTCTAAGAAAGGGGTTATGTCTATCAAAAGAGATACGACTTTGCCTGGTATGGATATACATTATATTTTTTGTGAACCAAAAAATATGAAACGACACCATCAGAACTGAAGACAATATTATTTAAATATATTTCAAAATGATTAAATGTGCTAATAAAAAATCATATTTTATTATTTCAGTTGGCAAAAAGTATGTTCAGTAACCTAAACTATGACTAATTCCCAAACTATTTCGACGTGTTGTTTCAGTAACGCAAATTTTAAACTTGTAAATATAACACAAAGGCTAAAACTTTAATTTTATTCAGTTTGACAATATATAATTAATGTAATTAATTCATTTGTCCGTTTAAAAATAAATATAATACTATTTTGAGATGATGAATATGTAGAAAAAAAAGAAAGTAATGGGAAAATTGCCGATCTGCTACGCAAACCACATAATTGTTTTATGCAAAAAATCATGAATTAATTTTTATACAAATGTTTATATGTATTTGCAGAATTTTTAATATAATTTTAATTTTTTACCTTTTTCGTATATTATTTTTTTCTTAATTTTTTTACTTAATGAAACATTTTTGGCTATCCGTATGGTTCAAGTTCACGCTCAAATGTTGAAGTCATGCAGTTCGCTTATTTTGTCGTGAACTTTAATCTATGTCCTTCTTTTAAATTATTTCCGTTGATAAGCATTATCAAATAATCCCTATTATCTTTTTGTAATAAAATATAATATTTCAGAGAGGCGGTGCGGGAAGAAGCCGTTATGATACAATAGCAGATATACACGGACTTGCGATGATACAGGCTCACAGTGGACCAAACTTTTTGCCATGGCATAGACTTTATCTGTTAATGTAAGTAAAAGACCACACACAAGGACAACTTAACTCTTTTTAATACTAGATCCTTTTAAAAAGGGGTTGCCACTGGGGAAACGATGTACAATTATATCTAACTTCTGAACTAGTAATTGTTTGTAAAACTATAAAAGACTTGTCAAAAGGCTTTATACTATTAGTAAATCACACGAAACACCTAACAGTTTAAGAGATGGTGTATCGGCAGGGTAATAATTTGCACTACTCGTCGTGATTTCTTGCCATTATAAAATAAGGAGATGTGGTATGGTTGCCGATGAGACAATTCTCCAACAGGGTCCAAAATGAAACAATTTCAAGCAATTATAAGTCACCGTACGGCCTGCAACAATAAAAAAATCCATACCATATAGTTAGCCATGACAAAATGTGAACAAACAAAACAAACAACGGCCTGATTTATGGCGAAACAACAAACGAAAAACAAATAATTGATTGATTGATTGTTGGTTGCTTAACGTCCAGTGGCAAATATTTCATGCATATTCAGGACGAGAACAAATTAACAATAAATACAATAGGTAGGTTCTGTAATAGAGTCGTCTGGGATTGAGGTCGGAGAAATTTAGACTGCCACGGGAAATGAGGATATATTGGATAGGGACAGGAATTTAGCCTTGCAACAGGTCACCTACGGACCCCTCAAAGAGTTGTTGCAAGGGTTCTTAACGTGCAAAGAGCGTGGCACTCTCTTTACACGAGGCATCGGATTTAACGTCCCCATTCTGACCGGACGTGGCTGCAAATTTGTACATCCCACACAGCCAAACGGACGCCCCACTTTGACGAGGGTTTTACCGCCGGTCGGAGGAAGACCAATGGTGACCATACTTCTATTCCCCAGTCACCCTTGGGGTGGGAAAAACAAATATGACAGACAGCGAAAACAACAACCACTGCATTACAGGATCATCAGTTAGGACATTCACATATAGAAAGTTGCGGGGTTAAACATTTTTGTGAGCGCCCAACCATTCCTCTCAACATAAGAACAAACTGTAAAAAACAGTTGGAAATGGCTTTGCTCATCAGATCGGCACGAAACACAAAAAACAACTAACATACAGACAAAAGACACAAAATACCGATCTAAGATAACCCGCAAGTGTGTCCAGTTTATATGTTGATAAGACTTTTCTTTTAACAACCAATATATACCTTTGTTTTATCTTTGTTTAGATACGAAACTGCATTAGGTGTACCGATTCCATATTGGGACTCGTCAATTGACCAAGAAATGGAGGACCCGACTAAATCTATTTTATGGACATCAAAATATTTTGGAAATGGATTTGGTGTAATTGAAACAGGCCCGTTTGCAGGATTTCAAACTCCAGGTGGCGCTCTCATCCGAAATATTGGTTCTGACGGAATATTGTATGATAAAAGGCTTATTCCAAGAATTTGGTCAAAAACAAGGTTGAGAGAAATATCAGATCCTACATCAGCCCCAGATGATGGTTTAGAAGAGCAACATAATGGCATACATATATGGGTCGATGGTACCATGGACAGCCTCCCTCTGGCCCCTCACGATCCGATATTCTGGCTTCATCACTGTTTTGTTGATTATATTTGGGAAGTTTTTCGAAGGCTTCAGATGTCACGTGGCATTAATCCAGCTTTTGATTTCGTTCCGACAAACAGGACAGGACACGGTCCGGATGAAGAAGCATTTGGAATAGAAGGATACATTAACAGAGATGGATATTTAAATAGTATTGCACGTCTTGTTCAGTACGATCCAACGCCACGATGTCCATATTGTGGATTTAGTACAGATATGTATTGTGATGGGAACATTGGATATTGTGTATCACGACAACAACCTACAGGAACCTACCAAGGGAATCCGGCGTTAGCAGGAAAAGTTGCCAGGGAAAATGGTCTCGGTGAAGGCAAATTCGGTCCAGTATTTAAACGTTTTAGATGGGACAAACGAGTTCGTCTTGATTCTGTGACTCAGCCAAAGAGGAAAAAAATAATAGTCTGGGTTAAGAAAATTAAACATAAACGTGATACATTTCATATAGTGGAGCCATAGTACAAATTTTTGAAAAGAAAACAATGAGTCAAATAAGTTGGAGTTATTTAAAAGGTGTATTCAAAATTGAATAAATGATAAATGCATATTGCATAATTTTTTTTGTATTCTAAGGAATATACATGAATTATGTTATAATATTACACACCGGGGAGTTTCAGAATTAATCAAAATATTCTTGGTGTAATCCTAACACCCAAATGTGTGTTATACGACAAGAAAAACCATAAGATATGCATTATCTGACTAATATACCGTTAAAATATCATTTTATGCATATATAAAATATATGCAGAAAATATATATTTCTGATGCAAATTTACAGATACAACATTGTTGGGATAAATTTGAGACGAATTATATATATATGTCACGCCTAAAAGTGTACAAATCAACACCAATATTAAAAAGGAAACAGTATTATTTCAAAATAATAATTAAAAAAAAAAAAAAAAACAACAAACAAACATAAAGGTATTTTGAGGTAAATAAATGTACTTTGTATATATTTGATTTAAAAAAATGGAATTTTTACATAGAACTCATATCGTCTGAATATCTACAGGGTTTGTAAAAACATTTCTATCAAGTCATGTTGTCGTTGGAAATCAATAAACTACGATTCATATCAGTAAAGGTACAAATTTGCGACAATAAGGAAACAATTAGTACCCATCGCAATATACCAATTACTCAATCTCCAAAACGAATATAAATTATATTGGGATGAAGGTATCTTTTTTGGGCGGACGCTTGAGCGCCATGATATTTTGTGTCATTCTTGTGTCAAATTGTAACTTTTTTGTTGGAAATTCATGGCTGAATATCCAATTGATGATAAATAGTTGAAACTATAGTTGAAAATAGTTTAAAAGTAAATTGATTCAACATTTAATTCTGAAAATTTGATAAAATTTCAAATACATTCTATTTTAGGACCAATTTTGTCCAACATCGTACTTTGTCCTTTGTTTGCATTTATAAAATCATTTTTGTAACCTGATTACGCGCCGTAAAATACCAAACTAGAAAATATGTTACTTGATTGTCTTTGTCACCTTCTACTTTCTGGTAGGGGTAAAAAAACATTTATTGGGTACAATATGCATGACATATAACATTTGAAAGGTTGTACTTGTATATAGACAAGAGCAAAATTGATTTCGGCGACCAATTCTTAACTTTAGACAGCTACCTTACAACACGGCTAATAAAAGAGCATATGTAGACCAAATTTTGCCTGGGTGCACGATACAAACCTGGTGAAGATTTATTTTAAAATTCAACACGTCAATATTTTTAGTAGAGCAGATATATAACACACTTGGTGAAGCTGGTTTTATAGAATATTAGTATATATTGTAAATAAAACCCCAGCTATACTGGCACACGTAAATTCGAGCATTGTAGTGCGCCGCTATGACGTCACACACTATAAACCAAATAGTTGCTGTTGTTCCCATGTTATGATTGAACTTATCGAGATATAAGAGGGATGAAATGTTAAAACAATAAGATAATAAGTTAATAACGCCACATGTTCATGTACCTGATCAAAATCACAGTGGCAAAACCGATGACGCTAGAACAATAGAAAAGTCCCTCTTCTTATGAAAAGTCGACAAAATCATCAGCAAGACAATGCCGGTAACGATATTGATTAAAAGTTATTTCTAAACAACAATCGTACATTTGAAGGAAACGTTTTGTTAACTTATCAGAAACATACATGCAAAATAAAAGATGTTTTATTTTCGTCATTTATGGAGATAATTGCAGTAGAAGCTTGTGAAACTGACATTTGAAAAAATGTTAATCTTTGCTGAATATTGAAAAAAAAACAGTCGTGTTCATACAAAATCTAAAGCTCTTTCGAGTCACCACATTTTGGAGCGTTCCACATAGTCTTTTCATGTTACAATTTCCTAAATGTATCTATTTTCAACATCTTAGTTTTCGAGTGCGCCGGTCTGCTCTTGTCACGTGTACGTTCATGTAGAAATCTTGTCTTTTCGTGAATAACAATCTAAAATAGGTTTCTATGCAGGTTAAAAATTAAAGATAAATATTTTACAAAGTAGGTTATCCGTTGAAAGGTTTAAACTGTTAGTTTACAATTTTAAGTAAAGGCAACAGTAGTATACCACAGGCACTTGGCTATATGATGCAGATATTTTTTTGGATTTTTTGTTGTTGATTAAAATATTCAATTTTCTTTTTATACTACATATCTATCACTAGTGCGCATGTCTCACCTAGTTTCGAGTGATTTTACCAACTCTGAGACAAACCCCATTTTACTATCCACAATAAGAAACAAAAGGCAACTAACTCGACGCCATCTTGCGTGCTATTAATAAATAATAGAATTGACCTACCTGGATTCCCCATCGATTTTTATGGAAAACGTGCCTTTCTCGCAGTCCGATCGCAGACGTCGTTTCTATTTATCAAATATTGGTATTGTTCGTAACATTTTCAGTCCATCTCAAGCATATAATAAAAGATTTTGACTATTTTCCTAAATTCAAATTTACGTGCCCGAAGTTTACTGTTAATATTCAGGAGTTACTTTTCCCGAACTTTTGTTAAAGGAAGTAATTTTTCCCGAACTTTTCGGAACATCTCTGCAAGTACACATGAAACCATGGCTGAATATCCAATTGATGATAAATAGTTGAAACTATAGTTGAAAATAGTTTAAAAGTAAATTGATTCAACATTTAATTCTGAAAATTTGATAAAATTTCATATACATTCTATTTTAGGACCAATTTTGTCCAAAATCGTACTTTGTCCTTTGTTTGCATTTATAAAAATCATTTTTTTAACCTGATTACGCGCCGTAAAATACCAACTAGAAAATACGTTACTTGATTGTCTTCGTCACCTTCTACTTTCTGGTAGGGGTTAAAAAAAACATTTATTGGGTACAATAT